>KK120754.1:239513-253690 GCA_000611955.2 Stegodyphus mimosarum | reverse complement strand
CCTAGGAAGTATAACTTGAATAATTTCAGGATCCGGGCGACTTCCATACAAAAGCTTAAAAACTTGAATTTTTCTCAAAATAAAATTAGACAAATCTTCTATTTTTTCTTGATATCGACTAAACAGTTCAGCTTCCAGTCTGGCTCGGTCTCGCACCACGGGAAATGCTTTCACCAAGGAATTCTTCAAATTTTCATACGTATATGTGAGGCTTCCTGGTTCCCCCAAGAGATTCTTTCCAATGCACTTGAACCAACTTAGCGCTTGGCCCTTCAAAGCGCTGGTAGCAAGAGCGACTTTCTGAAATTCGTGGACTGGATATAACATGAAGTGGGAGTCTAGCTTTTCCAGGAAATTGATTACGGCTGTCTTGCCGTCAAAACTTGCCGCTGGCTTCATGGCTGCTCGCATGGTCTGTACGATGTAGCCGAATCCTTCTATGCCAGGAGGTGCTATCTCAGGATTCTGGACAGGTACAGCAGGCATCTCAGGTTCGTCTTCTTGTCGTTGAGGCCATCCTCTTCTTTTGGTTCGGGCGCCACTATCAGGACTGAGTGTTCTGTGAAACATGGTAAAGTCTGTACTAAGGTTCTTCTTCTCAGGTCCTGAACTGGAACAGTGAGCTGATGAAATGTAAGCTTTGTTCTGATGTAACTGCTGGGCTGGATAATAACTGCACGTGAAGGGATTTGAAATCCTCTTTTATTAAATCACTAATTAATTACAAACTTCCCAACTCGGGAGAGATACAGAAAGTAAAAGACCACACTTGGGTCGAACTTAACAATCAAATAAACTTAAATAAATTTAACTAGAACTTAAGTCGAATTTTGCTCACAGAGCGATTCGCGGAGATTGGCCTCTACCTGAAAGGGTGCGTAGCAAGATATACTAATACTAGCGCACTTCAAATTGTTTTACAATGCAATCACGTAGTAAGCACTATGGCTTATAAATTTAAACTGCTAGCTGGTCAGACGAACGTTGAGCCGAGTGGCCGTGATCTGAGACTAGAGCTCTCTCACACTAAGAGGTTTCTACCTCTGGCTTAAATAGTACTTCGCTGTACTTCAAAATTAGCATAAGCTGAAACCGCGCGCTTCTTCTGACGGGAAGTTGAAGCAGAGAGGAGATAGACAGATTTAAATTAAAATAAAACTTGGTTAGTTTAACTAAAACCTTACATCTTTATGATATTTATTATTGTTTATCTTGCTACATTAGTATGATTTATTGCAAAAGGTTCTAGTTCCTTCATTTTCATGCGGTGTAGTTAATATGAACATCCCTATAAATCACATGTGATGCAATTGCAGCTCTTAAGAAATCTGATCGTGGCTTTTGGGTGTTCCAGGATTTTATAATTCATGTAGTTTTTAAAGTTAGAAACTGTTTTCTGTGATGCACTCTCTATCATTCATCATTTTTATTTTAAAACTTATTCATAATGGTAACACATTTTTTCTTTCTTCGTCAAGGCTCCCTTATGTTAAAAATATTATTTACATCCTTTATTGTTTGCTGTGCTTCCTGGAGAAAATTACCCTTTCAGTATAGGTTATTTTTTGTGTATTAGGAATAGTGTTGCAGTTGTAAAACCTCTCGTGGATACAGTTTTTTGATTGGTCTTATCAAATATCCACTGCTTGTTTTTACCTGTGCCACTCTTGTAGCGCCATCTCTACTATTGAGTATTTTTACAATTTTGCCCTTTGGCCACATTACACGTTTTTTATTGTCTAGTTCTATGAAGACTACGTCTCCCACCTTTAGGTTTTGGCATGAAACACTGGCCTTCTGCACCAGTTGGGCCAGATATTCCTTGCGGAAGCGACTTCTCAGTTCTTCTCTCAATGTATTGCAGTAATTTACACGCACATTCAGTTTCTGGGAATCGATGTAATCCAGATCTAGCACCCCCACTTGTTTTATGTCTTGCAAAACCAGGGACGGTGTCAGAGGTACCAGCTCTATCATAGATGTACGTTAAAGGACGGCTATTTAATGTGGATTCAATATCACACAGGACCGTCAGTACTTCCTTGAAATTCACCGACAATCTCACTAAAGTTCGCACGAGAAGGTTCTTGGTGGAACGAACTAAGCGCTCCCCACCACGCATCCGTAGAGGGGATGAATTTTTACTTTACTGGAAAACACTCGTTTTCTGTGATTTTTTCTCCAATCCAGGCATCTCAGAGCATTGTTTGCTCCGGTAAAATTTGTTCCGTTATGGGAATACACGTCATAGGACGGCCTCGTCTGGCAATGAACCGCCTCAGAGCCTGTAGAAACGTTTCGGTACTGAGAGAGGTGATAGGCTCCGGCTGAATAGCCCGGTATACGGCGCAGGTGAACAAGACGATACAAGCTTTAACCTTTGGTCTCAAAAATAAAGGACTACAGCGATTGACTCCAGTTGTTTCAAAGACTGCCGAATCTCTTATTCTGTCAAGGGGTAACTGAATCGGTGGGGGTGGACAAAGCTTTAGCGGTAAATCTCCTACATACCACACATCGGCTTATGCAAGATCTTATATTACGTTTGGACAAAATGATCCAGTATCGCCCTCTTAATTTAACAGCTAATATCTGCACTCCAGCATGTAGTTCTTTTCATGATACTCTCTTATGAGGCATCCAGTCAAATAATGCTTGGACGGAAGCAAGAGGGGTTAAAGGAAGCAAAACTCATTATCACGTTCAATGACTTTAGTTTTAACTCTGAGGACTCCATAGTTGTCTCTCACTACCAAGAGTCCGTGGACGGAAGCTCCTTTCTCTTGCAAGTGCTTCTTTTGCTCTAAACTCTACAAAAATGTTTCGGCAATAGTTTTTTTCTTCTACTGTAAGGGCATCCGAAGCATAGGACGGTTTCTTGAGGATTTTATTAGCAAAGCGTAGAACGCAGCAGAATACTCGAACTATTTTAGAAAAACTCGAAAAACGTTTGTACCACTCAGAATCTTCTAATTTTATGCTCAAATTGACAATCGCTCCCTTTTTAATTTTTTCTGCAACAGAATTTTCGTCTGGAGTAAATTCAAAGTCTGGCCATTCTTCCAGAGAGCTTTTCAGAAATTCGGGGCCCTCCCACCAATTGCATTGCCATAAATGTTCAGAAGTACAGCCACTAGATGCCACATCTGCAAGATTTAATTTGCCAGGGATATGTCTGCAACATTTCTGTTTCGAGAATTTCCGAATCTCCTTTACTCTATGATTTACAAAAATGCTCCAATTTTCCTCTCGTTGTATCCAGCTATGAAGCACAATAGCGTCTGACCAGTAATATATCGGGACGTCAACTAAGTACAGGGCTTCAACAGTATACCTTACAAAGCCTGCACCTAGAACACAAGCTAGCAACTCCAAACGTGGAATAGTTATTTTCTTTAAGGGCGATACGACTGGTTTTGCTCTGACAAATTTCACGAAAACTTTGTCTTCTTCCTTACTCCTTAAGAACACTACAGTTGCATAAGCGGCTTCACTGGCATCGAAAAAGACGTGTAGAGTCCACAAATCCTTATTTCCATAACCCGTGCGATAACGTAATTTAAGGCGGAAAAACCTAGACAACCTCTCTTGCCATCTTATGAATCTTGTTTGAAGTTCATCTGGTAATGGCATATCCCAGTTCGATTTTGTTGTCAGGTTGAAGAATTAATTTCGCAGGTAATATGACGGGCGCAAAGAAACCCAGAGGGTCAAAAACAGCATTCATTAGAGACAATAGTTTCCTTTTTGATAAGTCTCTTTTAACGATTTCTCTTTGGACGGATATTAAAGCTGTCATCTCGTCGGTCCCACTGCAAGCCTAGAACTGCAGAGACTGGATCACTATGTTTAGCTGCTAGTTCTTGATTACCATAGTGATTAAAAAGTCTACATTCGAAGATCCATTTTGTCTTCTGCCATAATAGTACTCGACTGGCTCATAAAAAGTTTTAGCTCTTCCGCATCATCGACTGACGTGAGACAATTGTCAACATAAAATGATTTGTCAAGTTTTTTCGCAACAGCCTTGAATTCAGGTGCAACATGGGACAAATGAAATGAAATCACAGCAATAAATAAATAGGGGCTACTAATATTAACCCCCAAAAAACCTTCCTGTGACGAAATACTTCCATTCTATTATTTACCAACCACAAAAACTTTAAGTGATTTTGATCCTCAAGCTCTACCTCAATTTGTAAAAAGGATTGCCTAATATCACATATTACACCGATTGCCTTTTCCTTAAACCGCATTAGAATGGCTGAGATTTCTTCTACAAGGTTTGGACCTTTTATCAAGCAATCATTTAGCTAAAGCGAACCAACAACTTTGCTCGATGCTTCGAATACAGGCCTAATCTTGGTAGTGAGGCTATCTAATTTTATTATAGAATGGTGTGGTAAATAATGGCCTCCGTCACTGATTTAGGGACAATTTCTATGACATCTTCCAATAGCCATTCGTTAAATACCGTACTATACTCATCAAATTTATTTAATTTTCTCAAGTTTCTTGTAGTAACAAAGAGCCTCTTTTTTGCAATATGCAAGTTAGAGGGAATTTCAGGGGTAATTTCAGAGCCCAAGGTAAACCTACGCAATATCTACCATTTCCGGTTCTGCAAAGGCCCCTAAGATACTGCTCTTGCGCCGCTTGGTCTTCTGCGACCCTGGAAATGCTCTGCGCATCATCTGCAATGCCGATAGTTTCTAACTTCCACACAACAGAAGGTTCCATGTCTCGAATAAGAAGACTGTTACTAACATGAATGGGGTCAAAACTGTGGATAATCGTTCTTTTCCTTCCCCGCACAACGTCCATCCCAGTTTAGTATTTATGGCTGTCAAACTACCCTCCAGCTGAATTACTTCACCAGTAAGTATTTGCTCATAAATATCACTCCCTATGAGAATTTCTACTTCCGGGTAACCCTCACCGACATCTGAAATCCAAATTCGATGTCTTTTTAATTCCTTCAATAACGGACCTTTAGGAATGTATGGTATCCCTCCACAAATGGTATTTTGGTCCAGAAAACTAAATTGGTACACCTTGCTTTTCCCAACCGGGCTTATAGAATATCGCTTGGGAATTTTTGACTCATTCCTTGCTCCCCCAAATAACGCATGAGTTAAATTCTCAGTGGAAGTGCTTTACAGATTTAAAGCTTCAACTGTGGTTTGTAAAACGTAAACTCGCTGCGATCCACAATCCAAGAGGCACCTTACCACCTTCTTTACATTATCTGCAACTACTTCAACCATTAAAGTCATAAGAGTGACTTCATTCATACATAAGGGAAAGGACGTTGTACTTTGTACTATTACTGACTCTTTTCTCTTTGCCTTATTCTCCGCATTATTCTCTGATACTTCCGGACATAAAATTATACCGTGAGATCGCCTACACAAATAGCGCTGAATAAACTGCGGACACTGCTTCGCAAAATGCCCTGGTTTAAGACAGCGAAGGCAGCATTTTAATTCTCTTAATTTGTCTAATCTTTCCTTTAAGCACATCGATCGAGCTGTAAAACATTCTTTGCTTTCGTGAGATGTTGTTCAAAAACATATTTTTGTTCTTTGATAGCAACTAGACTTGCTGCGCTCGCGATTGATTTTTTGGTCTTAACTTCTACATTTTTAGAATGTTCATCGCGCGAAGTAGAAGAAATTTCAAATCCAGACCTGGCTAGTTTAACTTTCTGGTCTCCTTCGAGCTCTTTTTGCAAAAATTCCAGAAGATTTGAGAGATGTGATCTCTGGTTACTGAACATAATGTTTTTCTGCCGTACTCGAAGCATCTCAGCCGACAGGCAAGACTCGACCTTGGGACCAGGAAATATTAGTATCTAGGGCTAAACCTAAAGAGGTGGGAATCGATTTTGCCAAACAGTAACACGCGGCAAACGATCCTTCCCCTGCAAGCGTACGTTTTGGATAATTAATTTTAACAATTCCCTCACATATCTCTCAGTTAAAATTTCCTTGTTGGCAAAATGCTCCTTAAACGCAGAAATAGCTTTTGGGTAATTTTCAGCTGTTAAATGATAACTATCTATCAATTCACTAGCCCGAGTTCTTGGTAACATTGATTGAGCTAAATAATGGAATTTGTCAACGTCATCAAGTTTCTTATCCTCATGGGTCTTCTTAAATTGACTCCAAAATGTAAGGTAACTTAATAATTGCCCAACAAATTTTTTTATTTGAATATTTGGCAATTTGTACCGTTTTTCATCAAAAGCGCTTATGCTACTATCCGTGTTAGAACTTGTGTTGACACTACGGTCATCCGCATTCTCTGTATTCTCTTTCACCCGACGATTAAGCGTGATAAATTCATCTGAATATTCCTCGCAGCTTGTAACTTCTGGTTCTAGATCATCCTCAGCGGCTTTCCACTTAATCAATAAATCCAGTTTTTCTGAATCGTAAGATTTTAAATCAGCAATTATCCTTTGAAACTTCATAATTTTATCTTTTAATACAGCTTTATCCGTTTGAATATGTTTACAAAGTATTTAGAATCTTAACCGCCCTAGTGAAAGCACTGCGAGCCGTTGCACACTTTTTCTTTAGCATATCAACATCCATTTTTACCTTTAATTGCAGACCCACTTAAAACCCAAAATCTATAATTTTATCATCAATCCGACAAATCCTAAAAATCTTTACTCAGCAATTACAAAAATATAACTCAATATAATCAAAATGAATAAAAATAGGTCATAATATGCATACGCAATAAATCGAAACTAATTCGAATACTATTACGAAATTCAACATTGCAGATGATAAAGCGCATAACTTTTCCAAAGAAGATTTAAATGAATATTCACTTCTATAATAATATAATATAACAAACACAATACTTTCTCAACTATATTAATATAATAATCCTAGTACATTCTTATCAGGATTCGTAATCCTAGCTGGCTCGCCAATTTGTTACGTCTTGTCTCACCTGCCGGTTTTCGGCTTCAAAAAAAAAAATCTTGAATATATGCGCTGTTGCCATTCCAGCAATGCATAAATTTTCTACTACAGTTGTTGCCAGACTTAATTTCAATGTATGTGAGAGGCACAACAAGTTGTTTGATGTATCAAGATTACGTTAATTCCACCGGGACATTGAAAATGTAATTTTACTTAGTTAGTATCACAATATCATTTATGTTCATGTTTGACACGCATTTGAATTTTTATATAATGTACTTCGAGAGAAATGTATAGGCGAGAAACGTTTCCTGGCTAACAGTTTTGACAAGAAACTATATCATATTCTTACAATTCCGTGTAAATAAATTTGAAACTTAACAAATGTTTTTACATTCATCACACCAAACAAACTTCGGAAATGAGGGATTGCTGTAAGCTTCGCCCTGGAGAAAAGTAGAACGATCGTTTTTTAACCCTTGTTCTAAAAACAGAAAGAGCATTTGTTTCAATCTTGCAGAAAGATCATAAAGCAGAACACAATTAGAAATCAATACTAGGGTGGAAAAACAAAATAAGGAAGATAGTATCGCTTGCTTGATGCATTTCTACGATCCACCGAGAAGCTCCCCCTCGGGGAAAAGGGCAGAAGTAGTTGCTTGCTTAAAGCTTCGCAAACAATTTCTCTCGTTGAACTTATCAAATCAATTATTTACGTAATAATCATATTTTATCAGTATAGTGGCAATAAACTCCCGTCTCTGGAAAAAACCAAGTAAAATAGGATATGAAACCAAACGATACTTTATCGAGCTGCATATGTCGTGTTCGTAATAACATAAAAAAAATCTGATGTGTACACCACATGATTTCCTTCTACAGCCCATTAAATTACACACATTTTTTGCTTCACTTCATTTAAATTTATTCCCTCGAATTATTCTAACTTAATTACCCGATCTCTCAAGGCAAGTTAAAAAGGATATCAAAAACTGCAAATTCTGAAATGACAGGAGTGAAACTTCTTTTAATTTCCTTTTCTCATGAAGAGTATAAACCTTTCCCAAATAATAGGAACGAGAGATCGCATTAAAAGACATATTTCGTTATTTGTCTAAAATGTTGAATGTATGCATGTTTCTCGCATTGTGAAAAAACAACAGTATCTAGAACCGTCAAATAGTCCTGCCCCCAGAATCGGCATTCGAAAGCTCGAAATTTGTAATTTCTTTTATTATCTATTTCACATTTTATAAACTTTTAACTAATTTTTGATTAATAAACTCAACGATTTCAAAGCGAGCAATGTTAACGTTGTACAGAAAAAACAAACAATTTTTAATTCCAGCGTGCGAGACAATCTATTGGAAATTCTAAAGATATGCTGTTTTTAATTATTTCGTGATATTGCTCTTGAACTGAATTTTATGCGGTTTAAGTGCGAAAAGCATGATATTTAATAAATAAAGGTAACACACAAAACCTTATATAAAAGTTCCTTTGGGTGTAATATAACATCTGAAAGCTTTCAGGTTTTTATTTATTTTTTTCCATCTGGAACATAAAATAGAATAATACATTATCAACTATATCAAAGTCAGTACAGAATTTCACGATCAAAAATCAGTTAGTTATAAGCATATTGAGCTTTAAAATGTTTATATTTAGTCCAATGGGGCACTTTGTCCAGAAGGAATATTAATTTCGTTTTGGCATTTTCCGTTGCTTCACTACAAGCGCCGTTTCACTTTTCAAATTGTTGCCACAAAATATTATCGCTCTGTATTATATTTAAAAAATTAAATAATGAAGAATCTACATAAATGTATATATGTTTCTTGCATTGCGATAAATCAACAGTACATAGAGCCGTCCAATTTTGAATATTGAACGTTTCCAACCGAATATGGGCACCGGTAGCCCAAATGTGAAATTTGGAATTTGTTTTATTATCGATTTTCATATTTTGTAAACCTTTAACGAATTTTTGATTAACAAACTCAAGGATTTCAAAGCGAGCCGCGGCAACGTAGTAGAGAAAAAACATTTTTTATCTCCAGTGCATGAGACTATGTATGGAAAATCCTAAAGAGATTCTCATTAAAAAATTATTTTGCAATATTGCTCTTGAACTGTATTTTATGGTTTAAGTACGAAGAACATGATATTTAATACACTCATGGACAAAAAAATTAGTGCACCAAGAAGGAGTCGTCAAAATGAAACGAAATTTTACATACGTAATGACAGCTTTGATATAAGTAAATGATAAGGAAATCAAAGAAAAAGGATAATTTATTTCAGAGAAAAAGGCAAAAGAACGGAGGAGTTAATACTCCGTTGGACCCCTCTAGCGCGAATGCACGATGAGATACGATCGGGCAATGAGTCATACAAGTTCTGTATGATGTCTTGAGACATTTCGTTCCATAGTTGCTGTAACCTTGCCACTAGTTCGTTCAAACTCGTGGGATGCCCAACTCGTCGTCCCAAATGATCCCAGATATGCTTGATTGGAGACAAATCTGGATCGGGCAGGCCAAGGAAGGGTAGTAACAGTGTGGAGACAGTCTTGTGACACCTTTCCCGTATGAGGCCGAGCATTGTCTTGCTGGAAAATGGCTCCTGGGAGCCGTTGCATGAGTGGCAACACATGTGGTTGCAGGATTTCATGAACATATCGCTGGGCTGTCATGGTGTCACGGAACAATACTAGGGGTGACCGTGTATTGTAAGCAATGGCACCCCATACCATCACACCAGCTGTGGGAACGATGTGTCGTTGTACAGCAAAGGCAGCATTGAGACGTTAACCACGGGCTCTCTACACACGAACACGATTGTCATCACTGCCGAGACTGAAGCTGGATTCGTCGCTAAAGACGACCTGGTTCCATTCCGCTGCAGTCCAGTTTCCTCGTGCTCGACACCACTCCAAACGAAGGCGTCGATGGGTGGGCATCAAGGACAGCACACGTAATGGGTGCCGCGATACCAATTGTCCTTCCGCCAGGCGCCTTCGTATGGTTCGAGAAGACACAGGTGTCCCTAGTGAAGGTGCTACCTGTGCCTAGATGGCGGCCGATGAAGCAGTTGGCTGAACGCGTGCATTTCCTACAATGTGGCTGTCTTCTCGACAACTGGTCTGTCGAGGGCGTCCTGAGCTTGGTCTTCGTGTACATGACATCTCTCGGTCCACTGCTCCCAACACCTCCTCATAACACAATCAGAGCGGCCTAATTGACGAGCTACTCGCCTACCTGACCACCCAGCTACCATGATCCTGACGATTCTCCCCCTCTCAAACTGCGACAACTGCTCATATTGTCTTCAAACACGGCGTAATGGCATGTCTACCTCAGCTCTTCCTTTGTAAATGATTCGGCACTCTCGAACAAAGCTTTGGTTACCTGTTTTATACTCCACAGAGTACGATGTTCAAGGTCCTATACCGGCTATACGTAATGCGCAATCAGGCTGCATTTCTAATCATTTGCATATCTCCCCGACATGTACCTTCATTGCAAGTTTCGTTACGATCCCGCAATTATTTCTTGGTGCGCTAATTTTTTTGTCCATGAGTGTATATAAAGATAACACACAAAATGTAAAAAAAACTCCCCTTTGGACGTAATTTAAAATCTGAAACCTTTCATATTTTTTTAACATATTCTGATGTATTAAATAAACCACTGGCAACACACGCAACTGTCAGTCAGCGTCATTTAGATGATAACGAATTACCTTCCAGCACATTTTATTAATCAAGCAATATAGTAGGTATATCTTTATGTTATTTTTTGAAGCCAGAAAACAAGAAATCAATTTTGCCTTCTCTGGGATTCGAAGCCCTGATCTTCAGCAACCAGCTAGACGTGATAACCACTCACCCCACAGCAGTACGCATAGAAAAATATGCTGGTAACTAGCTAATAAAGAGATTTTTACATAGGCAAGCAATTTATGGTGCCAGAAATATGTTTCATCATTTGTAGTAAAACTGCCAGCATTCATAAAAACGGACCACTTAGATAAATTATAAATTAATATTGCATTCTAAATTGAATCAACAAGATAAACTATAGTAAGAATAAGATAAAAGTTGCCAACTATTAAGAAGCATCTTTGTTGTCCCTAACTCCTTTTTTAGGCTCTACAGTTTTAATTTGATAATTCGAACGATAAATTAAAAATATTACGTTTCGCTGAGTAAAAGTACTTTGAAAACTGGCATTTTGTGAGTTTGACTAAAGCCCCTCTCACAAAGGAACCATTATGTCCGAACAAGTCTATATCGCAGACATTTTCCTGACGGTGTTTTGTCTACACAGATTCTGTATATAAGTTGCGCTGAGGTACTAAGATAATTAGAATAGTCAAAACAGATGGCGTGATTTGCATCCTACAGGACACGTCCATCGCCCTCACAGTTAACATAATAGTTTTCAAAAATTTCAATGCCTTTATTTTTCACGGATAGTTGTTTAAAAATTAGTTGAAATAATACTAATATTAAGCAGAAGGCTCAATAGGAGGCAAAAAGTATCAGTGTTTGAAAATGCCTATAAAACAGCAAAAATTGCAAAATGCGAAAAATAAATAAAAGGTTTAAATTAAAAAAATTCATAAAATTAATGAAGCGGGAAAGGAAAGCAATAACTGTGAAATAGGATTCATATACATCCGTACATGAAAAAGGTAAAACAATTTTTTTCACTTTATTTATGACGTAAAAATATAATTATTATATTTTTATAATTAGTATAAATTTATTACGTAAATAATTAATTTATATAAAATTTATGTATAATAATAAATAATGTAAATAATTACATTTTATGCATGATAATAAAATAACGTAAAACTATTATATATTACATGTAAAAATTTTAGTAACTTCTTTTTTAATTACGGAATCAAAGACACAATAAAACATTTATTCGGAGTGGCAAAAATCAGAAAATAGCTCAGCTGGATTCCAGCTCACAATCTTGTTGTTTCACGGAAAATTAAATACTTTGGTAAACGTAACAAGTGATGGTGTTAGTAAAACCTAATTAACCTTGAAAAACCTTTAGCAATAAAAAATTGGAAATATAATCGAATACAAACAGACGATGAATTAAAGCTTCTGTCGTTTTTCAGATTTCTTGAAACATAAGAATATAGTAATCCTCTTAAACAGGAAAACATATTCTAGCAGATTTAGTTAATGCTAATAAATGAGGTAAAAAATTGTAATGCTAACAAATGAGGTATAAAATTGTAATGCTAACAATAGAAAATTCATGGTGAAAAAATGATTCATTTATAACGAAAATAATCGAAATTATGATCAGAAAGACATATTGCATCATAAATTAAATAAATTTGTTAAATAATAACAAAAACTCCAAATGATTTATGCCATGTTATTCAGAAGGCATTATGTTAGATGCTGATATTAGCCGCCATTATTTTCGGATACATGATTTCCATTCGCAATTTCATTGGCTGTCGCCAAATATGAGTCCAGTGACAATATATTCTGCCATACACAATGATTACGACGCTGGTGCAGGTACTGCTGACTTTTAGAAATACTCGCTCGGAAATGTCTCCTCGTATAGATGGGGTTTAAGAAATGAATTAAAGATCTTATGTTTGATACAATGACAACACTTACCAAGTCTCATAGAAGTAAAGTGATTAGTATCGTACTGTCAAATAACGTAGCGTAATACATTAAGATCTTTGAAAATTGTAGCAGAATTTGTTTTTAACATGCAAATTTGTGACGTTGCGGCATAATTTTGTGATTTTTGACACAGTGTTAAAATATTTATCATCGATACGTCTTCGAGATTGTCGTCATTGCACGAAAGATAATATATCTGAGGTAAAAATCTGATTTAACATTAAGAAAGTCTCGATGCGTCTTCGCACCCTTTCAGTTTGTCTTTTGTTCAATATTTCGCATTTATGTACCCTTTCTTCATTCTTTATAGTGTCATTTATTTGGAATGCTTTCAAATTTTAGTAAAAATGTGGATGAGGATATAAAACAAAAATGTATATCTTCCACATTTCAGCAGAAGCTCGATAATATAAATCCAACCTGTGGATAAAGGAATTATTCAGAACATTAAAATATTTAGAAATTCAGTTGTGCAAAATTTTTGAATTCCTGATAGTAATATCAAGAACTTCTAATTTATTGAACTCAACGGTACAATTTTACAGCTGGTTTTCCGTAAAAAGATACAAACAACACAATATTATAAAACGTTATAATAAAAAAAATCATGACCATAAACTCTGAAGCAAAATTCTGTCGAAACTAGTAAAAATACCAATGATCCAGTAACTAATTATACTGAGTTCTTAAAAAGAGCTGAAAGTTTCCGTTAGACCATTCCATCAGTCATGTTTGTAGAAAAATAAATTATTCAGTGAGTTATTGTTGCATTGAATCTGCAGACAGCAAACAGAATGTAATGGGACGAAGGAAACTGAACCCAGATTAGTTAGCGAGAGGATATTGAAGCGTTTAATACATTCACTAAATTTACCTCCAAACTCAAAAATACAGCATTGGAGACATGAAAAATACACTAGTGTGCAAACCTTAAGCGACAAATTAATTTTTCAACATGCAACCATGAAATTGCTGAAAAGAGCTTTTGTGATCATTACACTGGAAACTTATCTCAGTGTTAATATTTAATGTTTATGCAAATACCAGAACCATGATACTCGAGTGTACGTCAGGGCACGCAAAACGCTAGACGTCAGCGCTCGAAGTGCAAGGTAACTTCAAAAGAAGAACGGATGGCGCGCTTCCAGGCATTCTTCCGCAAGTGAAAGTGAGATTTTGTGTGCAATATCTTTACAAGAAAACATCAGAAAGCCCTTTACACGTGGCAGAATTATTCGCAACTTTAGGAGGGGAGTAGTTTGACGTCTGTCGCCCAAGAATTTGAATTTGATAAAAGTGTTGTTTCACGAGCTTGGAAAACTCCAAACAATAGGTATACCTGTAAGAAAGGTTAGTGGTTTCGGCCAAGGAAAACAACGGTGACTGATAACCGATATAGCAGCCTGCAAGCGAAAAGAGATTCAAATCACATAGCGGGCAACATTGCTCAGCAGCTTCACAGGGCAACAGGACGACGTGATGAGACAACTGAATAAAGGTGGCTGTTCATCTGCCTTATGAGCAGCCCATCGGCGGAACTGTTTACAGTGGTGTAGGGA
>KK120754.1:199645-239309 GCA_000611955.2 Stegodyphus mimosarum | reverse complement strand
GATCCAGCACCTAGAGTCCATCCAGAGGGCATTCGCGCAGACCAAAGTGCCCCCCGGGAAATCATCCTCTCCAACTGCCCGGGCCCAGTATTTATTGAT
Organism: Stegodyphus mimosarum; assembly: GCA_000611955.2. Taxonomy (NCBI): domain Eukaryota; kingdom Metazoa; phylum Arthropoda; class Arachnida; order Araneae; family Eresidae; genus Stegodyphus; species Stegodyphus mimosarum. The sequence goes on along the minus strand of KK120754.1, from coordinate 239,210 downwards.
TAAGCAATTAATAAATATACTGGGCGAAACAAGGGCATGGAGATACATCAAGATATACATATTACATTGGCTTACTTGTTACTCAGGATATCAGATATGCTACAGAATGGGTGACATTCATACAGTTTAAGACTGCTTAGGCTTGGCCTGTTCATAACGCACATAAATAAACATGAATATACATCAACATACTACATTAAACACATATTACAATAAGAACACAGCACTTTTTCTTTCTGCTACATACTTGTGCTATTCACTACTTACTGCATATTTTCACTATACATTCGTTATTAAATTGTTGCTGAACCTATTCATAGTAACACACAATTTACATATATATACATACATTAAGCATACAGTACACTTTAGATTCATTTGCATATTAATACAGTAGTATTTTATGTGAAATATTAATACTTGGGTCATTACCACTGCCATAGATTATATTGCATATGTTATACCCTACATATTAACTAGTTTCATTTTGTTTGTATATGCAGTTGAGCTTTATGTTATATATAAATACTTTGCTCTATACCGTTGCCGCAGTTTGAATTGCAAATATTATACCTTATATACGCTACAAAGTGCGTGAAGTTTACTCAGACTGCTTAGGCTTGACCTGTTTTTAACGCACATAAATATACTTAGAAATACATTAACATACATTGACACACATTAACATTATTACATACATACATTACATTACGAATACAGTACAATTTCTTTCGACTGCATACTTGTGCTATTCATAAACTCACTGCATACTTCCATTATATATTTGTTATTAAACTGTTACTGAACCTATTCGTAGTGACGCACATATTATATATATATTCATACATTAAACATATAGTACACTTTTGATTCATTTGCATATTAATACAGTAGTATATATACGAAAATATTATACCGCAAATAATATACCTTACATATGGTACAGGGTGCGTGACATTTACTCAGATTTAGATTGTTTAGGCTTGACCTGCTTCTAACGCACATAAATATATATAAATATCCATTAACATAGATTAACACACATTGACATTATACCTGCATTACGTTACGAATACAGTAAATTTCCTTTCGACTGCATATTTGTGTTCATTACTTACTGCATACTTGAACTACACATTCGTTATTAAATTGTTGCTGTACCTATTCATAGAGATACACAAATTACATATATATGCATACATTAGACATACAGTATACTTTAGTTTCATTTGCATAATACAGTAGTATTTTATATTACATATTAATACTTTGGTCATTACTGCTGCCACAGTTTAAATTGCATATATTGTACACTACATATTCACTAGTTTCATTTGCAGATATATACAGCTGAGCTTTACATTACATATAAATACTTTGGGTAATACCATTACCACATTTTGAATTGCAATATATGATACCTTACATTTACACCAAATTCTTTTGCATATCGGTACAGTTGATCTTTACATGGCACATAAATACATTGGAGATAGGTAGGGACTCGTTTTCACCCTATTAATATAAAAGAAGGAGACCGTTCGTTTGATCCTGGTGTACTTGCACGGGGAGGCAGAGGCATCATGATGAAAGGACGGGCAGAGCTCCACATTTTCGACACAGGTTCACTAACCAGAAATCGTTACTGGGAACTTATCCTTCCTCATTTGCGTCATTTCCAGGGTGCCAATGGCGCCGACGTTGTTTTTATCAATGACAATGCACGGCCACAAGACTTATGCTGCTGAGGAGCTCCTGGAAAGTGAAGATTGGATTGGCTAGTGAGGCCTCAGCCATCTCTATTGGTAATAATATCTTCTGATAAAATGTATTAAACTTTAAAAGAGCTCTTTTAGGCCAATGTTAAATTCTGAATCCTTTCAAAGTTGTTTATTATTATTATTATTATTATTATTATTATTATTATTATTATTATTATTATTATTATTATTAGGATTACTGTTGTTATTTTAATAGATTGGAATTTATGAAGCAAGTGATACTGAAGCTTATTTGGAAGAATTTCATGCACTGGCAACTGAGACTTCAATAAACATTTATTCGCCAATGAATTTTACTCAGAATATATATATTCGAGAAATTAACTATGAATTAGCTATATTTTAATAACTGATATAATTTATGATAAATTTAAATTTCATAAGACGTAATTTATAATTTTATAAATGTATTCTCAACATTATTCTGATTAATAAACTATATTTATACTGTCATTTTTCCGTATTTCGTAGAGAATTGCGTGAAGTTTTCCCTAGATAAAAATAATTTGTTGGTGGATTTTTTTAATCGAATTACTGCTATGCAGTAATTCTAGTGCCAGGGTTTTTCTAACTGCGGTTTCCTTGACAGAAAATTGGTCGGCGAAACATGGGCTTAAATACGAGTTAAGAGGTAAACCTTTCGTTTTCTCGCTTTTTGTACGTATTCTAGTGACAATGAAACCGGTTAAATTTCCCTAATGAGAACTTGGCCACTGTATGGTCTGCAGGAGCGGCGTTTCGATAAAGACGCTTATGCCGGTGATGTGTACGTTTTGAAGGTTGAGATTGTTTATTGTGCAGGTGGTTAACTTTGTAAAATAAGTCTTGAATGAAAACAGGCGCCAGTCTTTGTTAGGCATTGATGTGTGATGTAAACAGAATATGTAGAGAAAAGTATTGTTCATCGTAAGATACGTTTTGTGGGGGCGTAATGTCTTTTCTTTTTTCGCAGGACGAAGAAAGTACCCTGAGGTTTCCGCATGCCTTTAATAAAAAAGGACGTGTGGTGCCTACTTAAATTTTTACGGAGTTATTGACTGGGATAAGGTTATGGCAGACTGTGATTCACCAATTAATTTGAAATGATGCGAGGCTGCGTCCATCATTGCTATATAATTATTAATTAGGCTAGAAGTCAAAAGTGGGGGATTTGGTTGAAAGAAGGGGTCAGACTTTTCTTGAAGACTTTCTTTGGTCAGACTTACTTGTTTTGAGTTGGATGGTGAGAGTTTTCGTCAGCTGCTACTTTTGAGTTGGTTGCGGAGTGAGCAAAAATGGAAAGAAGAAAAAAAGGAGGAGGTGGATTTTGTTGAAGATGAGTGGCTGAGACTTCCATTCACCTTGTAAGGTTTATCCTAATTTTAATAACAGTTATTTTATGCACCTTTCCTGTCTAATCTAGTTTCAGCTTACAATTTCCTACCAGAATGTAATTTCAGAAACGCGGTTAATCCAAATGAGTACGATTAGTAATTAAGTCGATGTTTCACCAACTTCGAGAGAGAGCTCGAGTTAGTTATGTTATGTAGAAATGAAGGGGCCACCTAATATTTACCCTAAGTAAGTAGGTATTAACCCCACACACTAACTAATATAGCACGCGTTTGCCTTTTGGCTACGTCTCGCTAAGCTATTGCTATTTTCGGCCGTACTTTAGGCCCTTGTTTGGCTTCGCCGACTTAATTAAGATTTAGGGACCAATTACTTAGAATCTTGATAGCTTCTGCTGTATCTTTCAGCTAGCTTTAGTTAAGCTTAGTTAATTTTAATTTTCCATTCATTTAAGTTCAAGTCCAAGTGGAAGCTTTGCTGTACACTCCGAGTTAGGGGTTGATTGTATATATTTATTGTGAGAAATAAAGGGAAGTTAACCCTTCATAAGTCTTAAGTCTCTATTCACACACTTAAGCGATTATTCGCTTACTGGTGTTTGTGGGGTTCAAGACTTGAATACTGAGTTAAATAAGTAAAACCCCACAACCTACTTGTTTCGAGTTCGGTGTTCAGAGTTTTTCGTCAGCTACTAGTTTAGAGTTTGATGCGGAGTTACCGAAAATGAAGAAGGAAAAAAAGTAGATTTTGTTGAAAGCGGAGGGTTCTAACAGTTTCCTTCTGCTACTTGTTCTGAATACAGACTCAGTTTTAAATGAAAATGAAGTGTTCCAGTGTCTAGATATCAATAAATGTTTTCGAGAATTTACGAATAGCAAGAGATCACTGGCTGAAAGATGTGCACGGAGTGAGTGGAGAAAGAAATTTTTATTGGTGACGTCTAGAAATAAACCGTGTGTCAATGAAGGAGAAAAAGCAGAATAATGAAGTGATGACTGTTCAGCGTATGTGAGAAAGAAGTAAACTTTCAAAGCAGTCCCACCTCAAGGAAGATGTCCAACAGTAGGAAATAAATACCTGAGTAATGTAAAGAAAACACAGGAACTCAGAAAACACCTGAGAAGTAGACGAGACAAGCTATGCGATGTTCTCTGAGGGTGTTCCAGTTGCCGAAGCCTAAAGAGACGGTTCCGGACACATATCAACATGCCATAAAGATACTGTCCCGAACTGATATTTAGCTTAAGAGATGAAACGGCTTGACTCTGCAAACCATATCAAACAAAGTTATGAACTATATATGACTGGATTAAGGACAGGCTTCATGTGTTCACTCGCAGTCTGGCTATCGGAAAGTCATCGTACTGCATCACTAAATTTGTTTTGTTTCTTGATGGTTAGATACGCCGAAGTCGGCAGTCGTAATTTTATTTGAAGGTGAATATTCAGGAGTTTAGGGTAAAGCTTTTATTTGTATGTTTATTGTGACTTTAATATGTTATTGGAGAACGTAGAAAAAGGTATTTAAAAAAATGAATTTCGTAGCTAGGATATGTGTTTATTTAAGAATATGTTTTTCTCCTTGACAGATTCAGTTAATGAATTGTAAATAGAAATACGTAAATCGAACCTGGGTTAGTAAATGAATTTCGGTTGTATTGTACTTAATTGTCAAACTGTTCATTGGAAAGTAAAAATTTGTAGTTCTCAGAATTTGGTATGAGAGATTATTTGGCATCAATACTTCTACACAACATTATGAAGGATTTTCTTTTTTTGGGGGGGGGGGGGGAATAAGGAAATTCGTTTCTGTTATCAAAACAATCATATTCATTGTACGGCTAACAAAACCAGAAAACGTTCAACGTATGCAATATGTCAGAATCAAACAATTTGTCAGATATTGGAAACAATAAGTAATAAACGAAAAGGAAAGGTTATCATATTAAATTTAGAAATTTCTCTGACTGTTAGCAAAATATTTACGAGCAAATAAATAATCTAAGGAAAAACAAAACGAGTTATGAGACTTGTCTAAGTATTTCATCGCATAAAAGAGTTACCAGGTTATTTCCTATTGCGTAAATTTCGCACCAGAGAAATTTATTGGATTATGAAAGGGAAAACAATTAGGTTGAAGGTTCGGAAGAAACTCGTATTACGAATTTTGTACATAGAGGATTTTAGTGCAATTAATGCGCGAAATTGCTGTTTTTTTTGTGTGTGTGTGCGTGTGTGCGCGTGCGCGTGGGCGTGGGCGTGTGTGTGTAATATAACATAACATAAAACATAGAGAGAGAAAGAAACTATGTCGGAAAAGTACAGGGCAAGTCTGTTCAACAATGAGCAAATAGATATCTTGGTAATTTATCAAGAAATCGCCACGCTGGCAACGTTTTTAGAGACTAATTTTTGTCACCAGATTTGGGGAGAAATCGCCAAAAGTCGCCACACTTTCAATCATTTGGTGACATTTTTGTCTGGTCCCTGTACCACCATAATAAGTAGTGTAATTGAATAAATGTAATCGATCACTATATTAGTTGTAACCTTAATTCTACCTTCATTGCTTTCCAGTAATTTCGAGAAGCGGAAAGTACTAGAAGTATCTGGGTGACAGGGTGAAAACTGTATAAGGCCGGACAGCATCTGCTGTCAGTTGTTGTTAATTGTACCTTCCCTAATCCGCTGCGCTTTGCATTCTATTGTCATTAACGTTCATAGTAGTTTTAAGTGTAACTATTGATTGTACTCTGCGATATTGTGAAGAGTTCTACGACCAATTTTGTCGAATGTTCCAGATCTCTGCAATGTCTCTTTTGATAAAATAAATTTTACCAACCTATCATTGACCTGTATGCATTCAATATCTAACGGACCCATACGCGCGCAACAATATTTTAAGGATTTACACTTAAAATTTGTTGCATTATGGGAAAGCAAACTGAGATTATCTGTTAAAGGGAACCTGATGTCTTCGAGAAAGGCTTCCTAAAGAAAACTGGACTTGTATTCACCTTATATAAGGAGGCAGCCCAGTAAATACCTAATATATCCCGACCTTTGCAGAGATTTGAATAGATATGATTTCTTAGAATATGGAGATAATACTACAGCCATCTGTTTATGGGGATGACTTTAAAAACGGAACTATCTGGTATAATATGGTACATGCATGCATGCGTGATATAAAACCAGGATATCTCCCATGTAGTCAACCGGTTTGTAAGAACTTAAACCCAGGTCGAATTATATTTTTAGGTTATTATTCGATCGGCCTCTTATGGGCCACCGGAATCTAAACCTGGGTCAAACTTCACCAACTTTATCCACTCAGTTATCGGTGGGAAACTTTTCGGGAGAGTTGATACTCATAGAAATAAGAAGTTTTCCTCTTACCTCCATGTTTGTCCACAATTACACTACTTACTATGAATCCATTTTCTTTAGGTAGCAAAAATATTCCAAATACTTTCAGGAAATACAGTGCTGGGAACAATTAAAGAAACAACCACAAAACTCAATCAATTTGAATGATTTTGCTGCTCAAAACATGGAATTGGCTGGTCCATGGCGAAAGTATTATTCTGGGAAGACTAACTCATCACTTATTAACAAATAAATTGCTTCCACCCGAGCAATTTGCTTTCCGAAGGGGCCACAACATTATTGATCAAATTTTTTACTGCACACAGCGCGTCAGAGATGCCCAGAATCACAGGCCTACTAGACACACTGTGGCGGCCTTCCTAGACCTGTCTAAAGCGTTTGACAGGGTTTGGAAATATAAGCTCTTAAATAAGTGCTATCAAGATTTTGACATTAGAGGCAGAGCACTGCCCTGGATCTCGAATTTTGAATCACCGCAACTTCTGTGTTAAACTACAAACAGCCTTTCAGGCTTTTTCAAAATGCATCAGGGAATACCCCAAGCTCTGTACTAAGCGCCATCCTTTTTTCCGTTGTTTATTTCAGGGATAGGAAAAGCTTCTATCCTTGTGAAGTCGCATTTTTTGCTGATGATGTAATGTAGAGCAGTGGTTTCGACATAAATAAACTGGAACTACAGATTAATAAAAGTCTGGTAGCAGTTCAAGAGTTAGCAGACACCCATAAACTTAATTTTAATGCTTCCAAATCCTCCAGCTGCCTCTTCACTACAAACAGCCATCTTTATAATTATTCTCCTGGCATTTTTCTGAATGGAGTGCGCTTGAACTGTAATAAACACCCTTTCTATCTCGGATTCACTTTGGATCCTGAAGTGAACTGCAGTAAGCATATCGAGAAATTGGCCGATAAAGTAAGAAAAAGACTTCGGATCATGAAGTATATATCGGGTAGAGACTGGGGTTCTGACGCCATTACCCTTAGAATAACCTACATCACCCTAGTCCTCCCTGTCCTTGAATACGGTTACTAAATCTATCAATTGGCTTCAACTACTAACTTGAGGAAATTCGGGAGAGTACAGTTCAGTGCGGCGAGAATCCCCACTGGCCTTAGAAATAATTGCCCAAACGACGTTGCTCCCTATGAGGCGGATATCCAGTCTTTGGGAATGCGTTTTAAGGTGAATTCCTACAAGTATTTTAACAAGCTGAAGCGTTTTGGTCCTTATAATCGGACCTCAGCCATTATTTTAAATTGGACAAACAATAAACGCCTAAAGCGAGACAGCCCACTTAGTTATGTTTGGAATTCGGATTTTATCAATCTAAATGTTGAAACATCTATACCGTTTAGCCGTTTTGCTCCAGATACTTCTTTTAATCATGTTAACATCCGTGAGGAATTGTCGACTAATATTGTCAAAGGCAACCATCACCCGGAACTCCTCAGGCAAATGACTCTTGAAATCATTAATGATATTCCAGCCCAGGCCCATGTGATATATACAGATGGAAGTAGAACAGATAATGGTAGAGCAGGGAGTGGCATTTATTGTAGCACCCTGGAGGAGATTATCAGATGCAGCATCAGAAACTCTGATCATTGCTCCGTCTTCAGATCGGAACTTATCGCCATCAGCAAAGCACTTGATTATGCTCTCTGTTCAAGTAGTGAAATTATATGGATTCCGACAGACAGCAGAAGCTCCATTCAATACCTCAAAAACTGGCCTAAGATCATGGATAAACTTTTCGAACTTCGACAACATAAATCAATATATCCCCAGTAGATAAAGTCCCATGTTAGAGTGTATGGTAACGAAATAGCTGATGATCTGGGAAGAAAAGGTTGTGATTTCCCTCCTACACCCACATCCACTGATTTATGCCCAACCGAAATTCATTCCTATTACAAACATAAAACTAACATAGCATGGAAAATTTCTCCTGCTCACCAGTGGTATTTCGCTGAGGCCTGTCACTTCTGAGTAAAAAATCTAGGCCTATCCAAACGGCCATGGCCAGATTCAGAAGTGGACGTCTTCGATGCATGAAATTCAAAGCGGGAGAAAAGACCTTCCCTTTGAGTGCCTGTTCCCTCCCTGCCTCTCTCACTCACCTACTGGATTGTATAGGCGTCTTCTGAGACAGCTGTCGGCTGAGCAGGAGGACATCAGCGATTTCCTTGTGCGGCAAGGTCTAATGGACTTGGTGTAGGCTTTGCTGCCCCAAGGGGATTTGAAACAACAACAACAAACATGGAATTTGTGCAAGATCTTCATTTTGTCTTGCTTAACATTTCTTCAAAATGTAAAGTTGCCTATTTCTGCAAAAAAATAAATTTAAATAATAATATACGCCTCACCATCCAACTAATCTGTATAAGATTTTTATACTAAGTGGGTTCTTCCTTCGACTTTGTATAAAAATCTTATTCAAAGTAGGAGAAATAACCTTTGGCCTAACAACTTTAAAAAAATGAATAAGGGATGTTGTCAACCTTGACAGACATACAAACTTTACAGTGATTTTCCCCTCTGTCTGTTAGACTGCCCAGCAGTTCCTGCACTACCAGTGTGTATTCGCAATGAATAGCGACTTGAAACTCTTGGAGAGCGATGAGTGGGAACACTGTGATGCATGTCGGGCTCTTAATAGTAACACACACGTTCTGCGGATTGAAATCCAGATGTTATGCTTCCCATTTCACCCGATGGATTCGTTCGTCAAGATAATCCGTCGCTAGTGTAGCACGAAAGTGATAATCATCATCCGGCATTAGGAAAAAAATTATTCCCGATTGCATCCCTACAAAACTTCGTATAAGGATCAAATACTTTATCTCTGTATATTTTAGTATTCATAGTTGCACTGGTAAAAATGTGCAGCCCAGAGAGGAGGTTCAAAAGATTCCCTACCCATACCATGATTACACTTTTGTTCTGATTCCACCTCATACTATTATTCCACATAATTTCCGTTTTGTACCACTTTTCAAAATGATTTCACCTGTACCTTGATTCCATTTTTGTACAACTTTTCAAATTGCCAGCCTGTACCATGATTCAGCTTTTGCACCATGATTCCCTACTTGTACCATGATTTCACTCTTGCAGCACACTTCCAAATTTTGGGCCATGATTCCACCTGCACCATGATTCCCCTTTTGACCACTTTTCAAAATGATTCCCCAGTTACACTACCATTCCATTTTTGTATCACTTTTCCAAATGATTGTCCATCTATACCATGATTCCCCTTTTTTTACTGTGAGTCTATTTTGTACCATGATTCCACAGTATACTTTCCTGCTGGGAGGAAAGGAGCGACATCTGTTAGTATCAGATAGAACATTTTCTAAAATAAACCTTAATCGAAATGCTAAATTTTAAAATCATGTTGCCTATTTTAAACAATTGGATCTAATTTTTTGCTCTCTGTTCCTTCTATTACTTATTTGAAGTTTGCTTGTTTCACAACAAGACGCTATGATTAAATATTATGCTTTCTATGAAACGCGTAAAAATTAAATGATTTCTCATTGTGCTGGATACACTATGTAAAAAATTAGAAGTCTGAGCTATTACATTACAGATAATGTTTAATTCAAAAATAAATGTTCATGAGAAGTTCGAAATTCAATGAAAACTTCAAAAATAATATAAATGGGACATTCAAATCCTCGAATCCACTAATCATAAAGAAGATTTGAACTCAAAAACTTCAATCTTCGCTCTCTTTTCGCCATTCGAATTTTTCGAATTCTAACCTAACAAAGCATTAGACGTTCCAATCCAACACTTTGTAAAGATTAGTTTCATTGAAGTCCATTAGAAATGTTTATTAATAAAAGAATGTGGTGTTTGGAATTTCACTGAAACTTATATTTTTTCCCTTACATGCTGACCAGATCACTGAAACGTAGAAGCTTAGAACTATCATCCTCGTAGTAGCCTTGAGTGCCACATTCCAAGTGTGCTCTTATGAAGTCTCAGAATAAACAAGTTTTTAATTTTTCTCAATTTTCTTTATAAAATTTAGAGATTTAGCATTGGACACTTAGTGTTTCTTTTAGTTGTTATTGTTTTTGCATGTGTATGTGATGGTGGTGTGTGTATGTGTGCTAAATATTAAATTACCTTCTTTCTCTGCCCTTACATGTATTTAAAAAGATTCTGGAAAAATACAAATAATCTCAGCTATTACTTAAATGTTATAATCACCTTTTAGCACCAGAAGTGATATAATTCTCAATCTTCATGTTTTTGTCTTCATCACTTTACAAATAAAAGGACATTGCCATCAAATGTTACCATAATGTATTATATTTTTAATGAGATAATATAGCGGATTTAAAATAATGTATGGCAACATAAGTAAAAGAGTGTTACCACCAAATGTTATCGCTATGTGATACTTTTAAAAAAATAATATAACGAATATTAAAAAATGGCAGCATCATTAAACCAATCACTAATTCCCTATTAGTTTTATGATTCTGACCTCCCCCCATAAAATAAAACTTCTTTTTTCTTTTTTATACCTTATCAGATACGATTCATTATTTTAAGCTTTAACAAAAAAAAATCTGAAAGGTTTCAGATTTTAATTGCGTCCAAAGGGACGTTTATTTAACATTTTGTGTGTTACCTTTATTTGTTAAATACCATGTTCTTCGCACTTAAACCATAAAATTCAGTTCAACAGCAATATCGCAAAATAATCTTAAATTGAGCATATCTTTAGAAATTTCGGTACACGCTCTCACGCGCTGGAGATAAAAATTTTTTTCTGTACAACGTTGGTATTGCTGGCTTTGAAATCTTTGAGTTTGTTAATGAAAAATTCGTTAAAGTTTTAGAGAATATTGTTACGAATTTCACATTTATTTGGCTATTTATTTAGAACTGTAATTAAAATTCCTTTTTATTTTCCCGTGCAACGCACGCAGACGATTTTTGAAGAGAAAGCTACGTCAAAAAAAAAAAAAATAACCAACAAAGAAACATAAGCACTAAAATGAAAAGTGATACGCCGTTTCTTGTGAAACAACGCAAAACGCCCAAACGAAAGTAATAGTCCTTCGGGACTAAATCCCTTTGGACTAAAAATACCAACTTTTGGTCTTACTTGCTATTACATAATTAATTACTTTCATTGTAATCATGGTATAACTGATTAGAGAAAATATTTCTAACTATTTTAAGTGAAATGTTTTTAGGATAAAAAATGTTGTTAAAGTTATGAAACTAATAAATCCATATTTAAAAAAAACTTGCAGATAAAAGTCTTTTTAAAATAAAGTATTATATTAATTTTTCACAATTTCTTTAAACTGCATAAGCATAAAAATGACAGTTTAGAGCAGTAATTAGATTTAATCTTTTGTGTAGGAAATCATCTTAAATCATTTCGCAAGCAATTTTAACAACTCAAGAAACATAACGTTCAGTAACTTATTAAATATTCTAAAGAAAAGCTATACTGATAAATTTATCTCAGCTTCAGAATTAGGAAGGATTTTATAAAATACTTTAGAGAAATAAAAGTTAGAAAGAATTTCCCTCTATAACAAGTTCTTTTTTATGAAAAGTCAATTACACTGTTAGAAGACCAGAAATTTTCTGTCTGTGATATTGCTAGTCATCTAGATCTAACATTATTTAGAAAATTTAACTCTCAAATGCCAATTTCTTTAATAAGATTCGGCATTTCCATTTCTTTAGATGTGAAGAATCCGTTTAGTATTCGAGACCAGACGAAGTATTTTTATATTTTTGCAGTTTTATTTCCTTTAATGTGTATAACATATATTCCAAAACGTTGATTCTGTAATTCAATTTTACATTGTCGATAATGTAAAAAACGTGCCTTATCCATTGGGTTAATAATTGTGATTCATGAAAAAGACAAAATTCAGGAGAATTTCTGTGTAGTTATAACTTATTTCTAATTAAACGATTTTAACAAATTTCCTCTAAATCATTCATTGAACAAATATTCCATTTACATGTTTCAAAACTCTGATTTCAATTTAGGATAATTTCGCGAGGAATAAAATGTTAGATTATATCGAATGTTCTTACCACGAATTTCCGTACACCCAAATTTCATCAGTAATGTTATTTGTGGTTTCAATCCCAATATCATTGAAAAAAAACTAACTAAATTTTAAATCACAATATTTATTGTGCTTAATCAACATAAATAAGCACTGTTAGTTTTTATAATAAAATAGTTTTTAAATGTTCGAATTCGGACTGTAGAGTTGGGCGAGATAAATGTCACCCGCTGAGCAGTTTCATCGGTAGTAATGATACTGCTGCCTTTAACCGCAACTTCACTTTTAGATCAAATGTGCAATAGAAAACGCAGTGCATGTTGAGGTATCTGAATATGAATAATGTTTAACTGAATCGTCAGATATTAAAAGTAGCTATGTCACAAAAATCAGATTTTACAGGAAAAAACAAAAACTATCCCACTCCGTCCAAGATTGTCAGAAGTCAACGCCATGAAAACTGTGAAACTGATATAACTAAAATCCATGTCATTCAGTTTTATTTAAGCAATACACTTATTCATGGACCCCCCCCCAATAAAAGTTTAGAGAAGTTACACACATCCTCTTTTTATAACTTGCGATGTTTTTTCTTCCCACATTGGCCACAAAATAGGAAAAACACTCATTGCTAACAAATTTGGTGAAATTTATAAAAACTAATGTCAGAGTAATATAACACAGCTTTAGAAAAACATTGTTTAGAAAATTAGGTACAATTGACATTTATAAAAACAAATGTCAGAGTAATATAACACAGCTTTAGAAAAACATTGTTTAGAAAATTAGGTACAATCTACCTATTGTAAAAATGGAACATTTAAAAAAATCTGAAAGTTTTCAGATTTTATATTACGCCCAAACGGGAGTTTTTCTTTTGTTTAGTCCAAACGGGCTTTGTCCTTGAAGGACTATTGTTTTTGTTTTGCGATTTTGCGTTGAATCACTGTAAATGGCGATATCACTTTTCAAATTGTTGCCACCAAAGGTTATCGCCCTGTATTATATCTAAAAAATAAAATAATGAAGAATCTGCATAAATGTATGCATATTTCTCCAAATGTGATAAAACAATGGTATCTACAGATATCCAATTTTGAATGCGAACGTTTCCACCCGAATATGCGCAACTGGAAGCCAAAATTTGGAATATGAAATTTGTTTTATTATCTATTTCATATTTTATAAAACTTAAACGATTTTTTCATGAACCAACTCAAGGATTTGAAAGCGAGCAACGTCAACACTGTACGGAAAAAACAAAACCTTTTTATCTCCAGCGCGCGGAACTGTGTATCAAAAATTCTAAAGATATGCTCATTTGAAATTATTTTGCGATATTGCTGTTGAACTGAGTTTTATGGTTTAAGTGCGAAGAACATGATATTTAATAAATAAAGGTAACACACAAAACGTTGAAAAAAACGCCCCCTTGGACGTAATTTAAAATATGAAACCTTTCAGATTGTTTTTTTCATTTACAAACACGTACATGTTTCTGGGGAGAATTTGGGTTAACGCTACTTTGGGCTAAATACATTTAAAAGCAGCATATCTTCAGAATTTCCTACAGTAAGTCTTGCTCACTGGAGATAAAAATATTTCATTCCCTATAGTGTTGCCACTGCGCACTTTGAAACTGTTGAATCAAAAATTCGTTAAAGTTTTACAAAATAGGAAATACATAATAAAATTAATTCCAAATTCGGTCTTCGAGGTTTTAAATATAATACAGGGGGATGTCATTTAGTGGCAACATTTTAAAAAGTGATACAGCAGTTTATAGTGATTCGAATAAAAAAAGGCCTTTTCGAGAGTGACTGGCAAACTTCAATCTCAGAGAGAGTAAAAAAGAACCTTAACAAATCTTCTGGTACGAAATTAAAATCCAAATTCTTCCAGATTTCTTTCATTCTTTTTTTATTATGGTGGAAAAAAAATTACTCTGGGTGTTTTTAAAACATGTATTGTTAAATTTATTTTTTATTGAACACATATTTCAAATTTCCCTTTAATTAAAATATTTTAACTTTAAATAATATTTTGAATTCCTGTTCTGAATTAAATACAATTTAATACAGCTGGCCTATATCATGTATGGTTTAAAGGTTCGAAACAGTCCGTTTTTTATTTAAAATTAATCACGCATATAATATATGGAAAGTGGTTATTTATCAGTTTTCGAAATATATACATAAATATTCAGTGGCTTCAAATACTGGAGCAGAATTTTAGTTTATCTGTTCTTTCATTTGAATATTTTCAGCAATCGATGTCTAATTTAATTTGTGTACGTAAAGTTTTAATTCCTCAAGGGAAATGAAATCTAATCGAATATTAAGCTGCAAAAATATCGTCGAAGGAATTTGTCTGTCAATAAAGGAATGTTCCATTTGTTATTTTCAGCATCACAGAATCATATTATTGAACGGCATTGTAAAAATATGTGTAGTTCACCATTAATATATATGATAATTCATTTGAAATTCAGCGTCTGTGTTCATTGCAATACAGATAAGGCAGATTCTTCTTAACATACAAAGACCATATCTCACAAACAGGAAAGTCTAAAAATATTTAAAGCAGGAATCTCGAGCGGGATCGGTATGATCCTATGGAGGTCAATGAAATTTTAAAAGGGGTTATTGATGACCAATTAGCAGATAGCCAAATATACCCGGCATCATCAAGATCCTACCAATTCAAAAATTAATAAATTTTATAATGAATTGTTTATTTATATAAAGCTGTATCATGCAGTAAGAAACAAAATCTCGTAAAATAAATATAAGAGAAGAAATAATCTAAAAATTACTTAATATATTTTTGAAACAATATTTTTAAATGTGCAAATTATTTATACAATAAAAGAAATACGAAAAATAAAAAAGAAACAACACGACAAGTACAACCATAAACGTACGAAGACTGCAAAAATAGAATGAAAAATATACGATGTGGACAGCACATGACATCCTTGTATGGCCTATTAAATTATCCACTCTTTTTCTTGCACTTCATTTAAACATTTTCCTCGAATTTCATTAAAGATATATTTCTCATTCAATCAATTTAATTCTCACTTCGCTGCAAGGCAGAAATACATAAAACCTCAAAAACTATTCATTAAAAATTATAAAATACAGAAAACATACATTTAAATTAGAATTCTAAGCCAACATAAGCAATTTGGTCAACGGGCAAAAGAAAACTTCGGTTCACAAAACTTTAAAGTTAACGTTTGCTTTACACTGGGCAAAAAGCTACTGAAGTGGGTGCACCAACTGGCTTAATCCACTATACTACTAAGAGTTTCATATGCAAACAAATAGCATCCACGTTAAGCCTAACTGCCACTTATACTCTTTAATTGGTGATAATTCTAAATAAAGTCATAGAAACATTAACCGGAATATAAAAACAACATAATTCAATCCCTTTTAAAGCAAAAAGTGCACGATTTACTAACATATAAGAATAAAAACACAAAGCTCACTTAGTCGGGTGAAAGAGTAGGCATGTGTGTATATATTGTTACGAATTTCACATTTATTTGGCTATTTATTTAGAATTGTAATTAAAATTCCTTTTTATTTCCCCGTGCAACGCAGACGATTTTTGAAGAGAAAGCTAAGTCGAAAAAAAAATAACAATAAAAATAAAAGAGCGCGTGCATTTAATGCTTAATAAATAAATATCTCATAATTACTGTTGCCATCCAGAAAAATCATGATTGTTCTACTGATAATTAAAAAGCTTATAAGAGCTGAGTTGAAACAGTTGCCGAGTCTCAGTTGTTGTTGTTGTTGTTGTCGCTGTTGTAGTTGAAGCTGTAAAAAGCGAAGTGCTGTTTGTTTACTTAATGCTGTTATTGATTGTAGCGATTTCGTTGTAAGATAGGATTATTTTATCTGTTTTGAACTGAGTTTCTGCTAAACGTTTGAGATATTGTGATATTGTGCGAATATCTGTGAAGAAATATTTCAGCATTTTAATTTATTTCTT
Organism: Stegodyphus mimosarum; assembly: GCA_000611955.2. Classification (NCBI taxonomy): domain Eukaryota; kingdom Metazoa; phylum Arthropoda; class Arachnida; order Araneae; family Eresidae; genus Stegodyphus; species Stegodyphus mimosarum. The sequence goes on along the minus strand of KK120754.1, from coordinate 222,639 downwards.
GTGGAAAGAATAAATTTTTGTTAACTTTTTACGACTTGTGCATTCAATATATAACGAACCCGTAAGCACATAACAATACATATACATATATGTTCAATACTACATATATAAGTATATAATATTTATGTTCAATACTACATATATAAGTATATACATATATGTTCAATACTACATATATAAGTATATACATATGTATATAATATTAAATATACTTATACATGTATATAAATAAGTTCGGTTCTGCCGACTGAAACAAAAAACGGAGTTGCACAAGAAGATGTTGTAGCAGTCCCATATACAAAATTTCACAGTTTTACGACTAATCGTTTTTGAGTTACGAGAGGGTACACTGTGCAAAAAAAAGGGGGGACAGTTCTATATCTCCAGTTCTATTGGGCCGATTAACGAAATTCAACTTGAATTTTCCATGTCTTGAGAGCGAGACTTAGGATATGTATTAGATTTATATATAGCCTTGTTCTAATATAGGTATTTTGGCACAAAATCGGACTTTTTATAAAATGAAAGGAAATTATTTTCCATATTTCGATTCTACGACTGAAATTATGCCAAATTGCCAAGTTTTGTAAAAATGCACGAATAAGTTTCACAACATTAGCTCTCAAAATTTTAGCTCCTCAGTGTTAATTGAATTTGATATATATTTATTAATATTTCTTTTTTATTAAACTTGTAAGGTTTTAGTTTAAACTAACAAAGTTTTTTAATTTGCCTTACCTATCTGTTCTTATTTCAACTTCCCGTTAGAATATACCCGGCAATTATATATATATACAACTTGTTTTAGCTTTATGCTAATTTGAAGTGAAGCCAAGTTTATATTTAAGCGATAGTTAGGAACCTCTCAGTGTGAGAGAGCTTTTAGTCTCAGATCACGGCTGCTCTGTTCGACGTTCGCCTAACCAACTAGTATTTAAATTCTAAGCCTTAGCGCTGCTACTCTATTACTTATTGAAGTAAATCTAAGTGCGTTAGTATTAGTTAAATCTTGCTACGCACCCTTTAACATAGAGGCCAACCTCGCGTTCATAGCTCGGTGAGCAACGATTACTTAATTTCTATTTAAATTTAGTTTAAATTATTTGATTGTTCAGTTTAGACCCAAGTGCGGTCATTATTTTTTGTATCCCGAGTTGGAAAGTGGCTGTATATAATTGTGGTTTAATAAAAGAGGACTTTAAATCCTTCTTAAGTGCAGTTCTTCTACCACTTAACCACAGTTTTCTACCACAGAACATAGCTGCATTCAGCTCCCTGTTCAAGATCAGGACTTCGTGTAATTCACGAATATGTTCGCCAAGAGTATGCACCGAACACTCAGTCCTGACAAACTTATTTGATTCTTCCTTTCATATTTCGAAATTTAGGTTCATTCCAAATAAAATTCGCCTAAAAAAGTTTAATTATAGCCTATAAAATGTTTGCCATTATCTTAAAGTAGACGCATTTCTAAGCATACATGCAAAAAATTAGTCAGAGTGCTTCATTAAAAATTTCCTAATGTTTACGTCAGTTTACATTTTGGTGCTTTTGAAACTTGGTGTACTTATTACAAGCGATAATAACGAAAATGTGGTTTATGCACTTTGTTAAAATTACTTTTCTTCCGCTCGTGGACAATGAAAAAAAGAAAAGGAAAATAATTTGCTATAAATTAAGAAATTCGCCAAGTAAATTATTCTTGGCGGAAACTGAACGAAATGCATCAAGATAAAGTCGTAGAATCGAAATATGGAAAACAATTGGTATGTGATTTCAGAAAAAGTTCGGTTTTGTGTCAAAATGCCTATGTTAGAACAATGCTATGTATAATTCTAATATATATCCTAAGTCGCGCTTTCAAGAAAAGGAAAACGCAATTTGAATTTCGTCAATCGGTCCAGTAAAACGGGAGATATAGAACTGTCCCATTTTTTATTTTGCGCAGTGTACATACTTGCGTACGTAAAGTAGTGACAAAAAATCCTTTCTGAATCCAATTTTAATTCCGTTTTACTAACTGTTTCGGGAAAAATAGTTTATTATTCTGTCCGTATATACAAATGTCAAGCAAAAAAATTGTTCATATGCATTCAAGAGCGGTCAAAATGGATATTTTCGTTGAAATGTGATACCTGAAGTTTTCCATGATTATAGTACTTTCTTTACTTTGTACACGGAAGTAAAATGGAACAGGACAGGAACAGGCTTGTAGGCTAACAATACAGTATCGTCTACAAACTTGGCGTAACCCTGGCACACTAACTATCCCTCTAGAGTCCCGCGAACGGCCTTTGAGAGTTAATTGGAATTCAGAGGTTAATTCCTGTTCCGTTTCCTGATTCTAATTGCACAAAACTGACCTTTTGTGCATTTAGAATCTGTGATTTTGTTTCTGAAAACTTGTTTATATTTGTAAAATTAAAAATAATGGTAATACAAAAAATATTAAAACACAAACTTAAAAAACTATTTTTGTTTTCAAAGCTTTTTTTCGTATTCTTAATCTGTTTCTTATCGTTAAGTTATTTATGTGCATATATTTGTATCATTATTATGTTCTATACTGTATATTGTAGTGTAGTAGTAAGTAACAAGTGTGTAGGAGGTAGATGGAGAAACCTATTTCTTTAAAAAGGGTCGATGTAGGAAAAAGGGAAAAGGTTGAGAATCCTTTGTCTAAAGCAATATTCACCGAGTAGAAACTCAATGTAGTCTCACGACTCTGAACTGAATAATGAATTAGTTGTTTCCGGCTTCGACGCAACTGTTATTTATAGGATTCCTCAAATACTTCTGCAACCTTACAGAAAAATTGTTCCTATTACTTCAAAATTTCGTGTTATGGAAACTTTCAGAATGTCGCCAAGTTGGTCACTAAATATTGCAAACATATCTCAAGCTCTACGTGGTCGGTGCTTGAGTTGCTTAGAAATCAAACATTTTATTTATAAATAAAACAATAAGTAACGTTATAAAAATATTGTTGCGAAAAATTCGGCGGTTGCGCCTGTATGTAAGCTTTCCGGCATAGCACTAGGGTTGCCATAAAATAGTGTATGGTAGGGTTGCCAGATTGGCGACTTTATCGCCCATTTGGCGACCAAATCGGCGATATCCCATGGTCCAATCGGGAAGCTTCTAGAATAACTTCCTGTCGAGATATTTCTCGAAACGTGTGGAACTTAAAGAAAAGCTATATAAACCCTTGCGTTTCTGAGAGCAGTTAGTTGTGAAGTGTGTGATTAATTGTGAAGTAGTGTGTGATTAGCTGCTTGTTGTGAGAATCGCTGCATACTGTGAGTACTAAGCTACGCGAGAATTTTGTGAACGGAAAGCGATCGAGATAGTGCTTTGCCGTGAAGCTACCTTTACAGTATAGCTTGACAGTGTATTGGTGATTGTTCCACGGTGTTTATTATAAGTTTAGTGTTGCCGTGAAGCTACCTTTACAGTTACAGCCTGAAGCTGTGTTGCTGATTGTTTCAGTGTATTTATTGTAGATTTTCGACGCTTTTAAAGGTAATTTTGGAACTGTGCTGTAAATAGTGATTCTTGTAAATAAATTGTGCTTTTTATTGTTCTGCATCGTGTTTTCATCGGATACTCTCAAATCCACAAACCCGTATAACGCAACAATATGTAAAAAACCAAAACATAAGCAAATAAACGCAAATGTTTATACAAATTTGCATCAAAATATACAATACTGTTTATTAAATTTAGCCGCAATCGACTAGCTTGAACTCGAGGTTCGAATTTGCAGGCTCGTGTGAGTCCGACCATCAAATACAATCAATTTACGCGAGTCTATGATACGGACATAAAATTTACTTGATACATAAAACTTGTTTAATAAAACCAAATGAAGAGTCGTAAAATATAATAAAAATAAAACACTTTTAAAACTGAGAGCACCCAATAAACACACGGCAATTTTTTCTCCCTTTTTTTTTTTGGAAATATCCTCATCCAATTAGAAGCACAAAGAAGCTCAAATTGCAGCTCGAGATAGAGGCGCTTCGTTCAAAAAAGAAAAAAAAATCAAACGAAGCTAATTTCTTCCAACACATCTCCTCCTTATTTTAATATTTTAAGAGGATTTATTAAAAGAGTTTTGAAAGTAATTACAGGCTGCTACACAAAGATCCAGATTGAGGAAAATGAATTTCCGTTCGGAGAAATATAGCGGCATATTTTCATTTTTTTTACTCCGCTGGATAAACTGTTTAAGGCAGAAATATTTTTAAGATCCATAAATTTTCTTCTTAAGTGAGTACATTCCGGACTTGGTAATTAAATTTCTTTCAGAAAAGTACCCCCGTCTTTGCTCTAAGAAAGCTCTAGACTTTCAGAATGCTACACATTTAAAATAATCTTAAAAATTGTAGTATATTTAATCAAACGAGAAGAGCATTTGTAAAGTCTCTTGAAATCTCATTAAATGTAATTTTGAAACAATGATTTTGTTGGAAATGGGAATAAAAGAATTTCGTTGCAGTGTTTCAGTCATTGTAAAGCTTCTTTCCGTTTCATTAAAATGATAAAAAAAACTTTGAATTAAACAATGAAATACAGATAAAACTGAAAAATATGGCATTTGAATTCCATAAAGATCTTTTCTTGGCGTCGTCCGATTAAATTTTATTCATTTTGCGTTTTCCTTTATAAAGGGAACTCAATTTACAACTAACTTAGATTATAATATTTATTTTACGCTGCTAACTAGATTCGATTCTCAGTATATTTCAATTCCCTTCTTAGGAAAAGAAACTGCTGATTGTCAATTAATGAGGATTTCGCGAAATCGTCGCAAAGGGAAAATAGCGCACGTTTGCTGTATAAAATGGTTGGTTAAATCATTAACTAAAAGCAGGCAAGTAAAGCCTGGAAAGCTTCTTGGATCACCAAATGTAAAATAATGGTACATTTTGGATTGTGCATGACTGGTCCACATTTATTGCTATGTCCTGCTTCAGGACACGTCCCATCAAATATCTAGTATTTTGTGAATATTTCCGGATTTTAAAAACATCGTTGATAGGAATATTTCTACTGCCGATCCATACGGCCAGAAATTTGCTTAACTGGGGTCAGAAATATATTCAATAAACAAATAAGCATGCTTTCTACACACTTTTTAGGGAGTTTGAGAGGTCCACCAAAGCCCGGCTTATGATGATTTTCTGGAGTTTTATACTAGTTGCGTTTTTCAGTTGGAAAGTGTACATTGAAATTAATCTATCTGTAGAATTTCAAATTCTTATGCTTTTTGAAAATATTGTAAAATGTAAACAGGTGGGAGAAAGGGTAACTTCTGAATGGAGATATTTTAAGAAGAAGAATTATGTGATACAATTCTTCGCTGAACTCTTGTATTTAGAAATACACAGAGTGAATCTGAACAATTGGGCAAACCTTTAAGGGCTCACAGAAAGAAGTTACACGAGAAATCTTCTTCATAGAACGTATGATTGGAACACAAGTGGTGACAAGTTAAAGGGTAGTTTTCCATCGTATCATTTAAAGAATTAACATAAGAATGAGAGGGGTACTTAAGAGAACATTTTATTAACAGAACATGCTCATAGAAACTGTTCAAAAGATCTTCCACCAAGCCTTACACACAATGCAGGCTTCACACTGCTGGATAGAGATTGACACACATTTGCGAAGACACCAGGCATTTACCGAATATCGCCGGTAACAATGGCGATCCTGGCGACTAGATCCATATTGGTTTCAATGGGGCACTTGTATATTAGACTTTTCATATGGCCTTACAGGAAAAAGTCCGAACACGAAAGATCTTGTGATCTTGGCGGCCAAGCTATGGGACTACCTCAACCAATCCATTGCCCTGGAAATTTCGTGGTTCGATAACCAGCAGTCCTCTCTCCAATAGATGGTAGAAAATGCCGTTGAGTGCGAGGACCGACCTTTTTATACCATTTATTTATAATGCCCCCTAGCGGTTCGCCGTTAGCGTTCCGACCATACATTCTATGCTAAACGTTGCTCCTATAGCTGCCTTCTATCACCCCCTAAAGTTTTGACCACATATTCAAAATCACCCACTATGGAATACTTTTAAAATTTTAAATTGTCAGTGTATAAAACTGAAAATTAATGAAAACAGCAAGCTATTTTCCATAATCAGTGCAACTATGTTTCAAATCTGTGACACTGAAAACTAATAATTGTGTGGTGGTATAATGTTGGTCATCTCATGTCGCCGTCTCTTAGTGAGGTTAAGAAATGCGTGGCAGCGGGTGATTCCTTATCATTGTGGCAAATATCATTTGGTGATAAACTGACTTCTGTGCCTAGAAGTCAAACATCGTACCACCAATAACAAAGTACACTGGTACCTTTATTGCTGATATTTGGATCTGCCGTTATTTATACCAAGACTATTTCAACTAAATTCCGCTTACAGTGAACAATTTCAACAATGTAGCGCATATTTTGATAACTTATACATACAGTGAAATCTCTCATGGGGACTCACTTAATAGTCCTAGCTATTATAAATCGAATAATCACTAGTTCTTAGTGCCATTGGCTTGGGGATAAGCTTTCTGGAGCTCCTGCTTTTAGGAAAACTGTCTGTAGGGTTTCAACTTGCGTACAGAACCGGTTAGCCCTGACACAGAGATTTGCAATTCCTTGTTTGGCTCCCTGGTGGGTGGCACTGCAGGCTGCTTCCTCTTAAAAAAAGACAAAAACCATGGTAAATGCTAATCCCAAAAAACGCTCACTGCGTTTTTATTAGTGATAAACACTTCTACAGACGATAGATACCTGCAAAAATGTCTCCTTTCCTGATTAAAAAATTTATCCATTTCTGTTCTAGGGACGTAAAAAATATCAAACGTTACGCTGTGGAGATCGTTAAATGAATTCACTGCGTCAATTCAGTCTGCTATCTTCCTTATATAGAAAACATTTGGACAAGTACACGTCAGTCTGTCAGCGCATAAAACGTTAAATTTTTGTCTAAACGTTATCAAAGAGGTCGACTTTCTTTTCGTTTCAGAAGACGAAATAGTCTCTGAGTTGTCTGATCAAAATCTCTGCGCTGAAACAGAGCGAGATATGCAGATATGGTCAGTTGATCAATATCAAACACCTAATCTTGACCTTTTGTTCTCCTGATTTAACGAAAATTGTAAAGGCACTGTCCTATTAGAAAGTACTTAGACACCTGTTCAAAAACTCACATACCAAATCCATTACTATGCTCTCCGTGCCATTGCCTGTTGTGGCAAACTCACATGCGGGCATTGTTCTCTGGAAGGCAATGACAGTGATAATTGCAATATCGAACCACTAGGCTCCTATTAGAAAGGAGAACATGCAGCATTCTCTCGACTGTGTCCAAAATAGAAATCCGAAAAGGACATGCAGATTAGGAAAAGTAACTAAAAAGTAACTGTTTCTTTTGTTAGGAAAAGTGACTGTTTCTTTTGCAGAAGTGAAAACAATTAGTAGCAGAGTCTCAGCCGCGAAAAATTTCATCGTACGCTAGTCTAACAAAATCAGTAAAATCAATAGGCATATAAGAAATAATACGCAGTTAAAGTAAAATTTCAAACCACAATCTGTAAGAAAAATGGCACCGAAATTAATATATAAAATATCAAAATTAATGAAACGAATAATAGTCAAACTGAAAAATAGTAAAGAAAAAAATTAATTAAAATCCTCTTTAGAAATCTACGTGCGAGTCCGTTTGGAAGCAACAGTTCCGAACACCTGGATTCTGAGATAAATATGGAAGAAAGACTAAACATACCGAAACATCTAACGTCCAGTATAAAACAACCGGACAGCAGCACTGAAGAGCAAGCATAATGTTATAACAGTCACCGTGATTTTATGGAATTCCTGTGGTTACCACGAAACTTTCATTAACATCGAAGTTATTATCGATGTCCTGTGGCAATTTAAGTTAGGTTAGCTTAAGTTATTTGAATACGGAGTATTCACGAAGGCTATTTGCCAAAAAAGACTTTCTGAGGCAAACTGGCTCGTAGTCATGTTACACATGGGGAAAATTACTAAAACCAACCATTCAATCAATCCATTCGCCTGGATTCCCACCCAAAGCATGTCAAACTACCAGTATTCAGAAGTTTTAACTACTCACTGCAGGTTGTGCTCCTCGGAAATGCAGGAAGCTCTGGTCAAACCAGCGAAACAAGCTAACCTTTGTAAGTTTCTGTTCACTAGGAAATGCAATCTTGTAGGTGAGCGTGTAAGTGCAGGTGGAAGTCTTCTCACTTCACATAACTATCTTTCTAATTCATCTATTTTAACAAATCTCCAAGCTGTTGCAATCCAAATAAATATAAGAACACGGTTTCCACTTAATCTGTTTATTTGGGTCCAAATGACCAATGTGATTTATGCAATCACATTGATCTCTGGTCATTTGGGGAACTCTGGTCATTTGGCATCACCCTGATATCTGGTCATTTGGCAGATCAATGTTATGCCTTCAATGAACAAAGAGACTGTGAAGCACATTATTATTTCTAATAGTTATTTTAATTTCTTAGCCTTTCCTATTCCTTCTGATTCTTCTCTCGTTTTCTCGCCGAGCGAGAATGTATTGAAACTGTTGGAGCGAAAAGTTTAAGTAGAGAGTATTTCGCTATTGTGAGCTCACTATACTATTCCTTCCAGCTATCAGCCTTAAATATCGGCTTCGTATTCTTGCCGCCGAATTATTATGCGGCAGATGTAGGTTCTGAGTCAACCTATTAGATTAAATTGAATTGTGTAGACTTGTACTACTCTTATCTTTAAATTTAGTATTATGTAAATTTTAAATTCTCACTGCCAGTGGTGGGTGTTTGTAAGCACGTAAATCCGTGCCATCTGTAAATTATATTGTGTTTAATAAAAGGGTATTTTACCCCCTCCCCCTACTTATGTTAATCTTCAAGCCTGTGCCAAAATTAGCAAGGCGAATAAGATCTAGGTACATTTTATGATAGTAAAAGAAAGTAGATCTTACAAGGTCAATGTGATTTAGATGATAGAGACCGAAAACTTTATCATAATACGGGGCTTAAATGATCATAGTCGGCTCTGGAGAAGCAAGGCACAAATCTTTGAAAAAAAAAGACAAATGAAGCAAATGTTCGAAAAGTATTGCCTTTGTTTCCTCAGTAATGGAAACGTAATGGAAATGATTCCACTTTCGTTAGCCTACATGGACCTTTCATGCGTTTGATCCACCATCTCTTTTGCATTTTTAGCATTTGGAATGATTCTTATAAATAAAATAATTTTTCAGTTTTTGTAACTTTGGACAAGGAGAAGAAAATCTTATATATTAGTTATGTATTTTCATTTTATTCTATTTTTAGTTGCTTCCAATCATCCACCATTTCTGATCCAGCAGTGGCTTCGGAAAGTACTAGTCACAGTCCGATATTCTTAACTCACATTCGCATTTCCCAGGGCGAAATCCATGATAACACTCACGTGATCGCCTCTCCTCCTCATTCGAAAGGAATCATCATTCATGCCAGACTACTAGTTTTCAGTGGTCTTACTAGCTCAGTCTATTGCAGGCTTCTATAAATCAGAATAAGAACTCAATTTAAAGCAAACTTATAGCATTTTATAAAACATTTCTTCTAAAAAATCTTACTACTTTACTTACGAAAACGAAACTTGGGAATAAATTTAATACCTTACAAAAGGCAAAAATATAGAGCACAAAAGGAACTAGTGCTTTATTTAAAATGGAAATTTATTTATCAAAAAGATTTATTTTTCATAAAAGGGGAGAATAAGTAAAGTAAAATAACATACCACAAAATAGTGTTAGTAAATTATTAAAGTGAAAAAATATTTTCTTCAACTGTCGAACATTAATATTCTAAATACCTTTCGTTGTTCTTTACCCTTTGCTATAAAGAATGATTTTATAGATGAATGGTTGGGTTTGGTTATAAGGTATTTTCTCTCTCATTCCCGCATGCCTTCATGGTATAACGATAACACACTCGGCGCGGATTCAAGAGGTCCAGATTCCAGTCCCGGAGAAGGCACTGCACATTTTTTGAGTCTCCTGCTTCAAAACAACCTAATGACTCTACAGTGGGTCCCGAACTAAAAAGCGGTGGGCGATAATTCAACACTACCAGGATTTGGTGACTGGGTTCACTGCTTTCCAGTCGCCCTTTAAAAGGGGTAGTATTTTCTCCCTCTTTCCAGCATGCCTCCATCGTGTAACGGTAGCACACTCCAGGTTCGAAGTCCAAGTTCAAGTCCCGGCGGGAACATTGCTCATTTTTCTAGTACTCCTTCAAAAAAATCCTAACATGGTTTAATTATAGCAAAGCACTCGACGGCTATCTTCCTAAGGAAAGAGATGTCTTCGTGGAGGATGTTTTAAGGAAAACTGGTTCGTATGCACATTACACATGGGGAAAAACACGAAAACACCCATGTAGCCAACCCTCTCGCCGGGATTCGAACCCTGGGCAAAATTACTAGTGTTCAGCATCTTTACCGCTCGACCACTGGTGGGCTCCAGTGGATGAATGAGAGCTGCTTATTTTTCTTCTCTCAAAAAAATAGGTCTTTAGGCTGAATACAATTGTATTTCTTATTAAAGTTCAATAAGCAAAGCCCAAAAAAGCTATGAACTGGAAGCCAAAGGCTTAGCTAATCCTAAAAATACCAAATTTTTAGTTAGGCATATATTATAAATGATGTAAATTAGCTGAATTGTGAATTATACCACTGAAGTACACTAAAAATAATTAAGCTAGAAGTATGCATATTGTTTTCAAAGTTCTCAGTTTCTTAAGCATTTTACAATTTTAATGAGAAATACAAATTAAAGATTTGATGCTACATCAGATGGAAACAGTTTTCCAGACTGGTGCCTTTTAATGGCTGAAATTGCTCACTGACTGTTTTCTATTTATTTTACAGATTTTCATTACGAACAGTGAGATACTGTTTTACAAAGTAATTAAAATACATTTGTAATTAATAAAATTGGTTTTCCAACTCTATCCTTTTCATAACTTATAAAAATAAAGAAAAAGTCTCCCTGATAACAATCTGCTTAGTGTTTCATTGTCCTTTCGATGAATTAACAAACGATTCTGTATCAGGCATACAGTATATTATGTTAGAATAAATTTTCATTAATTACAGTATTGCCTCTGATGTTCGAAAAAGTTATCATTCTCTCTGTCATAAAATACATATCTCTTAATTTATAAAAATTTTTAGCCCAGAAGAGCTATTAGTCTCGAAACGGAATTTTACGTCGTATCACTATAAAGGATAATCACTTTTCAGATTACTGCCACCAAATACTATAGCCCTGTATTATATTTAAAGAAATTAAATAACGAAGAATCTGCATGAATGTATGTAGGTTTCTCGTATTGTGAAAAAAACAAAGATACCTAGAGCCCTCACATTTTCAACAACGTAGTCCTCCACCCGAATATAGGCACCTGAAAGTCCGAATCTTGAATTTCGAATTTCTTTTATTATCTATTTCACATATTTTAAACCTTAATAAATTTTTGATTAAGAAAGTTAACGATTTCAAAGCGAGCATTGAAAATAAATACATTGAGTGGAATAAAATATTTTTAGCGCCAGCCGAGACTGTCGAACGAAATTTCTAAAGATATGCTGTTTTTAAATATTTTGCTCTCAAAGGGGCGTTAGTCCGAATTTTCTCGAAACGCGTATGAATATGTGAATGAAACAAAAGCCCATTTGGGAGTAATATATAATCGGAAAGTTTTCATACTTATTCATGTAAACTTTTATCTGCAATTTTATTGTATATATATAACTTAAGGAAATGAAATAAAGATTTAAATAAATCAAATACTTTTATTGCTTTTAATTCTATCAGTTTATTAAGCAATTACATACTGATTAAATCTGAAAAATGAATAAAGATATTATTTTGCTGAATGGCGATAACAAAAAACTGATTATGCATAACCCCGCGTTCGACATGCATTATTTCATGCAGTGGCAACACATTGAGCTCTGTTTAACGATGCAAAAGTTTTTGGAAATACGTTTTCAATGTCAAAAAAGAGGTTTTTATTGCAAAAATAATATTCATGATAATCTGATAGCTCAAAAAACTTGATTAAGTACTTCCTAAGAATTTGTTAAACTTATACGTCAACGAACTCTTAAATAATAACTCAATTCCTTTTGAAAAACATTAAACTAAAAGGTACGAAAAAGCATTCCAAAAATCGGTAGCAAGAGGATAGTACGTAAAAAACAGACGTTTTAAGTGTTAAAACCCATTTTTCATTTTCCTTGAGGTGTCACCTATCACACTCCTTACCCAACAGCAAATTAATCGCAACTCTGTCATGCAAAATAAGTTATACGCTTACTCCGTTAGATTTATAGCAAATTTCCGGAGAAAGTTTCGGAGATGGAAGATCCTCCTTTCACTACTGTAGCCGTACTGTATTTGGAAACGTAATTAATTATACTCATTATTTAAATTTCTTAGCTATCTGAGATAAGGTGAATTGGAAAGTTTGTTAGACGAACAGGAAACTTGCTGCAATAGGGTAGTTAATTTGACCCAGACTATAGACCTAAAAGAGTGGTAAAGAAATTCTGTAATCAAGATACCCTGGCATGCCAAAAGTAGGAACTTAATTATCTAATACCGTGAGAGGCTCTTTCAATCGGGGAGGTGAAGCAATTCGATATCGCTTGGACTCAACCAGCTGTTTGGGGAGATTTTCAACCATACATTCTCTATGAGTTGTAAATTTACCGACGTTTTCAGTCAACTATCCCATAAAATTGCCAATTAAGCCGATTATCTGGTAATTTATTGATTGTATTTTTATTTCTAAAAATTGTATTCATTAAATAATTACATAAATTTAAATAATATAAAAAATAGATGCCAAAAAATAATGGGTGTTATATATAAATTTCTAATATAAGCAAATAATAATAATAATAAGCGAGCTACGGCCAAAGTAGCATTTACCAGTTCTATATACTGAAAAATTGAAATTAAGGTAAAATATTAATTTAATCTACTGTATAGCAAGCTGCTAGCTGCAACCAAAGCAAAATTTATGAGTTCTATGTACACCTATGTCTGTGTTAATACTTATACGTAGGCTGTCGTGATTTAAATTTATAAAAACATTAAAACGTTAAAAAAATTATAAAAACGATGATTAAAAACGTTTTCTCAGTATCAATAAAAGAATTAACATTGCAATAACATTCCTTGTCAATTATCTTAATCTGAAACAAAAAAAAAATTGCCAGCAGCAGCCATTTATTTAAAATGCTGTCATGAACGAAACCTTTTCGACATACAATGACGTCACACGAAATCGAGTGCTTTCTTCAACTTCAGAACATGGCCTTATGTAATAATAATATATTTAATGTTTGGCAGTGCTATTTTTATTTCATATTTTGTAAAACTTACAAATTTTTTATTAACAAACTCTACGATTTGAAAGCGAGCAGTGGCAACACTTTTCGAAATAAAGCAGACTTTTATCTCCAGCGTGGGAAATTGTTGCCACACGGAAAAATAAGGTGGAAAATTAGCGTTAGAGTTTTTAATTAATACCCGGGCTAGCTAAATTCGCATGAAGACAAGAATGGTCGAAATGGCTTCTCACGGATGATGATAATAATAAGTCAAAAACATTTTTGTTTCTATTAACAATTTATCATATACGATACATAGGTTTTAAATATGAAAATATTGAAATATATTTTCACTTTTATGTGTAATTATTTTTCAACATATATGTGTATTAAATATGCTACTTATATGTGTAATTGTTTTCCAATTTTTCTGAAAGTTAGGGGCTGAAAATAATATAATTTTTCCAAACTCTTTTCTCTTAATTCAGATCTGATATTTGTATAAAATTTACTACCTAACAGAGAAAATGCCATACTCTGAAGAAACGAATACATTCCCATGACAGTGTCCGAGGAAGTGCACAATAACAAGTTCTGCAAATAATCGAATTTTAAAGCCAATTAAATTATTATTACGCAAGATATAAGATTTAAAACAACGCACGAAGACATCAGTTTCAGCTTTGTCACGATTACAATAAGGAAACTTTTCAACTGTTTCCGAATTTGGTGGAAGAAGCTAAGGTTATGATATTGACATACACAGTATCAGCAAGCAGGTAAGTTCACCAGGGGGCTCCACGTTACGCCGCCTTAACATGAAAAATGTTCCCTATGCTAGTTTTTTACCTTGTGGCCTTTTGTGGAGGAAGATCAGCTCTTGCTCGGGTCTGATGACAACGGGCTCAAGAAAGAATTGTGCAGCACTGATGCCGCTACTGCTCCTGATTCCAAAGATTAAAACTTAAACTAACCAATCTCATGTCTAAAAGCACAAAAAATAAATCAAATCTAGGAGATTTGGTTTGATTTATTAGATTGTGGCAAAGCACGCTAGGGCTATTTGCCTCAAATCTGGCAGAACGAATGGAACTTTGTTCTCCGAGGCAGGAGAGCGTATGCAATAATCAACGTAACAAACAGGAAAGTATGTCTCAGTAACACTGTTTGGTACTACCAGGGAAATCTCTTCACCAGACAACTGCGCTTACCGTGAAAGAGAATCTCCAGAACACTATCCCTTCTCATACCCACATCACAGAGCTGGACGAACAACAAACAATCTCGAGTTTCAAAGATGTATAATCAATAATCCAAACATTTCATCACAAAATCAGCAGTGTTGTCAAATAACTTTTGGAACAAGGCCAAGATCTTTTCCTGCAATAATTGTTACGGAAACGTCTTTACTCTAATGTACACTGCGCAAGAAAACAAAAAAGAGACAGTTCTATATGTCCCGTTCTACTGGGCCGATTGACGAAATTCAGCTTGCGTTTTTCATGTCTCGAAAACGCGACTTTGGATATAAATTAGATTTGTATATAACACTGTTCTAACATAGGAATTTTGACACAAAATCGGACTTTTCTGAAATAACATACCAATTGTTTATCCATTATGGAAAAATTTAAAAATTCATTTTGTCGCAATTTGTTTCAGTTTGCGCCGAGAAAAATTAATTTAGTGAACTTCTTAATTTAAAGCAACCTATTTCACCTATTTCCTTTCCTTTTTTTTTCACCGCACACTAGCGGAAAAAAAAATATCTTTCATACTTTCAAATAATTTTAACAAAGTGCATAAGCCACATTTCGTGTTGTTATCGCTTATAACCTGAACACATTAGATGTTATTATCGCTTTCAAGAAATAATGCCAAATTTCAAAACGCACCAACTTATGAATTCACGTATATCTTCGAAATTTTTGTGTAAAATGCTCTAATTTTTTCCAGGTATGCTTAGAAATATATCTACTTTAAGTTGTTAGTAAAAATTTTATAGTTTATAATTCAAATTTTTTCCCAAAAATTTAGAAGAATTATTTAAAAATACAAATTTTAAAAATAATTAATAAAAATTTGAGAATTATATTTGGATTATATTCGGATATTTATTTGGATTATTAACATTTAAGATATGTTAATAATCCAAATAAATAGGAAGAAAATTGGAATAAATATCCAAATAAATTGGAAGAAGGGAGCAAGTAAGTTTAGTAAAAAAAAGAGATATTAATAAGTATATATCAAATTCAATTAACACTGAGGAGATACAATTTTGAGAGGTAATTTTTTAAAAATTACTCGGGCGGTTGTTACAAAACTTGGCAGTTGGGCATCATTTGACTCATAGAATAGAAATATGGCAAAAACATGGCATGCCATTTCAGAAAAAGTCCAATTTTCTGTCAAAATACCTATACTAGAACAATGCTATGTATAAATCTAATACATATCCTAAGTCGCGCTTTCGAGATATGGAAGAGGCTATTTGAATCCCGTCAATCGGCCCAGTAGAACGGGAGATAGAACTTTCTCATATTTTTTCGCCCAGTGTAGGTTAAAAGAAGTTCATAACATTCTTTTAATGAACATCGGAAATGGTACTTTATTTAAAATAAAATTATAATAAAGTATAATCCAAAACTTTCCAATTTTAAGACTTTTATAGTAATAGAAAGAATATATTACATTTGATATAAAACTGATAAACTGAAAGTGGTAACTTTCCTTGAAGCCCTAAACAAAAAAAGTATTATTTTGAGATAATCCGAAACTTCTAAAATTTGGTATTAAAAATAAGTACCTGATTCAGAGCAATATATATTACATTTATAAGTATTAAATATATTTTCAGAATTAAGGTAAATACAACGACAATAAGCTCATTATGAAAACAAGCTCTCGTTGTTAATTAAATACATTAGTCTCAATCCTCAATTTTGATTTTGTATCATTTTTGAAGTGTTGAAATGAGGGATGTTGCTATCAGATTTTATCGTTATATATAATTTTTAAAGAAATAATGTAGCAAATGTAACAGATACATTCAATATAATAAGAACTCTGTGGTAATATTTAACACTGTATCTGAAATTATAAAAATATATTGCTTTGAAAACTTGTGTGCTTGTTAAGTCATTGATTTGTGATTCCGAAACATTATATTACCATAAGATATACTACCATCGATGCGATTTTTCAAATCAAAGCATGAGAACGGATGTGTACATGAGCACTTATTGATATTATCCATTGTACGGGAGAGCAGAACAAAGAATTATTAATATCAAGGGCTTTTGTTCTGTCATGATCATTCAGCGGACGTAGCCGGCTATTGTGAGCTTCTTTGTGAGAGAGAATACCTCCTATGAAATACTGTTACTACATCTTTGACATTATCGAGCGAGCAATATTAAACCTTTTAACAACTTCCGAAATGTTGTGCCCCCTCATCGAGCTTCAACTATCATTCCACACACAAACTTGGTTAATTCTGAACAGATAGCCATTATCTCTTTATCAATTGTTTCACAATACATTTATTCAGCAGAGAACACTGATTGTTTATACCGTTTTAACACCACGTGAATGCCACTTCTAAATTTGCATACTACTTACAGTACCATGACCTTTTCACATCTTAGTATGGTATAAAGTTTTAAAAACGCTGACATTTTTCTTTTGTTGTGTTTTGTTTCTACATTTCTAAGAAGGATCGTAATTTTAGTATGGTACAAATTTCCACTTATTTTAAGAGACTTAATATTTGAATTAGCGAATATAAAATAAGTTTCAGAATGTTACCTATTTTTCTAATTCCTATCTTTTGTTAAGGAATTATTTTTGCGTAATTAAATAATTTTAGTATTTGCTAATGTCGCGACTCTAACATTAGAAATTTATTACTAGAACCTGGTATCACGTGAAGAAAATTCGTGCTTACACTGTAGAACAAGGATGTCAAACTCGCGGGCCGCATGCGGCCCACAACAATTATTTTTGCAGCCCGGCCAATATATCGGCAAATAATAATATATAATAATAAAATAACATATCGACGAAGAAAAAAATGAAATGTTTACTGCTAAGTAATTAACGATAATTTATTCAGTGTTGTTAGATTACTCACAGCGAGCTGACACACACACTACTTAAATTACAAATGCGTGTGAGTAGCTTGCGTTCAGCTACCTTCGGCTTTTGGGGGACACGTGCACTCAGAACTTGTACGCATCCCCCGATAGCCGAATGTGGCCGAACTCATGGTCTCAGTTTTCCAATCATAGTTTTGTACGATATATTGGTGCATGCATGTGCATGCACTTTGCTTTATTATTAATTATTACTTAATTCATATTGTTACGGATTTCATAGTTATTTATTTAGTTAGTTTTTTTTATTTAGAATTGTAATTAGATTTGCTTCATGTTGCCTTAGCAACGCAGACGATTTTTGAAAAGACAGCTGCGTTGGAAGGTTAAAAATAGAACAGCGCGTGCATTTAATACCTAATAAATAAATATCTCGTAATTGCTGTTGCCATCCACAAAAATCCAGATATTTATAGATGTTTCCAGTATATTCGAGAAATTAATTATAAAGCTTATAAAAGCCGAGAACAAACAACTCATCTCAGTAGTAGCTGTAGTTCTAGCGAACTGTTTGTTTACTTAATGCTGTGATTGATTTGTAGCGATTTCGCTGTGAGATAGAATTAGTTTCTCTGTTTTGAATTGATTTTTGCTAAACGTTTGACATTTTGTGATATTGTTAGAATATTTTTGAAGAAATATTTCAGCATTTTGATTTATCTCTTGTGGAAAGAATAAATTTTTGTTAACTTTTTAACGTTAACCGTGTTTATTCCAGCCCTTTGTATTCAGTATGTCTATATCAAAACCAAGTGGTAGTAAAATTAAACGAAAAATCGCTGACGAACATAGAATATTCCAAGTAAAATGGGAATTAGAATATTTTTGCTGTGAAATAAAAGATAAAATAATCTGCTTGATATGTAATAATACTATTAATGTACCAAAGTTATATAATATTAAACGTCATTACGAACAACACAAATCGAAATATAACAATTACGAAGGATTAATGAGAGAAGAAAAGTTGAAAGAGCTCAAGTTAGGAGTGAAAAAGCAACAGTCCATGTTTAGTAAAGTATTGCAAGAAAGTGAAGCGGCGGTACATGCAAGCTACGTCTTGTCCGAGTTGATAGCTAAACATTCGAAGCCTTTTACTGACGGTGATTTCATCAAGGAATGCCTAATGAAAGCTGGAGAAATTGTTTGTCCTGGAAATGTGAAGGCTTTTCAATCAATTTCATTGTCTCGAAATACAGTTGCGGAAAGAGTTACTGATTTAGCCGCGAATTTAAGTGATCAGATCAAAGCAAAATCATCTAGTTTCGCAAGTTTCTCCATTGCCTGTGACGAGAGCACGGACATTAGTGGCAAAGCTCAATTAGCAGTGTTTCTTCGTTCTTGTGACAAGAATTTTAACATTTTTGAGGAATTACTGGAACTAATACCGATGCCTGGTACTACCACAGTTGACAGTTGACAGTTGACGGGGGACGTGTGCACCATTCCTTTACCAAGAAGATTAATTGGCATATGCAACACGTCCACCTCTATCTAGAGCCGAGGGGATCACACAAACGGCTCGCACCCCGCTCCGAGACCCAACATCTAATCCAACCCGGAGGCAGGCCCACAGGCCAAAAGCAGCCCCAGGATTAGTTCTCACCCAGTGCCCAGGCCTCACACTGGTACTACCACAGGAGAAGATATATTTACTTGTGTTTTTGGACTTCTGCAGAAATACAATCTACCTTTGGCAAAATTAAATTCTGTAGCTACAGATGGCGCTCTATCAATGACCGGGAAAAACAAGGGCTTCGTAGCATTACTAAGAAAAAAAACTTAGTGAAATTCACGGTTCAAACATTCATCATATGCATCATATACATCAAGAAGTTCTATGCACGAAAGTAATAAATATGGAGAATGTTTTGTCATATATAAAAAAAGTTATAAATTTTATAAGATCTCGAGGTTTAAATCAGCGTCAATTCACTGTTTTCTTAAGTGAGTTAGATAGTGAATATTCGGGTTTGTCCTATTACTACCGAGGTACGTTGGTTATCTTGCTCCAAGATTCTCAAACAATTCTGGGATTCGAAAGATGTCAGTTTTTAAAAACGAAAAATCAAGACGTAAGTTTGTTTTACGATCCAATATGGATACAAGATTTATCTTTCTTAGTTGATATAACCAAACACTTAACCGATTTAAATTTATCGTTACAAGGAAAAGATCATATCATTACGAACATGTTTGACATAATTAAAGCATTCAAATGTCAACTAGTTCTTTGGGAAAAACAACTTAAAAATGAAGATTTGACGCACTTCCCGACGTGCAGCATGAACAAATCAAGTTTAGATGATACTTGTTCGTATCAAAAATACGCAGAAAAAATTGCAAATTTAACAACTGAATTTGAAACGAGGTTTAATGATTTTAGTTCCCTCGAAGACAAATTTTTTTTGTTTTCTTCGATTTTCTCAATAAGTATTGACTCAGTACCCAGCCATATGCAAATGGAGGTGATCGAGATTCAATGCAACTCAAATTTGAAAGCAAAATTCATTGAAGTGGGCGTGCCTGAATTTTACAAATATTTACCAGCCAGGTTTGAAAATACTCGAAAATTCGCATATGAAATTATTTCCATGTTTGGTAGCACTTATCGGTGCGAGCAGTTATTTTCAGTCATGAAAGGTAATAAGTCTCCTATTAGAAACCGTATTAATGATGCTCACCTTGGGTCAGCGTTGAAAGTTATCACTGCAAACAAAATTTCTCCCGAAATAGGAAAGATAATAGCAGAGAAGAGATGTCAAGTATCAGGACGTAAACATTAAATTTTTCTTGTTCTTTTCTATATAAATATATATATATGTTTATTATTGTATTATTCGAAATAAATCTACGTTTCTTTGATTACTTTTTTTTTTTTTTTTTTGCGGCCCGCCTAAAGTTAAACCTTGTTTGTTTGGCTCAAGTGTACCTATGAGTTTGACATCCCTGCTGTAGAACCTACGAAATATCTTTCATTTAATCAGAAATGGAACGTCGACAAAATGACCAGAATATTTATAGGGCTGCTTGATTGCAGCCGAATACATGAAAACTGCTTGCTGAAAAATGTGCTTTCTTGAAGAACTTTCTGAGAAAGCAGGACGTTATTTACATTAAACGCGAGAGAAACCCAAAAGGTATCAAGCAGGCATTCAGTTTAACAGCAAGAGTGGAATCTGGGGCGCAATATCAGCGTTTCTTGGCTTTATCTAATCGGCCGCTTTTAAAATGGACTGGAATAAACATAGGTACAACGGTTACCAAGCAGACAAGACTGCTGAACACTGTTAATTTGACCCCCGTTTTTAATCTTGAGGAATGTGTTGACTTCGTGGATATTTCTGCAGCTTTCCCCCCGCGCCTTGTATATAAATTAATATGAACAGGTTTCTGTAAGAAACTTCTAAAAGAAAGCATTCCCAGCTTTAAACAGCTCCACGTATTTTGTCTTAATCGAAAACACAGACAAATTTAAGCTATCTGTTTAAAAGCTCATAATATAATGAATTTAGTTACGTGATATTTATTTATACCACGGTTTTACATTTAATTAAAACTTTTTATAAAGATTTGAACTAATTCTTGAATGTGAAATTTTGCCAAAACTATTCTTGTAATCCTGTCTGGCAGACTTCCTGTAGACTAATTTGTACGAATCATAAAACAAAACTATTTGTGAAATTCTTAACGTAAATTCCGGAAGAGAAAATTTCAAGAATTATTCCATGACCATCTCACGAACTTTGAAGCTTGTTCCGTTATAAAATTTCTCTCTTAATAATGCGCAGTCTGCCTTTAGTATAGATAAAATTTTTAAAAAAATTTTATACTAAATGAATTGGCAACCTGTTTCGTATTTTGACCCTGATTTGATTTTTCAGCTCGGACGAAATATTTTTTTCCCTAGCTTGATATGAAAGAAATAGTAAATTTCAGTTCCTGAAAAGCGTCTGAGATAAATAATAATAAGTGTAGGTAAAACAGACAAAAATTGATCAAAGAAAGCAGAAAAACTCATCAAAGCAAGCAGCGGCCTTTTTTCATTTCGTCAAGCGACCCTCTGATCTCCGCTACACCGTATAAACTTGTTCGTATGGTACTTCAAGTGATCAAGATGGATGAGATCTCCTCCCTTCAGAGACATTTTTCTGGTTTTGAATACCACTCCCCAGTTGTTTTACAACGACAGTTAATTTATAAAATCAAGATAGCCAGACGTTTAATTAGCTGCGACGTAAGGTGAATGTCGCTGCAATTCTGCAGGAATGTGGCAGGAAAGCAATGATTAGAGGATAATGATGGAAATTCGACTGAAATCTGAATACAGTAAACAGAAATTCAGTTCGAAATCTTAGGAAAAAAGATCACTGTTTGGCAAACTTTACAGTACATATTTCAAAGAAGAGTTTACCAGTAAATATGCTTACAAATTTTAAAAACCTGGCATGGACACCATATGACTTCCTTGCATGACTATTAAATTATACAAATTTTTTCCTGGATTTCATTTAAACTTATTTCCTCGAATTTCATCGAAAGTCGTTCATTACAACAGGTTAGTTCCTTACTATGGCCAAAGTACGTAGTGTATATAACTTTAAATAGTAATGTAAATAGTATACGACCATGGTCCTTTTTGTATTTGATTTGTATTTAGTATTTCATAGTATTTGCATTTAGTATTCCATAGTATTTGTATTTAACGTTTGATAGTATTTGATTTGCTGAAAGTTACTTATTGCAATTATTTATTACGGATTTCGTATTTATTTAGAATTGTAATTAAAATTGTTTAATTTTCCCGTGCAACGCAGGCGATTTAGCTACGTCGGAAAAGTAAAAATACAAGATGCATACATTTAATATTTATATTTCTCGTAGTTACTGTTGTCATCCGCAGATCTCGAGAAAAATCGAGGTTTTACCAGTATATTCTAGTAAATAATTAAAAAGCTTATAAAAATCGAATTAAAACACCTCACCTCAGTTGTAGCTGTTTTAAGCGAATTGGTGTTTGTTTACTTAATGCTGTGATTGATTGTAGCGAATTCATTGTGAGATTGGATTAAGTTTATCTGTTTTTAATTGAATTCTGTTTAACGTTTGAGATATTGTGATACTGTACGAATATCTCTGAGGAAATATTTCAGTATTTTGTTTTATTTCGTGTGAAAAGAATAAATTTTATTACCTTTTGAACGATTTGTGCATTCTATTCATAACGAACCCGTACGCTAGCAACAATACTAACACAATTTGAGCTAAAAATGATGCATGTGAAGTACACAATAAATAGCGAAAATAAGGTTAAAATAAATGAAACTGTCACATATTATAGGCTTGGTTACTGTATGCAGAGAAAACTTCATTATTATAACCTTATCCTTGAGCTGAAAG
>KK120754.1:167157-199619 GCA_000611955.2 Stegodyphus mimosarum | reverse complement strand
TAAAGATTATCTTCTAGTTACTAGTTAAAAATTTTATTCGAAAATGAACACTGTTGAGACATGACATATGCAAGAGCTCGCAGCGCCACTTTACCGAGCTCTTACAAATCCCCAATTAATCTTTTCTGTTTTGCGAA
The DNA here is from genome assembly GCA_000611955.2 of Stegodyphus mimosarum. NCBI lineage: Eukaryota > Metazoa > Arthropoda > Arachnida > Araneae > Eresidae > Stegodyphus > Stegodyphus mimosarum. The sequence continues at coordinate 199,482 of KK120754.1, read as the reverse complement.
CAAAAACTTTAATTTAAGAAACTTTTTTATCTATTAAAAACTTTCTTTCCAAATTTGTTGGAATATTGCGTCATTGTTGCGTCATCACCATTGCGTCATGTTGTGCTATTTTACATGCACCATTCACATACGTGGTAAGAGTTGCTTCTGCCAGGTTAGGACTTTTCGCCGTCGCCGTTTCATTGCGGCCGCTTCGCCAGCACGACACTCCGGCAGCTGATTAGCGCAGGCCATTTCGACGTCAAGTAGGAATGAAATACGTAATAAAGGTTACTTTTAAAATATATAATTGTTTACAAATGTGGGATATAACGAAATTAAACATAGTTAGAAAATTATGTGAGTATCAAATAGGGCAAAATTATCTCATTTCATAATTATGCGTTAAATCTCTGATGTAACAGAAGTTATATTATCGTTTCTTATATAACAGAAGTTATAATATGTTTCGACCACCTTCTTTTAAGAGTTAATGACCTAATGTTTTTACTATACACTGTCACATGTATACGATACACTTAAATATCACACTGAGAAAACCCCTCCAAATAAACTCTTTACCTAAACAAAATCATCAGTTCTAGGTAATATTTTAGTAATTCTAGAATATGTGCCTAATTGCAAAAGCGTTTTCCTTTTAAAATTTAAGAGAGTCAGATGTACACAACAGGTAAATAAAATTATTAAACCAAATAATCTTAATGATATGATATAGTAAGATATAATGAAGGCATGTAAGTGCAAATAGGTCTCGACTATAAAATAGGTGTATAAAATTATTAAACTAAGGCAAGATAAAATATAAACATTTAAATGAAATTATGTCTTGACAGCTAATCAGTCTAACGGCGTATTACCTCGACGGCGAAATGGCATGACAGGGAAACGGCGACGTCGAAACGGTGTCTACGAAACGACGGCCGCGAATAACCCAATTTCGTCTTCTGTAGTGAATAATCTATTAACTCATAAGTGATTAACCCTCAGAAATCTGAAGCCTTCGTTAACCTGTTTGATTGAAATACCTAAACGCCCATTCTCGTCCATTAGCCGTGTCGTCCGTTTCCTTCCCTCCCCGTCCATTAGCACACGAGAGGTGTGAAGATTTCAGATGATATCCTTTCTACTTCCTATCAAAGAAGCTTCTATTAGCCTTTTAGAACAAGCTGTTTTCAATAAAATGATACAATGCATTTGGAGAAACTGCACTTGCTACTACATACCTTAGAGGGAGGGAAGAAAACAGCATCGCAATCACGGCCGTTTCGGCAGTTGTGATATTTTGAATGAGAGGCCATCTCGCGCAATTTTATTTTCAAATGGTTACATCACAAGCCTCAAAAGACTAATGTGCTTTATGGTCCTTGACTATCATTCAAAATGATTTTATTTCAACTTACATTCATAGGATCCCCACTGTGTAAGACAGACACAGCATAGCGCAACTTAGAATCGACATCAGCATAGAATCAGCATCGAATAATGATCAACATTAGCTTCTGGCATACATTCAACACAATAGGAAACAAATTTTACAATGTAATAATGAGTAAGAAGGGTAATGCGCATTTGTTGTATGCACGGAATTGCCACGATATGCGATTGATGCTACCCAGGGTCGACACATAGGATTAACAAAAGCATAGGATTGATACTCCGTAGAATCGATATTGGCTAGGATCGACATGGCACTTGATAGACACTGGCATTAGATCGACACGACGAAAGCTCGAAACGGGCATACAACAGTACAGATCAGGCTGCAATTAAAAAGCGCATATAATTAGGAGAAGAAAGATTTAATCATTATTTTAGATTACCCATACAGGATCATCTTCCGCCAATTAATCAACACCGGCACACGATTTGTGTTGTCATAATGATCATGTGCCATCAGGTAGGCTGTCGCTCTTGCGCAGTGTCGATCCGATTTGGCAACACTAACTAACACAAATGAAAGTCAACACGTTAAGTCATGGGATCAGTGTTTTTGGAATTCATTGATTCTGTTCGGTTTAATTTTAACACTATGAATAAAAGTTCTTAATTTTCAAAATTAAACCGTAAATTTAAAATGTACCAAGATTCAAAATTAACCTAAGCTTCAAAATTAATCTGAGTGTCCAAAAAAAACGTTTTTAGAGTTATTTAACATTGTCATTACAGTTATGTTAAGTTAGGTAGTGAGGAGTTTAAATTTTACTAACGTTTCTTTTATTTTAAACCTTTGCTGTCTTCTCTTATTTTCCATTTCTGGCCAGAATAAGCGCGAATAGAATTAATGTATGCAAATGAGGTTGCAAACTTTGGAAGTATTTTAGACATGGCTTTTAGCCAAGAGAAAACAGAAAGAGAGATTTCTCACGGCCTTTACCCTGCGTGTGATTTTCGTTGTCTGCCTCTAAGTCCAGAATTTAGTTCTCGCTGATAATTTGAAGACGTATTTTAATCTTTGCATTCTTCTCACTACATACGTAGTATTAAATGGCCAATCTTCGCGTTACTATTCTTTACTATTCTCTATAAAGCATCTTAGTTCTTATTTCGTTAAGTTAGTTTACTTTCTTATTTTCTACGTTTCAGACCAAAAGTATTGGTCTTTGTATCCCGAAATGTGAGAGTGCTTGTACGCTGTGAGAATAAAGGACAAATTTTAACCGTCTTTATCATTGATTTATTTTCTACATCTGTCGCCCGAAATAAAAAGGTGGTGGATGATGATTCTTCATCCTTGGGATTTGGCGATTGGGTCCCTAAAACACCAGTCGCCCTTTAAAAAGGGGAGTCTATAAGTCTATAAGGTATATCTCCCGCCTTCTTCGTATGCCTTCGTGGTGTAGTGGTCAGCACGCTCGGCACATAACCAAGAGGTCCGAAGTTCGATTCCCGGCGAAGGCTTTGCTCATCTTTTATGTCTCCTGCTTCGAAATAACCTAATGTCTGTACAAGGTTAACATGTATTTCATCACTCTGCTACTTTGCTCGGTTTGAGCTGAATAAAATATTGTATTTTTAGCTTCTTCTCAAATTCATTCTTCAGATTTTTACGATCCAAAAGCCTAAGGTTATGAATTTATTTTTCAAATTTAATGAATCTTTAATTGATTAATAAACTGAGCGATTTAAAACCAATAAATGTGCATTAAATTGATAATTTAATGAGCTGCCTCATACTGATTGATCATTCTCAATCCATGCGTCGTACACAACCAACAGCCTTAACGGTCCACATAAGTTTAATATATTTTAATAACCTATTTTACTAGTAAAATTTTATAACATGTGCAACTGGTAATTGTTATGAAAATCTGCAGCAATATATTAGTTAACAAAAGATATTTCTAACTCCCTGTGTTCTGTATCAAGTACAGAATCATTTTAGGCTTCCAAAATTTCTTTTGGCTATGCCTCCTCTGCTATTTTCTTTCCCAAATGCATATTTGCATATATAACGCCCATACATACCAAATGGAATTACATGTTAAAACCCGGAATGAAACTATCTGATACGGGTTTGCAAATATGATCATATAAACAAATCTGTTCTCCAAAGGTTTTGAAAAACTAAAATGCAAATGCAGAAAGCTTTGTGTAGTATTCCTTCCCCCCCCCGACTCAGCTGCGATAAAAATCAGCGTCTGCTTCTTTAATCAAATGAACTACTAGAACATCAACTGCTTACTCCTTCCGGATGTGAGTAATAAGAATATTCTATAAATATTCTCTCAGATCTCAGAATTGCCTCCAATAGACTGCGTTCCGCTCTTTGCAAGCAAGGGACGTGACAGAATTACTTTAGATATGTTAAAAATGTCTGTATTTTATCGCCTGCCTTCTATCGTTTGAAAATTTCAGGAAAAATCAATTTTTATGAGCTCATTTCCCTCTACTGTATTTAAATTCAAGTCAGTACTTATGTTTATTGATTTTTGTCGTCGATGTTTATTGAGAAGTTTTTTTCTTTTTATCATAAGTATCATTTGCTTACGACAATTTAGATACATGCGTATCAAAACATTAAGGAATTTGTAGACGTACATTTTGACTTTGGAAAGTCGATAGTTGAGTCTGATTTTTCGCTTCACATTAAATGATATTTAATTTGCCTTTCATTAACAGCTTGCTTTACTTTAACTTCATCTCTTTATGCCTTGTTTTGTCACGTACTACCTCTGTCTAGATGTTTATACGAATTTTACGACCAGCAGCTTAAGAGGAAATCGTAACCTGAAGTAGAAATCTAACGGATAATGTTGCTACTTGCCTAGAGAGACCCGTTAATTTTCGGTTACAGTCGAAAATATCGCCTACGAAAACGTCCTGGAGAAAACAACGCAAGGCGAAAACTTCGTGATACGGAAACATCGTGGGAGAAAAGAAAGCAAAGAGAAAACATCGGAATTCTAAAACTTGGTGGTACAAAATATCCTTGTAAAAAATAAAGGAGTTCAAATACTTCGCAGTTTAAAAACATCGTTTTCGAAAATATCGTAGTAAAAAATAAAGTACCTACAAATTGTCGCATGATGAGGTTTTTCGCACATATGAGGTTTTTTAGGCTTTAAAAGCTGTAATTTCGTATTCGCATAATGATTTGGGAGCGCAAGAAGATAAGAGCGATATTTTTGCTTCTATATTTTATATTTTTGAATGGACTAATAAATTTTCGTTGTAAAAGTAAGAAGGAAACTTTAAAATTTAAAAATAAGTAGAAAATTAATGTAACTTAAAAAATTTTAATTGGGCACCAGAGCTCGAGCAGTAAAGTAGCTGGCCACAGGTATTTGGATCCGACAAATGAGCTGGTTGCATGAGATTTTTTTTGATTTTCCTAATGTATAACTTGAATATGTCCCAGTTCCTGAGAAAGTACTTTACAAAGGCATCCCTCCTCTTAAGCAGATAACCCTAGTGCGCTTTGGCAGAATCCAATAAATCCAAATCACATACTGACATATTATGCAACCGACTTTCGTCATAACTAACAAATCGACATCCAAATAATCTATTGCATGCTATACATGAAAATGTTAAAGACGCTTTAAGAATAAAGGGTAACAAAACAAGATATAATTTTCTCTAAAACAGTATCAGATAAGAAAATAATTTGATAATTAACTAAGCAATTTTTACAGAGGTAACCCCATGCAGTTAATATTTATCTTCCTTATTCTAAACATTTTTAGAGTCTATTTTGCATGAACAATTATCAGTAAAACTTCGTGAATAAAAGATTCATTTATTGATGATCTTCGCTAATTAACTATATTAATTTAAAATTCTATTAAGGGCTATAAGTTGCATTAGTTCTTTACGTCGATGTTTTCGACGACGATGTTTTTAAACTGCGAAGTTTTTGAACCGTTTTAATTTGGAGGACGATATTTTGTACCGCGATGTTTTAGAACTGCGATGTTTTCTCTTTGCTTTATTTTCTCCCACAATGTTTTGTAGCACGACGTTTTCGCCTTGCGTTGTTTTCTCCGCGACGTTTTTGAATAGATATTTTAGGCGAACACCTAATTTTCCACCTGCGCTAGATACAAACATCAATTTCCACCGCCACTGCATAAAAGGAAATCAGAGGAATGCTGGAGCCCTGACAAGGGAAGCAGCTCTCAGCATCGTAGCGAATTCGTAAAATATGCCTCTACCACAAAAGAGTCGTTGATAATCTGGCTAAAGCAAAATGACAAGATTAATTCGATCATGCATCACGAGGCTGTCACGCATATTTATTCTCTCCGAAAGTCAGCTACAGAGGATGTACTTTCATTGCTTAGCTAAAACTCTATATTACACCTCATGGCCCATTTCCAGTCTATTTTCATAAACGATGCTTAAGCAATAAGGACCAGTACATCTATGGTAGCAAGGGAACTTCTGAGCATTACCTGACTACTTGTCCACAAACATCCAGATACCCCGTCAGATTTCCGGGTAGTACAGATGACAGAACCTCATACCAAGCCCATCAAACAAAGGACACTTATCACAAAAATCAGAGCTCTGGATATCCTGGCAGCATACGAATTGTATGTATATGATGTGACTTAATTTCTCCTTTCGCGCAGTCGCACAGTACATCCAAATAGCAATTGGTAGAACTTTTTTAACATTATTCTCACCATTAGTTCCTTGCATTCCTTGCTAAACTATAGTGTGAAGCGAAATCTAGCACTGAAAGGAGAGTGGGACTATACCTGTCTAACTGTCAAACAGTATGACGGCAAAGTACTGGGGTCCGCATCTTCCGTTTCTTGTTACCTTCTTGCCTAGAAAACTGCACATCCGAGTAGAAGTGAATACTTCGTATTCATAAGTTGGTAAGCGTTGAAAGGTAGTTTTTATTCATTCTTCTTACAGCTCTTCCCACGAGGGACGCATGAAATCGAACGTGTAATATGAAGCCGAAAAATTGTGAATGATTTATGACTTACGTTGGCGCTGTTGGTAATAAGAAGGTACCAAAAATAATATTGACGTTTTTTTTAATGGCCGGGCGCTTTATTTATTAGACATTAGCGTTGCGCCACTACAATGGCCTAAAGTAGTGGCCATTTCACTATAGAAGCATCTAATATGTAGCCACCGTTGCCTCCTACGAAGGGACGGACAGTTACAACAATGCCTTCTCTAGGATTCGAACCCGGCTCTATCGCTTCGGCAGTCAGGGATACTAACTACTCTACCGGCTGGATGACAATAATATTCATGTTAAAAACAGCTTGATCGAGATTTTTCTCATCGTTTTCTTAATGAAACAATCAATCACCAAGTATAATTTGGAGATTACCGTGTAAAGGGGAAACATGTTCTCTAATACAAATGATGAATTGATGACGGGGGATTCGATGCTGATAGCTGATTGGTTGTTCAAAATGGACAACTTACAATTTTTTTGGAAGAAAACAAATCGCACGTCTTTCTTTCAGTGGTAAAGTAGGTATTAAAATGTTTTGAAGCAGTTATTCGTCCAAAACGAATGGATGTGTAATACCAACCTTACACCATTTTGCATTTGCCATCTATGAGAGTTGGTCACTGTTGCCGCTCAACAAAATTTAAGGCCCTTATTAATCTTCCGTGCGCTCTAGCACGTAGGCGATCCAAAAATTGTTGTTATTCAGCAAAGAATTAGATCGTTATTTTATCTTTCGCACTCAATGTTTTTACTATGGATTAACAAACTGAAACATTTAAAAGTTACAGACGCACTTCAAATAATTTAAAGCTTTATTATACTCTTTTATAGATCAAAATTTAATTAATTTAAAATATACTTGACAGGTAATTTTTATAAACATTTTGAAATTTTTTGATATTAGTAATGTTTGTAACGTCATGTAATACCTAATTTTTTAACGTCATATAATACCTACCTGATAATTTATTGCTGCTATTAGTAAACGATGTTTCTAAGATTATATAATACCTAACTAGCATTTTTTACTTTAATTTTTAATTTTTTTATAATTCTTACAGTAAACGTTTCATTAGGAATAATTTGAAGCTTTCATATCTCAGTTTTGTTGTTAATTTTTAGTTCCTTGTACGAAGTAAAAAGGAAGTATCGTAATCGCGAAAAATTTCGGGTATCATATTTCAAAGAAAATATCTATATTGACCGCTATCGAATGCAATTTAATGATGTTTTGGGGAGACATTCGTGCGTAAGAACAGAATAAAGGATTCTTTTTGCAAAACAAATTATAAAACTGATTTTAAACGGATTCTGAAGAGATTTTCCGTGGCGTCTGTGCGCACGTACGTACGTATACATGTATTTCGCATAACGCAAAAACGAATAGCCTATAACATATGCATGCGCACTTCTATTTTGGTTGCAATCGGTCCCACCAAAAGTATGTAAAATTATATATATATATATATATATATATATATATCCACTTTGTTACTGGGCTTAGTGAGCTCAGATATTTTTATTCTTATATGTTAGTAAATTGTGCATTTTTTTGCTTTAAAAATGATTGAATTATGTTATTCTTATCTTCCAGTTAAGGTTTTTATGCCTTTAGTAAATCTACATGCAAGATTTATAAAATTATCAACAATTTAAAAGTTGTTTAAGTGCGGCTAAGCCTAATAATTTTTCTCATGGCGGACATATTTATTGCCAATCTAGAGAAACTAAGCTTCGCAGCGACAAAGTTAGCGTCTTCTTTTATTATTGCGAATGGAATCATGCTTCATCCATTCTGGAATTTATTCGAAGAAATAAGTATTTAAGATTTACTTCTTAATTTTTAATACAGATATTTTGAGTTTTTATGTATTTTTGCCTTGTCGCGAAGAGAGAACTGAATTAATTGAATGAGAAATGCTGAATCATCTGCGAAAAACTGTTTCTTTCTTCTTTGTTTGTTTAATTTCTTTTACACATCGTTTTAGATTTATTATATTATTTGAATAGAATATGTAGCAACGTTTAGGTAATTCTCCAGATGATATACATATTTTTTTGCATTCTTGATAAGTTATAAAATGAAGGAGATGTAATGCTGTTAAGCGAAGCTAGCGCCAGAGTGTCGCTGTGATAAACAAATATAATAAATTTTAAAGAGTGCATTTATTCTATTGTGGTTTATGCGCTATCGAGGAAATAGATTTAATTTAATCCAATAAGTTTAAATGAAATGCAAAATGCGTATAATTTAATATTCCGTACAAGGAAGTCATGTGGTGTACATCAGATCTTTTTATTTGTTTGCTTAACTGAATACGAAAAAGCACAGAGGATTAATTGCGCGTACGGAAGAATGACTTTGTGGAAAATGTTGGAAGATAAACTGAGTCGAAGGTAAAAATTTGAATCTTTAAACTATAACAAACGTTAATTAACGTAATTTCAACTTTATGCATCACTATTTAACTGATAATCCTTGAAAAATTAATCTAACTTATATATAGGTTCCTAATGTTACATACTTGGACTACAGAAATACCTCATCCACGAATTGCAATCTTTATTTTTATTTTCACTTTTGTAAATAACTATACATCAAAATGTATGACTTTAAAATCTTTATACGATACTAGTAATCCAACGAAACTGTGCTGGCAATTTGAACGAAGAATTACATACAAACCTATATGTAATATTCATGACAATAAATTTAACGCGAAATAATAAAATATCGAACCTTGAGTCTGACTGGGCCTAGTTTTCCATGCACAATTTTCAGATCCGGCTAAATTGCACAAGCTTCTTCCACGGTTTGCTTACTGAACTCATTCACGATCATTGTCACTTTAAAGTACACTGAAGGCTCCAAATATAGTAAAAATCTCAGATGTTCCTCACTACTTTGTCTATAATGAACGTACAGGTACCTAGTGAACTGTGTAGCAACTTATCGCTGGCTTTACGTGCATAACGACAAAAGTCCAGAGAAGAATTAAAATATACTTTTATGCACCCAAAGAAAATATCATAGATGGCCCCTTCTCGAGCTTACAGGAAAGACTCTACTCGAGCTATTAACTCAAGATAAGAAAATAAGAAACTAATCTAATACTAAACTAAACAGACTTAGCCGAAGCTAGACACGAATACCTAACGTAGTTACCCCTTAATTTAAGCTTGACGTCGATTATGAGCAGGCACGTACAATATGGCCGAGCGTAGTAGATTTAAGAACGAACTAGCCTGACGGCAAACATGCGGCACTAAGAACTCCTAAGCTCTCTCTCTCTCTCCCTCTTGAAATAAGCTGAACCTTCCTTAAATACTCCTTCTATAACTCATTTGCATAAAACACGGCACTAAAAATTCATAACTCATTCTAGTAGGGAATAGTAGATGGGAAACGAGAATAGACAGTAAAGTAACTGTTAGGAACTTTAAGTAGCTTCTGCAAGTAATTTTATCGCTTTTAAATAACTGAGCTTTTTAAGCAATTTTGTTATAATTTTAAGAATGATTTATAGATTTTATGTACGGTTAATTGCAAAATTCTTTAAAACGGCTATGTTCCCTAGTATGTGAAAAAATATTAACAATGCATGTCTCCTATAACGGCAATATCCTGTCATAACAAAGACAGTGTTCTAACGTATATATTGTAGGATAACAGAAAAAAAAATTCATGTCTCCGATAAAGAAATTTCTACCATCAAAAAAAGAATAATGAATTCAAATTGTGTTTAAAAAATTCGTTTTAACAATAACAAAGCGAGGCTTTAAAGAGAGAAATATATCTTCACTGAAGCTACTTTAACGGAAACTGGCTCATATTCACCTTACAAATAGGAAACTATCGACCCCGGCAGAGGCTGGGATTCCAGCTCCGAATTGATCTTATCCACTCCGCTCCTAAGAAAGCTTAAACAACAAAAAGAGTATTTTCTAATCCTTTAATTCTTTGGAAGGATCCATGGATTTGGATCCATACTTAGTTTACACAATGTTTACCGAGCAGGCAGATTATAAAGCTGAGCTTTTTTAAAAAGTCAAAAGATTCTGTGTGCAGGTACGCAATTCACGGCGTCTTTTATCACTTCTCTTAACATCTTTTATTAATTACAGAGATATTACAAATGTTATTAGTTCGACATGGTATAAATTTAAAATATTTAAACTCACATTAATAAAATAAATATGAAAGTAAACCGATGGCGGCCATTACCAGCACTGGTCGTTGTGGGTCTTTGGCCACAGTAAGATTGTTTCGAACTTGTGGGTAGACAGTAAGCTGTCAGTAAATACATATAGGTTGTTAAAATAAAATTAGACGGAAAAGCACCGGCGACGTATCTACACTCACGTTTGTGAAAATTGCAACACCAAGAAGGAATCGTCATAATTGAATGCAACTTAATACACAGTTGAGTGGTAGTGGTACAAATAAATGATTAAATGTTCAAAGCAAACAAACAAGAACAAGAGATCAGAATCAGTATTTTGTGTGGCCACCACGCGCCGCAATAAGTGCTGCTACACGACGTGGCATGGAGTCAAACAAAGTTTGAATGTCTGACTGAGGAAGAGCATTCCATATCGTTTGTACGCGTACCCAAAGTTCGTCTGCAGACGCAACAGGACGAGGATCACGAGCAAGACGCCGACCAATGACATCCCACACATGTTCAATTGGCGACATATCCGGGGAACACGCAGGCCAAGGAAGAAGCTGTACCTGCTGCGCTGCAAAGAAGGATTTAACAATCCGAGCAGTATGAGGGCGGGCATTGTCCTGTTGAAATACAGCGCCTGGCAAGCTTTGAAGGAAGGGAACAGCTTCGGGCTGTAGAACTTCACGGATATACCGGTTGCTGTTCAGATTGCCCACAATTCGTAGCAATTGAGATCGTCTATGATATGCTATGGCGCCCCAGACCATAACTCCGGGTGTTCGTCCACTGTGGCGTTCGATAATGCACTCCGGAAGGTGGCGTTCACCGGCATAGCGTCTGACACGAATGCGGCCATCATGGTACCACAAATTAAAGCGGGATTCGTCAGAAAACACGACATGCTGCCAATCAGCACGCCAGTCTCTATGCTGATTGGCCCATTGTAGCCGCAGGCGGCGATGGTCGTGCGTTAGGGGGATCCTGTATAAAGGAGTCCGTGCGCGCAGTCCACACTGCAGCAGACGTCTACGAATTGATGAAGCACACAATGAAACACCTGTAGCTATTGACCACAGTGCTGCCAATTGTCTAGAGGAAGCTGTACGGTCCGTCCGCGCCATGCGGACCAGGTGTCTATCATCGCGAGCTGACGTCACATTTCGGGGTCCACTCCCGGATTTCCGAGTTGTCCGACACTCGTCCGTCCACTGCTTCCAAACGCGCATCACTGTGCTGCTGTTACGCTGCACACGAGAGGCTACTGCACGATACGACAATCCAGCTTCACGAAGGCCGATGATTCTCCCTCGTTCAAACTCTGTAAGTTGTTCAAATCTCGCTCTCTTTCGTCGACGAGGCATAAGTACAGATTGAGTTAACGTTTACCACTAGCAGATAACCACCGATAACCATACACGCCTCGCTACAGCCGTCTATTTATTCGGATCCATCAGCCGTTCAGAGGGCGCTGCTCAGCATACGCATGCGCTACGGATTTGCAATTCTAATCATTTGCATATCATGCGCTACTTTGCATTTCCTGAAAATTTCAGCTCACTCGCGTAAGTCCTTCATGGTGTTGCAATTTTCACAAACGTGAGTGTATATACGGTCATAGCTGATATTCAGTCCTGCAAAGTTGGTAGTATAGCTACGGGCGTGGATAACTTTTCCTACAAATGCATTTTCCCGAATTGTAACGATGGCGTTAAAATTTTTATTGAACGCTATGTTTTACGTTTTTGACCACCCGGTGGCGAAGTTGCTAGCGCGTTGCGCAGCTGCACCACAGGTCCGGGGTTCGATCCTGGAAGCTGGGCAAGGTTGGCTCAACGTTTCATCACTTAAGTGGGTCGATAAAGTTCGCTTGGGGACTAAACACTGGTTGTCCTGCGACAAGTGGACCACTTGTTCAGGGTACATGCTAATGTACTCTGTGACTCAAAGATCAAGAAAGCAGAAAAAGGGCACTGCAGGCCGTGGCCCACTAGGGCTGTTGCGCTACTGAGATTAGTTTTAGTTTTGCATTTGTCAACCAATCAGGAGGAAGGAAGAAACACGAGACTTAACTATGTAGAATAACGGTAAACAAGGTTCCTTGAAAAGTTTCCTTCAACAAGGTGTTACGGAAACTATCGCCCGTTTGAAAACTTTTAAGTTACTAAGACCTGTGTTTACTGCTTTTAAATCGCTTATTGATGCCCTGATTGGTGTGGTGGTCAGCGGTGGTAATTGCTATATCTTTGGGTGCGGGTTCCAAACCCTGAGATGTCATGGATGTTTATCAAAGTACATTGCCTTTGTTGTATGGAAATTATTAGAATATCATCGCGTTTAAAATCCTTTCGAATGGTTGGAGTTAGGAGAAATGCGGTTACGGACTCTTTGTGTCCAATGCCGGGTCGTTCTTTAAAGGGGAGAGGAGTAAATCGTCCTGCTATTTATGAAATGTACAGGTCTTTGACTAACGACAGGCGCTACCTGTCTGTCTTGGATGCGATAAAGTTCGTGCATTTAATTTGGAAGCTGCTGCAGATATGCTTTTACTATATGTTTAATATTTTCGATGTGACATGCTCAACTTCAGCATTTCAGTTTTTAGAGCGACTAGCACTGTAAAACGCTTAGAAATTTTAGCCGTTTTAGTATTAGTAGCGCAGATGTATGGAAATTTTGGGCAATATACATTGTTCGGCTTCTTTTACATTGCAACTTCTATACTGAATTTTTTAACGTCTTATTTTTTAAATCATGTATTTTATATTGTATCTTTTATACAGTATTTTTAATACCTTGCCTTTTATCTTCTTCTAATACTGCAATATGCTATGCATGTATATATACTATTCTCCCACATTTTATGTATAATAAAATGTCTGTCATCTTACGAAGTGATGTATACTTTATAGAGCCTCGGCAATATTATCAGCATTGGTTTCACTCTCAGTGTTGTTTGTAATCTCCACTTTCCTCTTTGCTCCAACAAAAGCACTAGCTTACTTTGTTTCCCTCTACACTGTACAATCATATAACTCACTTTTGGCACAGTAGCTGCTCACCAAAAGTGAACAATTTAGCCACATGGCAGTAATGACGTAGTAACCATTGATAATCCCTGTGGACATGTTCATAAAATGTTCATAACAAGCAAAGTACTATATTACAGCTGTCAATGTGAAGTAACTAGCAAAATTTCCATGTGGACCAGCCGCATCGTTGAAGGCAAAAAGAAAGGTACAACAGCAAGCAAATCACTCAGTTTGTTATATAACTACAGACTGATTTAATTTGAAAAAAACCCTGAAAGCTTTCAGATTTTACATTACACCCAAAGGGGCATTTTTTAACGTTTTCTATGTTACCTTTATTTATCAAATATCATGTTCTTCGCACTTAAACCACAAAATTCGGTTCAACAGCAATATCGCAAATTAATTTTCAAATCAGCATATCTTTAGAATTTTCCGATCCGAAAATAAAAAATAGATCTTCAATCCTCCAGCAACCCCTCATTTTGGCGGTTTGTGGGAATCGGCCATCAAGTCAATGAAACATCACCTTCATCGAAGTGTACGATCTTCAATACTAACATATCAAGAGTTCACTACACTCATCACTCAGGTCGAGTCCTGCTTGAACTCATATCCATTGAAAGCAAAGTCTGAGGATCCTACAGATTTTGAAGTTCTCACATCGAAGCACTTTCTGATTGGAGCTCCAGTTTCTACTTTTATCTGCTACAGACAAAGATGGCGATTGCGTCAATGTGTTCTATAACGTTTCTGGAAGAGGTGATCAAGAGAATACCTTTCCCAACTGCAACAACGTCCTAAGTGGCAAAGACCACAAAGGGACTTTCAGGTAGTCTCACTCACTGAAGATAAAAATGTTTTTTTTTTCATACAATGTTGCCATTGCTCGCTTTGAAATTGTCGTGTTTGTTAATCAAATATTCGTTGAAGTGTTATAAAATATGGAATCGATAATAAAACAAATTCCAAACTTAGGCTTCCAGATCCCCATATTCGGAGGAGGATTACGTTATTAAAAATTAGACGGCTCTAGCTACCGTTGTTTTACCACAATACTAGAAACATACGTACATTTATACAGATTCTTCGCTATTTAGTTTCTTTAAATATAACACAAGGCGATAATATTTGGTGGCAGCAGTTTGAAAACTGATACTGGCATTTACAGCGAATCGACGCAAAATGCCAAACGAAATTAATAGCCCTTCTGAGCTAACGCCCCTTTGGGCTAAAAATAAACTAGAAATCTTTTATCAAATAATGACATTCTAAAGAGCTAGCTATCTGTGTTTCTGCATTTGTTAGTTTGAAATTATTTTATGATTTATTATTATTTAAATTTTTTATGACTGCCTTGTAGACAGGGGTTGAATTTATCTGGAGCCTACCAGAGCCCGGCTCATTCACATTCTTTTCCAGTAAGATCGTAATTCCAGCCGGAGTGCCAAATAAGATGAACTTAAGAATTCGATTTACTTATTTAATACTTTTGTCATTAATTTAATTTGATTTATTAACGTTTTACTTATTTCTTTACTTTTGCCATTGGGGCGAAAAATAGAAGTTTTTGCTTCCACTCAGTATTTTCCAAGTTATACGGCTCATAAATACATAGTGATGCAGCACGGCTCACCCAAAGGTTTTGGAAAAACACCGCTAAAGACGATTTAATCTCATTAAGAAATAAAGTTTACAAAGTACCTCTCACTCGCTGGTCTCCAAAATCCAAAATAAAAAATATCTAAAGACATTGTAATGAATTATTTGCTTTCTTGAGCAATTACAATGTTTCCTGCCTTACTAAGTCATCTCCAACGGAGGTTGAATAATAAACCTTGTAAAGAATGTTACCTATTATTTTCAAGAGCTCCTTACTTAATTGTATAACTTTTTCGGAGCGTGTAGTAATAAACAACTCTAAAATGTACGGAGAAGCGATCTCGTGCGTGCTTTTCAGTTTTAATACGCCTTTTGAGCATTTTTAACAAAATGGGAAAGAAAGAACTTCTACGTCTCTTTCAAAGGTTTCGTTCAACTCATCAAGTAAATTAGAATTTATTGTTACAAAATCTGTTATTTCTTGCCACGTAACAAAAAAATGGGCATTAAACCATTCTTTTTTTTTTTAATTCTAAAACTTAAATCCACTTTAATGAGAAAAAAAGGAGCACTTCACTTATAGAATGAAGGAATTTCACGATGTAAATATCTTAATAGCAGCTATTAAAGTGCAAGCGTTTAACGCTTCGAGTATCTTATTAAAATTTATTTCAAGAATTTTCTTCTGATAGATAAGAATTTCTACCTGAAGTTCTAAATTTAACTAATTCTACACTTAGATGGAGGTTATGGTTGTAGAAAATCAGAATGCTTTCAACAGAACGTGACATGGATGTCTTCTACCAAGAAGGAAACATATTTCTCATCCTTTTCCATCATACGTATATGTAGTTTAAGAGAAAGTATGAAAATCGTATTAACTTCTAATCTGAGTTTTTCAGATTACAGTATAACAATTCCAGAAAGAATTTCCGATTAAAAAATTAAAGTGAAAGGAAGCATGAAAATGTGACAAATCATGCAAATATTATACTTCTTTTTTAAGAAACAGTATTTACTGTTGAACGTATTAAATCGTTAATTTTTAATTACTTTAAAAAAAATTTTTAAATTTTTAAATAAAATTTAAATTTAAAGCTAAAGAATCTACATTTTAAAAGTTTCCGCCTCACTTTAGCCTTTAGTTATGGAATATAAAACGGTGTTAACAGAAAATATATTAAACAACTAAAAACAAATAAAAAATTTGAAAGCTTTCAGATTTTATATTACGCCAAAGAAGCATTTTTTAACTTTTTCTATGTTAACGCTATTAGCCCAGAAGGCTATTAATTTCGTTTTGGCCTTTGCGTTGGTTCCCTATGAATGTCGGTTCACTTTTCAAATTGTTGCCACTAAATATTAGAGCCCTGTATTATATTTAAAGAAATTAAATAATAAAGAAATGCATGTATGTATGTATGTTTCTCACATTGTGATAAACAACGGTACCTACAGCCATCAAATTTGGAATAACATAAGTTTCCACCCGAATATCGGCATCTGGAAGCCCAAATTTGAAATTTGGAATTTGTTTTATTATCTAATTCGTATTTTGTAAAACTTTAAGTAATTTTTGATTAACAGACTCAGCGATTTCAAAGTGAGCAATGGCAACACTGTACGAAAAAAATCTCCTATTTTTACCTATCTATTTTTATCTCCAGCGTGCGAAACTGTGTATCGGAAATTCTAAAGATATGCTCGTTTTAAAATTATTTTGCGATATTGCTGTTTAACTGAATTGTATGGTTTAAGTGCGAATAACATGATATCTAATAAATAAAGGTAACACACAAAATGTTAAAAAACGGCTCCTGTGCGGGTAATATAAAATCTGAAAGCTTTCAGATTTTTATATTTTTTTATTATTATCATGTTTTTTGCCCATAAACCATAAAATTCAATTCGATTTCAATGCCACTAAATATTTAAAACAGCATATCTTTAGAGTTTCCGATACACAGTCTCGCAAGCTGGAGATAAAAGTGTTTTTCTTTTTCTTTTTTTTTCGTACAGTGTTGCTAATGCTCGCTTTGAAATCATTGAGTTTGATAATCAAAAACTTACAAATGCTTTACAAAATATGAAATAGATAATAAAACAACCTCAATATTCCATATTTGGGTTTCCAGATACCCAGATTCGAATGCAGGACTACGTTGTTCAATTTTTTATAGCTCTAGGTACCGCTGTTTTTTCACAATGCGATGAACGTGCATAAATTCATGCGAGTTCTTCATTATTTAATTTCTTTTAATATAATGCTGGCGTTTAATATTTGGTGGCAACTATTTGAAAAAATGAAACATCGTTTTATCGTCCACGACGACAAACGCCAAAACGAAATTAATAAACCTTTTAGGTAAATTGCCCCTTTGGGC
Organism: Stegodyphus mimosarum; assembly: GCA_000611955.2. Lineage (NCBI taxonomy): Eukaryota > Metazoa > Arthropoda > Arachnida > Araneae > Eresidae > Stegodyphus > Stegodyphus mimosarum. The sequence continues at coordinate 181,871 of KK120754.1, read as the reverse complement.
TAAAAATAAAGCAGTTAAAATGATATATTATATGCTTTCTTATGTATATTAGCAAAGCTCAAATTTATTGTCGAAGAAAAATAAAAGATTTATATCTGTTGCCACACTGAAGTAACTCATAGGTTTAGTGAGTACAAGTTTTATTTTTGTAATAAATTATAAAGAATTTTGATTGAGGTATTGATATCTAGCTTGTGGAATCCAGAACTTATAGTTCCTTGTTATTTTTGTATTAAACTCAAATTTATATTTAATTTGGTTTAGTTTTTTGAAAGTAGTGATAAATAACTTTTGTAATTTTTCGCTTTTGTTATTCTTAATGTAATAGAATGAACATATAAGTTTTACTTAATTTCTTGGGTGGTTGCAGATTTGAAGTCAGAGAGTTAGAGACGTAATTGACATAATGCATCTCAGCGTAATATCATTTAGACAGTCGAATAAAGATTTAGGTAAAGTGAAACTTAGATGCCTTGTAGAGACAATAGGCTATTTCGAAGCAGGAGTCATGAAAAATGAGCAATGTCATCGCCGGGACTCGAACGACGGACCTCTCGAATACGCGCCGAGCGTGCTGACCACTACACCACGAAGGCATACTAAGAAGGTAGGAAAAATACCTTATAACCTAATTAAAATTATTATTTAATTCAGATTATCATACTTCATTTAAACGTTTTTATTGTTTTAAACGTTCATTTGAGGGTCGGTCAGCTGGACAGTTTTAACAAGCGAATCGATTCTTTTACCATCTTGTTAAAGAAGTTCCAATAACATTCAGTCAACAAAACTCCTTTCAATTATTTGACTCTATTTTCCGTGAAAATCTCCACTTCTATAAAATTCCAACAGCTTTCAACAGTAGCATAAAATGCGATTTTGGGTTTTTCGAAGGTGTAAAAGTTTTTCGAAGGTATAAAGCTTTTGACTCTTTTCTTTCAAATATGCTTTGAATGCTTATAAAAGTTTCTGTTTTACTCTTTTCTTTCTACTATGTTTCGAATGCTTAAAAATGATTTTTCAATTTTATAAATTCTCTGTTATGTTTCTAATGTTTATAAATTATATCTAACTTTGTATTTTTATTTATTCTTTTTTTAGCTATAAGGTGTTCATTTTAAAACAAGTACGAAATAAAAGCGTTATTTGACTCAACTACTGTTTAAATTTATTGTACAACTTCGTCTACTATTGCACTTTTTAGATGCTTTTTTAATCTCCTTTACTCTCTCTATAAAAGACTATAAAATGGATTGAACTGAAAAATAATGTCGAATAATAGAAGTACAAAAGTCATATAATGATTTTGTTTCGCGCCTGTTTTAAAATGAACACACTGTATTATGTCCTTACAGTGTTATTACGAGTGCTGGATTCCTTAAGTAATATTTTACAGTGTTTAATAATTTTATTAATTTACAGTGAAAAGCGAAAATTTTATGTCCGTGTTTGAGATGTAATTCTTAAATTATACTGTTGTTTAAATTCTTTCTTTTGATTGAGGTAAAGTTCCTTTAAGTTAGCAGGAAAGCTTGTACAGCAATAGGCAGTTTTTGCGTTCTAACGGACGGAGAATTTTGGGATCAAGGATCGGCTGCCAGCTGCATTTTTCGTCCCCTTATCTTGCGGGGGTGAACATATGTTTTCCTCGTTCAAAGGCGAACTGCTCTAGCGGCGGCGATTCTTGATAGAATTATAGGGTAAAATCATTTAGGATTTGTCTGAAGAGTGGCAACGTTAACCGATTTACGATGTAAACATCCCTTGGTTTTGCTCATGAAAGTAGGGGCTTGTTACTGTGAAAAGAGAGATCTGAGTTTTCTTCGAATTTTGGTTGGTATTTATTGTTTTGGTTCTAGTAGTTAGAGAGGGTTACTGTTTTATGTAGCATTGGTGAATTTAATTTTATGGATTTTTTAACCAATAGTAATTATAGAGGCGGTCCACTTTTGAGCGTCCCGAGTTTTTAAAAATGGTCGCACGGAGATTAACGAAAACGATTTACAATTCTCAGACGTTGGGGTCTGTTTGGTCGCTGATGTGTTTTCTCTTTGGGAAAACCTCGTGCTCGAAAGAAAAGGAAGACTGCTCCCGTTGGTACTTTTCTTGCCGTTAGCGTCATCGGTGAAAATTGGAAGAATGGTTTTTCGCTTTCAGAAAAAAAGTGTTTTAAAGCTCGCACTGAAGCTCCCGATTACTATGGAGAACATAGAAGATGGGCCGACCACCCAGTTTGTATATTTTTCTGCCATCATCCTCATTTTGGAACTGGAAAGAAAAGGGAAGGCTGCTCCTTGACTGAGTATAGAGCTGGATTATGAAAAGTATTCCACTGTTCGAAGGAGCTATTCCACAGTCGAACGTTTTCCACATTTGGTGCTATAGAACAGACATATAGTTTTCTACGATTTCAGAAAGTGGTCAGACAGTTCCTCGGTCCTACAGTTGGTCGGTATGCGGCTTTTACATGTGTGACTATTTTTTTTCCTCTCGTTATGTGTATTACTAATGATTTAACAAATTTGAAGGAGAGATTTTTATTTTTTAAATGTTTAATTGTCATGCTTCATCAAAATTTAATTAAGGGAGAATAAATGTGTGATTCTATCAAGAAATTTAAGTATATCTGTATGTCCGAAGAGAAATATACTGAAGTGTCACAGGTGAAAAAATAATAAGTTCTTCTAAATTAGCTTTTCATGTGATCTTAAATTTCCTGAGTAACTATTTAAAATAATCTTAATTATAAGGTGTTTATTAAGATTTTGGTAAGATTTGTAACTATTTAAAGATTGAAAAATTGTTTGTAAGTATTTGATTATTGCTCAGTGGTAATTACGCAGTTATTGTAAAGTGCATGACTAGTAATTTTGGGGGCAATATTGATAGTTGTACAGATTGTCGTATGAGAACTTTACGAGTAATGTTTTGGAAAATGTTTCTGTAGAGGTAGTCTGATCAGCTATCCGTAATTAAATTTTTTGGAATATTAAATAAATGTATGTTGTTGATTTACTATTGTATGTTTTGTGTGTGTTCTTATCTTGTGGTCTACTGCAGGTCATCCCTTCGGAAAACATGGTTAAACTTCCATTCGAACATGGGTAGTTTATTGCGGGCGTAGGAGAATTTAATGAGGTTTGTAACTATGCGATCAGATTTATTAATTTAACTGAACGGTCTTCTTAGTGTGAGATTTATCTTTCTCTGGTGTTTTGAATTGTTCTGTGTTATATTTAAATGAAAGGTTTTAGTGGCTATCTCTAGAATTGTAATTAAGATTTATGTGTTTTCAGGAAGCAGATCTGATTTAGTTAGTTTTAGTGAGAGATAGCTTGTTGATCATTTTGTGTAGATAATGCGTTTTACATGATTATTAATCCTTTGATTTTAACAAAACACCAAGGAGGATATTTTCATTTTTTATTGAACTTATGAGTTGAGAGTTGATATGATAAACTTTATTTTACTGTGGTGAGGATTTATGAAAATTTAATCTAACTTAAAGTAATTAGTTTCAAACACCAATCTCTATGATTCGATTTAATGAATTCAGTATATTTTTACTAGAATTTTAGTATTGCATTTTTAATTTTTCGCGGCACCAAGTTAGAGTTACGTTAGGCTGAGAGTAAAATGCAAAAATATAAACCCGTAAATTTTTGATTCGCAACATTACAATATTACCTTCAATTAATTTCAAAATTAACAACATATTAAAATATTAAATGCAGGAAACGTTACACCCAAAACACACCTTTGAATAAATTTCTCAAAATGCTATATAGAATGTTGCATATAAAAGTTTAGAATGTATTGTATAAAGATTACGAACGCTTTGATTATAGCAAACCATTCCAAAGCTATCTGTCTAAGGGAAGGAAGGCATTTCATAGAAAACTTTCTCCCGTAAGGAAAAATTATTCATATTCTCATTATATAAAGTATTTTCTCCCTCCTTTCTGCATCCCTTCGTGGTATAACAGTTAGCGTTCTCGGCGCGTATTTGAGAGGTCCAGGTTCTTTTCTCACGTCTCCTTCAAAATAATCTAATGACTTTATAGTGGCGTCCGAACTAAACGGTGGTGGATGATGATTCTTCACCACAAGGATTTGGCGATTGGGTCCTCTAGTCCCCAGTCGCCCTTTAAAAGGGGGAGTATATAAGGCATTTTCTCTCTCCTTTCTGCATGCCTTCGTGGTGTAACGGTAGGACACTCGGCGCATATTCCAGATATTTTCTCTCTCCTTTCTGCATGCCTTCGTGGTGTAACGGTAGCACACTCGGCGTATATTCGAGAGGTGAAGGTTCGAGTCCTGGCGAGGGCGTTGCTCATTTTTACTTCTCCAGCAACAATAAAACCCTAAAATGACTCTACACTTACACGGTAAAAAACACAAAAACTCCCATGTAACGTCGATACTTATACACAGCATAACTTACCAGTGATCAACGACTTTAGCGCTTCATCGCTGGTGGGCAGAATATTACAATAGAGTTTATATTAAAATACTCACTGGAATTCGTATTGCTGGCCAGTACCCTCCTCGAGTTCATTTTATGTCCTTCATCTTGTTGCACTTTCAGGTCTTTGAAACGAATTTCTAATAATTTTATGGTATAAATCCTTTGTTAAATTCTGGGAGAAACCCAGAATAGCGTTTAGTAATTCTATAACATTTTGTGATTTCTCGAGAAGAAAAAATTTACCAGAAATATTATAAAGGGTGTCGTACTGGCCATACAGCTCTTTAATAACGTTATCCATTGGGTTGGCAAGAAAGTAATTTCGGTTTGCACAAATAGATAACTTTATGTTCGTTTAGGTATCGTTTGCATATGTTCGTATTGCCAACCCTATATATTGAAGGAAAATAATACGAAACTCAAAATATTCATGTTGGAAATACAAAATTCCCAGTTTTGTGTCGATATCCAGGATGTTCTCGGACAGGATAAATCCCATGTGCGAAAAGTATTCTACTTTTCTTCACGAACATTTCCAAACCTAAGACCAGCATGAGAACATTTATGACAAACCGAAAAGTCTATTCTACTTACAAATGTTTCACAACTTTAAGGGTTAGCAGCCACCCACACTCATTTTAATGAAGTTGTATAATCAGATTATAAGGTATTTCTTCTTCCTTCTTAGCATGCCTTCGTGGTGTAGTGGTCAGCAGGCCCGACGCGTAACCGAGAGATCCGTGATTCGATTCCCGGCGAAGGCGTTGTTCATTTTTTATCACTCCTGTTTCCGAAATAACCTAATGTCTCTACAAGATAAAATGTAGTTTACGATACATAAAAAAATTTAAACCATTTTTCATGGCACCACATTTCGTGTTTTTAAAAACAAAGAGTTAGAAAGTGAATTTATTTTTTCTTCACGCAAGTCAATTCAGAATGACTTTCATACATTATTATTTATTGTAATTAATTAAGGGTAATGATACTCAATGATATTTCAGAATATATTCGATATTTTTTACTCTTTGAATGACGTTTGACTAGTTAATGCACGAAAATGCTTGTGAAACATGTCTGATAAAGTGTTTAATAAAAACCTTCTGTAATCCATATTAGTAGAATACTCATCAGAAAACACGCAGCTGGGAGGAAGGCTGGTTCGCTCTGTATCTTTCAAACTTTTTTAAATCAGAAGATTATCATAAATAAGTACACAGAGGCATTAGATTTATAAATATTCACGCATTTGAGAGTGACCAGCGGTCAACCTACAAATCACTTTTGCTAAATAGGGCAGTAATTCAGATATATTAATATAATAAAATTAAACAGAAGAACGCCTGTGACAGTCAAAAGCGTTAGTCATCGATAACCTATGGGTTAAAAAGGCACCGTTGTGGACAAGCGCAATGTTTCCTCCCTCATAACCCGCTATTACGAAAGCATATAAAATTTTAGAACTCCGCTAGTACGTTTTAAACATCAAAATAGCATTATTATTGAAATTATGTGTGCAAACATGTTCCTTACGATAAGCTTAATGAATATATCATGAAAACTACATTTTGTGAAAACAATGTTTACTGTAAGATATCCGAAAAAAATATTAATTATTAAGAGGAAAACGCGAAACCAGTGATTCCCAAAGTTACGTCAAGCGTGATCCTCCTTTTATAAAATATTTATTTACAAACCCCATTCTCTTCAACTCATCCCTCAAAACAAAACGATAATCATATTGCCCAATTAAATTAATTTACTGTTTCCCAAACCTTATTGTTCTAAATAAAAAATACTTTTCATTGCAATCTGTCCCTCTAATACCTTCGTTGCACTACCATTCTAACGAAAACCTCGACTGCTCATGGCACAGCGCGTATAATTTGCCACATATTCGCGAGAGTTCTACTAGAGGGCACTCTGGAAGCTTCTATTTGGCTTTATATTAGCAACGAAGTGCAAGGCGTCAGTTTCAAACAATAAACAGTGAAGTAAAGTAACGAATGAATATTTTACGTTACGATAGGTTAAGAAAAATGGATAAATGTTTTACAAAGAACTGCAGAACTATTTACCTGTAGGAGTGAAAGTAATACGAATAAAAACAGAATTATGGTTTTAACGTTACTTACGATACAGAGTAATAAGTTTTTGAGTTAAAATAATACGCCAAATAATGATTATTGGAGAAGTAAAAATAATCCGCATTATATTCAAAAATTTGCAGGACTAATTTCGAAGTTTTAAATATAAAAATACTTCTTCAGCGCAGAAGTGTGAATGACGAAAGAGAAACCAGTGATAAAATAAGATAATACAATAAGAATGAGAGAAGGAAATTAAAAATACTGATGCCATCTATTGATTAAAAATGAAAATAACTATGAAACAACTTCTTTAAAAGTTGAGGGTAAAGACGGGTCGGAATTGGATCGTTAACATGAACTGAAAGATTTTTTATAAACGTGAAATGCTTTAAAAGAATTCGCCAACGGAAGATGTTTCCTGAATAATATAGGTTGCTGAAAAATAAGAAAATGATTTTCTGACCAGCAATATTGGGCAATAGAGGATTTATGTGTTTCTTTTCCCTTAACATATGTCATATGTTCCTTAGCGAGAAATTTTAAGTGTGTATTATTTTGACCAATGCAAATTAAAACGCACTGACAAGGAATCCTGTATATCCCAGGAGTTCCTTAAGTATGCAACTGCAAATTTTATTGGGAAAAGAAAAAATGATCCAAAAGTCCAATTCCTGTAAAATACATGTAATTTAAATACCTGCTAATCGATGAAAAGAAATAAAAAGCAAAAGAGATTTTGTAATTTCCGAAACCTAGAGGGTGGTTTTTGATGCGTTGAGATGAGAATTTTTTAACCGCTTGGTCAAAAATATTAGGGGTAAAGCTGCTTTTAAATTATTTAGTTCTTGATCAAAAGTCGATTTTGACACCTTCAATAATAGCTATATATTGTTTGTCGAGAATTCTTGTCAAAAGAAAGTATGAAGCCATCAATGCTACTTAGACATTTGAATAGCAAGCAAACACCCAGACAAAAATGACAAACCCGTGGAATTTTTTTTTAAAAAAAAAGCTAAATTTCCTTCACAAGGAGCAAGCTATTCTTACATCATCAATCACCTAATGAATAAATATTACTACCAAGTTATCGAGTTTCATCTCGTGTTACTAAAACCAGCAGGCCACAAACGATTGCTGAAGATCTTATTTCGCCAGCAGCTTTTGCCATGATACAAATAAGAGCTGATGAAACGAGGCTGGAAAGTTGAAAACAATAACTTTGTCAAATAACATACAGTTAAAGAATAACAAGTGACGTGACAGACGATATTCAAACACAAATTATGAGAGATCTTAAGAAATTCACGTACTTCTGCTTACAAATAGACGAATCCATAGATATATATAACTGTGCCCAACTTGTAACCTTCGTAATATATGATACAAAAATTTGGTATTACTGAAAATAGTTTTCTTTGTTCGACTAGAGACTAATACCATCGGAAAATGCTTAGAATCTATATCAGGACACCGATCTGGTCTCATCATCAAATGACATGAAACAATGTCTAATGCTACATGGAGACACTGCTCTTTTCCCCGAAAAGCTCTTGCATCGACAGCTTTATCACTCAAAATGAACTGTATTATGAAAAACATCATTAAAGTTGTAAATTTCAGCAAGGAAAAAGCGCTGCAGACTCGTAGTTTTCAAAACCTCTGAGAAGACATAAGTTCTTTATATGGCAATCCTCTTTATTAAATCGAAGAAAGGTAGTTTTCAAGGAAAGACGTCTTGGAAAACGTCCTGAGTTTTTCAGTTAAGAGCAAAACTTTTGATGTATTTTCAAAATGAGAAATCATCATATACGCAACTATTTTCCGACTCTCTTCGGCTTCTGAACTAGCTTTTCTTGCTGATATTTTCGAACACAAAAATATTTTGAACAGTTATTTGCAAGGTCGTGGCGTTAATATAATTGCAAGCAAAAAGTGATTTGATACATTCCAGTTCATTCAGAAAACCTTATGAAAGGATATGTCCAATTATATGTATAATATTAAAACTATTGAACATGTTTTTGAAAACATATAACTTAATTTGCTCAATTTTTTTACAAAAATTACTATTTGTCCAAAAGACTCCAAACTAGTTAAAATACTTACAAACGGATATTGTGTGATTGTTTCAACACGCTGAGATAACAATAAACATGAGAGAAACATTTATATAAATATCTTATTATGGAATGTTCAGAATGGAATTTTCGCCCAAAACCCAACCAGTTTTGGACTAAAAGGATGCAGATTTTGGTTTTGTTTGGTAGATTATGGCAAGGGACTCTAGGACTATCATCCTAATACAAGTATACAATACTAATCGTAAGCACGTTACACATAGGAAAAACCACATAAACGCCCAGACAGCCAGCTCATTTGCCTAGAGTCGAACCCAAGTCGGAACTTTATAACAGATACATTTTAGGTATTGAAATTTTAAAATAATTAACATCAATAGTCAAAACAATCGAGCAAATTTCGAAAGTTCAATTCTGGCAAAATTCTGAGATTTTTAATTTTTCACTAAACGATGATAGGGGCGAAAAATCGTTTCAACAGAAAACGTTAAAAAAATATAAACCAAATTTTGAAAACACTGCTTCACCACATTGCATTGCCATCCACACAGCTCGGTGGTTCATCAGAAAATAGTTTTAAAATTATAAAAAAGTGCTCCTTTAAGTATTAACACAAACTTAATTAGCATTTTTTTGGTTCATTTTGACACACATTTGTTTAAAATGCCCTGCTATTATTGTAAAATAAATATTTAAATCATGAAGTCCGTGTTTATGCCTTTTCAGTCGCCCAGTTATTACACAATGTAGTTATAATTTGAAAAATAAATGAAAGGTTTTATGTCGCTATGGAAACTGGCTTTCGACCCTGCTGCCTGAAAGATATATATTTTATATCCTGACGCAATACTTGTTAAATTCGAGTCGATAGTGCCTTGAAAATGTAGTGTAGAATTTCCCAAAATTAAATAATCTCTTCTAAACGTGTTTAGCATATTCAGAAACGTCACTTTTAGATGCTCGATTAATATCCGTAGAAGAAATGTTCGAAGCACACTTCGACGCTCATTTAATACATTCTTTTCCCATAATCGATGAAATGGCTATGATTCGGGTCGCGTACTCTAAAACAGTGTATATTATTTACTTGTAAAGTCATTAAGAGTGTAATGAGAATATTTATGCCATGCGCGGCTTGCAAACGCTATCTAATTAATTTTCCAGCTACTTCCCTAGTTCCAGCTTAAAATATTTCTAAACTAATCCCGCAGTTGATAATTTCCACGGAAGCAATTCACCATCTCATTTATCTCGCTTGCAGTATTTATTGATAAATTTTATCCAGGACTATTTCCTTTATAGCAGAGGACCTTGAAATTGTTAAATACTAATTACTGACTGAAAATTCGTGAAGTTTCAGGTAGTTGAAGAATCCGAATATCTAAATATAACTAACAGCAGATTTCATTCTACTCTTATTTTATAGATCTTTGACTGCATTTGAAGCCCTCGCTAAAAAATCTAAAACTATTCTGTAACTGGCATATGATGACAGAAATATCTTTCATTAATTCATGGCATGGTATATACAGAGAGAGAATTCTGACGTCAAAATGTATCGGGAATGATTCACTTAATACAGTATTCTTTATTTCAGATTGCGGTTTTCCTTAACGAAGCATATTAATGGATTTTGAATCGCGATAATGCACCAACTCATAGTGCTCTTATAATTTCTGAATTTTTTGCCAAAAATTCCACAAATACAGCTCCGCAAGATTCATGTTCACAGATACGTGTGAGATATCAGACAGACAGACAAAGAAGACAGATGTCTTGTTTTGAACCGCTAAGTTTTTCTGCACCGATGGGGCTAAAAATCAAGCTTAAGTACGAAGGAAAGGTACATAGAACTGGGGCAATTTCGTACTTCAGAAAAGAGTTAAAAGGAACTTCATTTGTTTTATACGAGTTCAAAAGACTTGGAAGAAAAGATGGGACAAAATAAAAATTAAAACAAAAGGCCCACAAGTAATAGAGGAGAAAGAAACAAAACAAAAAGAGCCTCTAAAAAGAAAAGGAAGAGAATAGCGCACACAAGTGTAATATGACCGCTGCATAGTTGCAGTTTTGAATCTATTGATGCTAGAAGAGAAATTTCTCTGCCAATCCTGAAGGGTTGCCATGAAAACGATTTAAAAGCAGGTTTCAGGAATTGGAAAAAATACTGTTTTAAGTGATTATCTATTCCGATGAGATTACTTAAAAGAGAATGTATTATCCTAAAAACTGATATATTAGTTTTCATGCTACCATTCTTAGAGTACGTATTAATTATACCAGTAGCAATACGGCAAATATTCATAAAAATTATCAGTTGGACAGCGTTATACAATAAAATGCATTTGCTATGCCAATTACATATGATATGCTATAATAATTATACATGATGTACCAATTATATATGATATGTTACAGCAATTATATATGATACATCAATTATATATGAGACGTTATAGCAATTAAAATATGATATACCAATTATATATGATACTGCATTATACCAATGCTATACATGCTATACCAATTATATATGACATTTAAGTGAAACGAAATAGAAGTAGACCGTCAAGACTGTTGACCCAGTATGAGGCAGTGTAGCAAATTCAGATAGATTCTTAAAATAAAATTAAATCAGATGACACCAACGACCATCGAATCTGTTGCACCTACGGCTTGACGTTCAACGGTGAAACACGATATAATAAATTAGGTACATTACTCAACTAAAATTAACCGAAGAGTCACCTCTGACCATCAAGAGCATTAGTCATCAATGACCTGCGGACGGAAGGTCACCATGACAGTACACGCAATAAGTACGAAGAAAATGAATTTATTGCTTTTAAATCGCTCACTTTTTACAGCAGAGACATATGGATTACATTTTTTAATTAAACTTAAGAAAATGCATGCAAAATGGGAATACCTTTCGAAGTGGTTATTAGCAAGGCCGCACAGAACATGAAGAAACTACACTTCGCTCAACAACAAAATGAAGAAACTACACTTCGCTCAACAACAAATCTTTTTAAGTCACAAATGATAAATGTATGGTAACCTAACATAACATGATATAATCTAAAGCAAGGACCAAACATTTTGAGAAAACTCCACTCGGGAGCACCATTGTCAAAATCATAATGAATGGCAGTGGTAACCATCAATGTTAATGGTTGCCGTTATTTACATTCAGCTATGGGGGACATTTTATTTTCCCCATTTCATTTCTGTTTAGCGTGTTTCGCGTCGTAAAAAGTATATGAATAAAGGCTTACTAGAGCTGCAACCAGAGATGATGTGAAGAAAATAAATGTCGTGTGGTGATGACGACAAGACTTACGATCACAAATGGGGAGGCAATGGCCTTGAAGTCCTTATTTTAAAGTAACGGACTATAAGAAGCGAAATACATCACAGATGTTGTAAAACCTGTCTCTTCTTTTCACAAAAACTAAGCTTAATCCTACAATGAACCTGGTGAATTCTTGCGCAGGCGTGAAGTAAATACCAGCACAGAAGAAGGGTAAAAATAACCCTTTATTAATGCAACTCAGAACAGAAATACACGTACTTTGTGCTTTACAGTAACACCGACCACTTACGGTGGAACTTAAACGTTATAACATAAATCATTTCAAGTATAAATAGAATAGTGCTTGATTAGCACGTTAAAGTAAGGCTAACACAAGCTGACTCACAAACCTAACAGGCGTGGCGAATATTCGAAATGGCCAAAGAGCAAACAACAAGATCAGAAACAAAACGTTCGCTGGCTAGCAAAAACACGCTCTGATTAAACTCAGAGATTCACTCGTTTAAATACTCACTTCACTTGACTTTAAATTTACATCTTGGCAAGGAAATGCGACGGGAAAATGAGAGGTTCGGGAAAGGTATCAAACTTAAAGCAAATTTGTTATGCAAAATAAGGGAAACCCTACAATGTTATCTCTGCCATTATAGTGAAATGTTTCGTGGATAAATCTGCTCATTTGCTGAGAACGTTCACCATTACTTTTCTAATACTTGAGTGAAAAGATAGGAACAGAAAACTGAATGACAGTACGTAACATCCGTGTATTGTCAAGCTGTGTCATGTCAGAGAACACCTTATCGTAACACCTGAAGATGTGAGAAGTGAACAATTTGGGCAAAGGTCATTCAAACGTAGGATACTTCAGAGCCCATGTGTCCAAATGTCCTGTGTTCCAAAGTTGAGGTCCATCTCAGCTTTGCTTTCAATTTTATTGTTTTGTGAAATTTCGTGAAGCAGCATAACATTTGAGACACAATACTCGGCAGTATTTGACACTGACCATTTATTCTAGTGTCTTTGGCTTATAACTAAGAACCATAAAAGGGAAAAGGGAAGCTAGATTTGTGTTTCCTTTATGAATATCACTCCGGCTGGTACAAGAATCTTGAATTACAGACAGAGCCGTGCCAAGATATTTTTTCACCTGAGGCAAAAAGGTAAATGCGCGCCCCTATACACATATCGAAGTAGCTATATTTGTATTAAATAAAAGTAGCCGTATTAAATCAAAATATCATAATTCTTATAGCATAATTGGACCATAATTCTTAAAGTATTTTTCAATCGTAGCTTTATAATTCAGAAAAATAATATAGCCAATTAATTATAACTTTCAAATGAAAATATTAAAAAAAAATTCTTTTTTGATAAATAAGAAATAACGTTCAAATACACATTGCATTAATTTCCAGGTTTTCCTGCAATTCTTCCAATCGTTTTTTTAATTTAAGTTTGCAGAACCTTATTTCCCCTAATAATAATCGACAAATTTAGAACCATAATTAAAGTAATTTTCCAATTCGCAGAGCCAATTTGGCGCCCCTTCTAGTGATTCCCCTGAGGCACACCTGAGGCAAGTGCACCTCACCTGGGACAAGGTCGAGGCAAGTGCCTCACTTGCCTCGACCTTGTCCCGGTTCTGGTTACATATAATAACTGCAGGAGCTCTCATCTGAATTTTACGTTGCGGTTAAAAAAAATAGCTCTTCTATTTTTTATGTGAGCTAATTAGGTCAGCAAATGATAAAATTATACAAAATGGTTCACGTTTCATTTTTTGTAATACACACAGTTTACCCAGAAGGACTATTAATTTCGTTTTGGCATTTTGCGCTAATTAACTAAAAGCGTTGAATCACTTTTCAAATTGCTGCCACCAAATATTATCGCCCTCTATTATATTTAAAGAAATTAAACAATGAAAAATCTGCATAAATGTATACATGTTTCTGGCGTTGTGATAAGAGAACGGTACCTACAGTCACCAAATTTTAAATATTACACATTTCCACCCAAATATGTGCATCTGGAAACCCAAATTTGAAATTTCCAATTTGTTTTATTATCGATTTCATATTTTGTAAAACTTTAACGAATTTTTTATTAACAAACTCAAGGATTTCAAAGCGAGCAATTTCAACGTTGTACAGAAAAAATATTTTTATCTCTAGCGCGTGAGTCTGTGTATCGGAAATTATAAAGATATGCTTATTTTAAATTGTTTTGTGATATTGCTCTTGAACAGAATTGTATAGTTTAAGTGCGAAGAACATGATATTTAATAAATGAAGGTAATACACAAAATGTTAAAAAAAACGCTCCTTTTGGGGGTAATTTAAAATCTGAAAGCTTTCAGATTTTTTTTTTTTTTTTTAAGATTTTATTGCTCCACTTCTGTATGAATGCGCAGATGTGTCAAATATTTTATATTTTTGTACACCCAACTCGATGAGACTGCTTTTTGCTTTTTTATTAAAATATTTAAAATCTTCCCTGTGACTGTCACTGTAAGAGATGAAGACTAATAAGCAAGCAAGACTGTACGCGCTTTAATAACTAGAGGAAAGCGAAAAAATTCTTTCTAAAAAAATCGGTAAAAGGAAGCACTGGCTTTTTGCTTCGATTCCCCAATCAGGAACTGTATTGATTACATCACTCATCCTCTATGGAATAGAGCCTTCTTTTCAATTGCAGCCGTGAAATATCAACAAAAGAAGCTCGAAGGGAAATGCAGCTTTGCCTTTTTTTTTTTTTTTTTT
>KK120754.1:137693-167104 GCA_000611955.2 Stegodyphus mimosarum | reverse complement strand
CTTTTTTTTTTTTTTTTTGCTTTTTTGTACCTTTCTTAAAGGCATTTGAATGCCGGCTTCAAAGCTCTGAAGAAAGTCTGATTGATTTGGCAGCTCAATTCTGTTCAATATTAATCTTTAAAAACATGCAGTGGGAATTCTTCTTAATCCTTAATGACTGCTAAAAACGTTAATTACTAGGTCAGTTTTCGCAACTTTATTCTGGTTTGCAAACGTATCATTAAATACAATATTTGTTCATGGCTAGGACAATAATTTTACCATTGTATGATTCATTTAACGAATTTTAAAGGATTTTTCAGATTTTACAAAGGTCAGTTTTTCTACGAATTTCAATTCTTTTCCCAGTACGTTTTATTTTTATTAAAATTTTTAATTTTTTGTCAATGTAATTACTTTATTGTACGAAGTGAAGGAAGTATCGCGAGACATTTCGGGTATCCTATTTCAAAGAAAATATCCATTTCAATAATGTGTACGTACGGACAGAATAAAGGACTGTTTTTGCGAAAAAGGATTCTAAAATGGATTCAGAAGAGATTTTTATGTTGTTCTTATCTTCCTGTTAAGGTTTTTATGCCTTTATTTAAGCTGCATGCAATAGTTGTAGAATTGTCAACAATTTAAAAGTTTAACTGGAGAGCTAAGTCTAACGAAACGCCATTTGTTTATATTTGAAACTCAGTAGAATAGTGAATTAAGTCTGTTCCTGCATATTCAATGTATTTTTGCCGAGTGGGACTAAAAGTAAGCTTTCAATTTTGTGCACTGAAAAATTTGCCTTCTTGCCCGATAGCTGATTTGCTTCCTTTTGCGTAGAAATTCTAAATGTAATTGTAAAAACTGGCTTTTAATTGTTTTAATTGTATCTGGTGTTTTAAGTTTTTCTGCATGTTACAATTTTTAATGAAGGATGTTTTGAGTTTTTGTCTATTTTTGCTTTGCCTCGAAGTGAGATTTGAATTAATTGAATACGAAATATATCTCTAAGAAATTCGAGAAAATATGTTTAAATGAAATGTAACAAAAATAAGCTATACAAGGAATTTATCAGATTATTTTGTATTACTTTCCCTTAAAATATAATGTCTACTAGGTTTTCTCCTAAACCATACTTACACTCTTATCAGGATTGCAATTCCATATCTTCCGATTATGTATCAGATATACTACAATGATGAAGCCTCACATTTCTTACAGGAATTTCAGAGAAAATTCACTGTCGAATTTTCATATTCCAAAATCCAAAATTCAAAAATTGGAATTAGAAAACCGAATTCTGAAGTATAAAGTTCAAATTTCTACGATTTTTCAAAATGCATCCTTCTGAATATTTTCTTATTCATGAAATCTATTACAGACGCTCCCCACTTTTCGAACTTCCGCAGTTGAGAATAAATCTATTCTTCAAGAGTGAAATTTGTCCTCACTCTTTCGGAAAACCGGGACCCAAATTCTGAGAAGTTTATATAAGTAAAATCTGCTGTGCACGATACCGTACAACGATATAGTCGTATTTACAAAAAAAGGGGGGGAAGGAAAAAATCTGAAAGGTTTAGATTTTAACGGTCAGTACAAAGTGCTTGTTAAGGTTTTTTACGCTCTCTTTAAGCTCGTAGTCTACTAGCTTGCTCTCGTACTCAATCCTGTACAGGATTGAGTACAGACATTAGGTTACTTTGTACAGACATTAGGTTATTTCGAAGCAGGAGAAATGAAAAATGAGCAATGCCCTCGCCGGGACTCGAACCGCGGACCTCTCGAATACGCGCCGAGCGTGCTGACCTCTACACCACAAAGGCATGCGAAGAAGGTGGGAGAAATACCTTATATACTCCCCCTTTTAAAGGGCGACTGGGTGCCAAATCTGGGTGGTGGGAAATCATCATCCACCAGCTTTTTTAGTTCGGGCGCCAGTGTAGCAATATTACGTTATTTCGGTGCTGGAGAAGTGAAAAATGAGCAATGCCCTTGCCGAGACTTGGTGGGAGAAATACCTTATATCCTCCTTTTTTTTTTTTTTTTTTTTTTTTTTGTCTTTTTACTTTGTTATTGAGCAAGTATTTTCTTGCATTCAACATTGTTCACATACAGTTCAGCAACAAAATCATAAAATTTTTAAAAGCTGCCTCGCGACAGATGTTTAAAATTTCTGAAGATGCATTGTTATGTATTAGCATGCGTTTTTATGCTTTTTTCAGTCTTGATTCTTTCCCAACTCATCATATGAATATTCAATTTTCTTTGTAACAAAGTTAGCAAAAAAATGTTCTTTTATTATTAACTTTTATGTGTTAACTGTATTTATTAAATATCACTTTCTTCGTACTTACGCCACATAAAATTCGATTTAACAACAAAATCGCAAAATATTTCGAAACAGCATATTTTTACAATTCACGATATACACTCTCATGCGTTGGAGATATGTTTTATTCCGCCCTGTGTTGCCTTTGCTCGCTTTCAAATCGTTGAGTTTGTTAATCAAAAACTCATTAAATCTTTACAAAATATGAAATAAAACAATAAAACAAATTCAAAATTCGAGTTACCTGGTTCCCAAGTTCTAGTGAAGGGCTGCGATATTCAAAATTTGGCGGCTTTAGGTACCGTCGTTTTTTCGAAATGCGAGGTTTATATATATACAATGCAAATTTTTCATTATTTAATTTCTTTATAAATAATACAGGGCGATAATATTTAGTGGTGACAATTTGAAGAGTGATACGCCTTTTATACTGAACTGACTGAAAATCCCGCAACACGAGATTAATAGATCCTTTTGGCTAAAAAGAAAAGGAAACCCATTCTTACAAGTTTAAACACTTATTTTCTTAAGAAAGACACCGCAGAAATCGGTGTTGCTGGCCCATCTAACATGCCAACTCCTTCATCCCAAAACCCTCTCATATATAGTTTCCTCATCACAAATGCCCCCTATACTTCTTGATGAGTCTTCAGACAGCGAGTTAGACTTCAGCTTATCCCTCCATTTAAAGACATGCTAGCCTCATCCTCATCCTATCCACATGCCTCAAAGATGACAATTGAGCTTCCATACTGTATAGTAAAGTAATTCTTAATTTTTTTTATATTTTGCTGTATTTAAAATTTAAAATATAATACTGGTTATGTCTTTTATCGCAGAAACATAGTGCAGACATATGCGTAGTGAACTTAGTCACAATTTACGAACAAATTCATTATACGAACTCTAGTTAGGAACATATCTTGTTGGTCACGTGGAAAGCATTAAACAAAAATGCAGACTTAGTTGTTCTTATGTTTCGGTTAAGGTTCTTATGCCTTTATTCTTATGCCTGCGTGAAATAGTTGTAGAATTATCAACAATTGAAAAGTTGTTTAAATGCCACTAAGCCTAATCTAACCGCTGTTTGTTTACATTTGAAAACTCTCAGTAAAATAGCGAATTAAGTCCGTTTCTGCCTTTCAGTGCCTTTTTGCCAAGTGGGACCATAAGAAAAAGATCAGTTTTGTGCGCCGAAAAAAATCTTTCTTCTTGCCCGCTGGCCGAATAGCTGCTGTTTCGAATAGAAACTGTAACTTTAATTGTAAAAATTTCTTTTTTATTTCGTGTTTTATGCTTTTCTGTGTTTTTAATTTTTAATGAAGATGCTCTGAGTTTTTATGCATTTTTGCCTTGCCGCCAAGTGAGCATTGAATTAATGGAAAGAGGAATTAATGGAAATGAATTAATGGTAATTAATGGAAAGAGAAATATATCTCTAATGAAATTCGAGGAAATACGTTTAAATGAATTGCGGCAAAAATATTGTATAATTTAACATGCCGTACAAGAAATTCATGTGGTGTCCACATCAGTTTTTTATTTCAGTGTAATAATCTGGCGTATCTGATTATTCGCCCCCTCTGAAGTCGCAACTGTGACAGATGATTGGAATTTTGTTGTGCATATGTGTAAATTTTAATGTTAATCCAGTTAACTCACACTGATAGTGTGCTCTGAATAAAACATATTTAATTACCATGATGTAGTGCATATGAGCCAATGTACATCAATGGTTTCTATGTTTTCAACAAGATAGTAAAAAAGACGAATTAAGATTTTTTGTAAGCTCTTTAGGTAGTGAACACTTCAGTTATTGAGATGCAAAATAAAGGTAAAAAAAATAATTAATAAAAGTTCAGCAAAGCAAAATTTTTGTGAAACGGAAAAAGAAAAAAAGTTGAACTCTCTTCTAATTTTTACTTCATTGTACGAAGTAAAAAGGAAGTATTGTAATCGCGAAAAATTTCGAATATCTGATTTAAACGAAAATATCCATTTTGACCGCTATCGAATGAAATTTAACGGTGTTTTTGCGTGACATTCGTACGTAAAGACAGAATAAAGGACTCTTTTTCCCCAAACGAATTATAAAACTGATTTAAAATGGATTCAGAAGAGATTTTTCATGGCCTCTGTACGTACATATGTATGTATCTCGCATAACTCAAAAATAAGTATCCTTGGAGAGCTACAATTTTGTATATAGGACTGCTATAGCATGTAGTTGTGTACTTCTCTTTTTGGTGGTAATAGGCCCCACTAAAACTATATAGATATACATATATACCCACTCTGTTACTCGGCTCTGTGAGTTAGTCTTATGTGTTGGTAAATTGCGCATTTTTTGCTTTGAAAATGATTGAATTATTTTGTTCTTATTTTCAGGTTAAGGTTTTTATGCTTTTAAATCTGCGTGCAATACTTGTAGAATTGTCAACAATTTAAAAGTTGTTTTTAAGTGCGGCTAAGCCTAATTATTTTTAGCATCGCAGCCATATTTGTTTACATTTGAAACTTAGCGAAATAGAGGATTTTTGCCAGTCTAGAGAAACTAAGCTTCGTAACAACAAAGTAACGTTTTCATTTATTATTGCCAATTAACTCATGCGTAATCCATTCTGGAGTTATCATTGAAGTTATTAAATTATCCCATATATTGACTCAGCAGAGTCCACAACAAATTAAGTCAGTTTCTACGCCTTCAGTGTCCTTTTGCCGAATGAGACCAAAAGTAAGTTTTAATCTCAGTTTTGTGCACCGAAAACTCTGCCTTCTTGCCCGCTGGCTAAATTGCTTGTTTCTGCGTAGAATAATTCTAACTGAAAAAAACCTTCTTTAAATTGCTTTAACTGTATTCGGTGTTTTATGTTTTTTTATATCTTTCAATTTTTAGTACAGATATTTTGAGTTTTTTTGTATATTTGCCTTGTCGCGAAATGAGAACTGAATTAATTGAATGAGAAATATGTCTCTAATGAAATTCGAGGAGATAAGTTTAAATGAAAGGCAGGAAAAATATGCTTATAATTTCATATTAAGTACAAGGAAGTCATGTGGTGTACACATCAGATTTTTCTTGATCAGTCTTTATGATCAGTAATATTGTCCACTCCAGCTAATGTCATTTAATGAATTCAGCCAGTAGTTAAAAACAATAGAGATGGAGAATTGCGCTTATTGCTTTTAAAGCGCTTAATTTATTAATTAATTAAAGGTACATATTTTTTTTAAATTAAAATATCTTACGCTTTGTTGAATGTCAACACAGTGACGCCTGAAAGGTAAAAGTATATTTTACTTCTGGTAGTAGCAGCGCAGGCCTTTTAAATCACTGCGATTTCTGATTAAATTTGAAAAAGAAATATCTTACGCTTGCCGGATGGTAACACATTTCTTTTAAACTGCTAAGTTTTCGGATGGAATTAGGAATATAAATATCTACGCTTTGCCGAGTGGCAACACATTGCTTTTAAATCGGTGAATTTGTTATTCAAAATTGGGTTTAATTAGTTGAAAGTCACTGACAGTCAGTCAGTCACTTTGAGTGACTGACTGCTTGAGTGACTGCACTTTCAGAGTGACTGCTGAAGCTGCAGGAACGAGACAGGAAAAGGGTTAAAAGAACCTTTTATTAAATTCTTTAAAATTCACAGTGCGTCAACTTGACGCTAGCAAACTACGCCTCGCTCGGGCAGTTACTCAAGTAAGAAGAACTATACTTAAAATTCAAAGGTATTAACAGAACATTAGAATTTTCCCCAGGGCTCGGAGAATCTTGTTGCCTAAAATCGCGTCGAAGTCTAGTGGCAGCAGAATAATAGCATTACTCCCCTTTAGCCAGCATTAAGTACAGAATCAGAAGCTCACGTTACGGAAGTACAGTACTTTTCCACTCTCTCTAACTTTCCCTTATAAAGCTCAGAATTATAACCTTTTTCTCCTAGTGGTAGAAATTGCATTCCTTCGTGCGCGCTACCAAATTTACATATTCTGGTACTGACAGTACGGGGTATGAAGGCTTATAGAAAAAAAAGCATAAACTTGAACTTAACTGGTTACTCAAAATAAATATAAATCCCTACACATTAAACAGATAAAATATAAATTCAAAATTTGAAATGTAGATTTCGAACTGCATATGTTCGAGTGGAGGACTAAGAATGTTCAAAATTTGGTAAATCTAGGTCCTACTGTTTTCCTAAAATTTGACGAATAGATGAGTTAGAAAATAGTCTTATATCAAATGGCAACATTCTGGAAATCTTTATTCACCAGGCAACTTGGAACATAAATGAAAAGTCTGTTTTGCCCAAAGATAGGCTTAAATACCTAGATCAACATTTCTGAAACTCTGAGTCTCGTGACTGAGGTCGCAAAGCGAAATGTGGCTGTTGCGAAAATTTTTAGATACTTGGATTTAAATTGCATTACTCAGACTTTTAATGAAATTACATTAATTGACATTAGTAACATTAACCACTTCACATATAAAGCCCAAAAAGGATTTGTTGAGCTATCGAGTGCCTCAAAACTTGAGTTACCACAAAACGTTTTTAAATTGAATTCTGGAGCGAAGCTAGAACTAAATTTTTCACAACTTTTAAAATGGCATTAAATGTTTCGAACTGCACGTGTTTGGATGCAGAACTACAAATGTTCAGAATCTGTTAAATCTAGGTTCTACTGTTTTTCTATAGTGCCAGGAACATACATACAGAGTTCTTCATTATCGAATAATTGAGAAGAAATAAATTAGGAAATTGTGTCACATTCAGCACCGCATATTTATGCGAAATATTTTTTCATCTTTAATGCTTATTAAATCTTAAATGTCGTTCAAAACTGCTGAAGATTTTTTCCGTCCATTAGTGTCAAATATTTCACTAATATTTAATTTATTATGAAGTAAAAGAAGTTATTTTCAAATATATGTTGTTTACTAGAGAAATAAATTATTTATTGGCAAATATTCATATCATTGCATGCGTACGGGTTCGTAATGGATTGAATGCACACAGACCAGGTGGTAGCTTGATAAAATTTGTTCAGCCAAAGAAAACAACTCAGATCTGGAACTTTCTACAAAAACACACTGCAAAAAAAAGGGGGGAGCAGTTCTGTATCTTTCGTTCTACTGGGCCTATTGACGAAATTCAACTTGCGTTTTTCATGTCTCGAAAGCACGACTTAGGATATGTATTAGATTCATATATAGCATTGTTCTAAGACAGGTATTTTGACACAAAATCGAACTTTTTTTTAAATGACGTGCGAATTGTTTTCCATATTTGCATTCTATGACTCAAATTATGCCAAACCTCGAAGTTTTGTAACAATCGCATGAGTAGTTTTTAAAACCTTAGTTCTCGAAACTTTAGCTTCTCCATGTTAATTGAATTTGATATATATTTATTAATATCTCTTTCTTTTTATTAAACTTACTTGATTCCTTCTTCTAGAATTCAAAATTTAGGCTTAATCCAAATATAATTCCCACCTTTTTTATGATTTGTGTTTTAATTTGTATTTTTAAATATGTTTTATAAATTTTTCGAAAAAGCATTTATTTTACAACGTATAAAATTTTTAACGTCACCTTAAAATAGATGGATTTCTAGGCACACTTGCAAAAAATTAGAGTTTTTTATTCAAAATTTTCTAAGATATACATGAATTTACATATTGGAACGTTTTGAAATTTGGCATTTTTTATAAGCGATAATAATGCCAAATGGTTTATGCACTTTGTTAAAATTATTTGAAAGAAGGATGATGACTTTTTTCCTCTCGTCTGCAATGAAAAAAAGGAAGGAAAATAGGTTGCCATAAATTAAGAAATTAAGAAATTCGCCTGGTAAATTATTTTTGGCGCAAACTGAAAAAATTGCGCCGAGATAAATTTTTGATTTTCTCCGTAAATTTCGCACCAAATTTTACAAAATTTAATATTTAAGCATAAATTGAGTCGTAGATTCGAAGTATGGAAAAACTTGGCCTGTCATTTCAGAAAAAGTCCGATTTTGTGTCAAAACACCTATGTTAAAATAATGCTATATATAAATCTAATATATACCCTAAGTCGCGCTTTCGAGACATGAAAAAAGCAATTTGAATTTCTTCAGTCGGACCAATAGAACGGAGATACAGAACTGTACCATTTGTTTTAGCAGTGTATAGCTCCTCTCAGTATCACAGAGTACAATCAGTAGTTACACTTCAAATTACTAAGAACGTTAAACACAGCGTAATGCAAAACGCATCGAAAAGCTTACACGGAGCTATCCCTATACTCTCAACTGAACGCTGATCTAAATAACTACTGAGAAAGTGATGCTCTCGGCTGTCTTATACAGTTTTCTCCCGGCCGCCAAGAAATCTATAGTACCTTCCACTCCTCAAAAATACTGAAAGGCATGTGAGGCGAATACTGTTACAGTTACATTGTAGGATCAGTTACAGTTATTCAGTTATATATATACAGAGACTGGACCAAAATGTCAAAATGTCGCCGTGGCCAATTTTAGCAACTTTGGCGATTTTCGTCTAATTTGTCTTATACAGTTTTCTCCAGGCCCCTTTACAAATATACAGAGACTGGACCAAAATGTCGCCGTCGCCAATTTTGGAAACTTTTGGCGATTTTCGTCTAATTTGA
Source organism: Stegodyphus mimosarum (assembly GCA_000611955.2). Classification (NCBI taxonomy): domain Eukaryota; kingdom Metazoa; phylum Arthropoda; class Arachnida; order Araneae; family Eresidae; genus Stegodyphus; species Stegodyphus mimosarum. The sequence goes on along the minus strand of KK120754.1, from coordinate 158,138 downwards.
CAATAAAAATCAGTCGCCAAAACCATCGCCAGCTCAGTGATATTTCGCCAGTTTAGCGAGATGGTCTTTTACTCAAGATTAAATAGACTTGCCCCAGTATATTTATTTTTCCAGCACAGCATCTTCTCTTTCAAGCATTTCGCTTTGCATTATACAAAAAATACTACAATTTCACTAAAATTATTAAAATATGTACAAAATGAGTAAAAATATGCTTATTCTACTAAATTTAGCATCTGAAATTGTGAAAAATATCTCGATGATAAAAAAGGGGTCGTGAATGAAAAATGCTTAAGAAGCGTTGGCATAGGCGATAAGATCTAGCATAATGTGATGATCGAAACATTTTTAGAAAAACTCATTTTAGCCTCTAACATTTTAACATAAAAATCTGAGCATTGCAATTGATGTTTTACAAATTCACTTACCTTATTATTAAAGCTACTTAAATCTACATTAAAATGCGAATTAACTGTGTTGATACCAAGAATTAAATTTAATTGATAAAACTGCTTTAACTATTTTATTTTTAAAATCACTGATTTTTCGCCGATTTCTTATCATAATTCCGCAAAAAATTTCAAACCTTTGCCCTAAAACATTTTCGTGTTACATGCTGAACAAGCACTATTAAAAGACCCTTGCTATATTTTTTACAGAAGCATCATTTTCAATGTCAGTTTCATGTTTCTGCTTCCATCTCAGAATTGTAATCTTCTCGGCACACAGATGCAATACTATTTTAGAGGCAGGGCTCCTAGCTTTAATCAAAATTTATTATCTAGCTTTTCCGGGAGTAATAGATACTGTCTGCCTATTTCCATCTGAATACTGCTCTGTGAAGAGCTCAAAACTTTAATCCAAATTCGCTGAATATTCTCAGATAAAGAACACAATTTTGATTTCCTCAAAGGAAAATTACATTCTACCTTTTGAAATATTTCTGTTTTGTATTAAGGGTTGAAAATAAATATTAGAAATACTTGAATTAATTGAAAAGCTAGTAAATATCTTGGATAAAACATTTGCTGCGTCTACAAAGTTGTAAGATCAGTTGCTTGCAGAAAATTCTAGCAGACTCTTCCAATCGGTAATTGATAGCCTCTGTTATTATTATTGCGACCGTCAAAAGTAAACAAAAATCAAAACCTTTATTTACACTTGACTTGTTTTTAAATACATAATCAACATATACTGTTTTCCAGTTTCAGAAAACTAGAAACTTCAGCTATCAAATAAAAAGACAGATAAATTTTGACTACAAAAAGAGAAGTAAGCGAATCGAATCAAACACATTATACCGCAATATCTAAAATTTGCTCTGTGTCCGGCTCTACAAATGGGGGCCATAAAGGCGGGCAACGCGTAAAAAACATCAAATGAGCTGGAAAGTTAAGTCCTAAGTTACACAATATAAGGAATAAAATATATAATGTATACAAGTAAATACAAAATATAAACTATGTGCAATATACAGGGTGTACCGTACATGTTACCATAAACTTCTAGGGGAGGTAGGACACATCATAAGGATTAAGAACTTCATAGGATCCTATACTCGGATATGCCAGGGGTAAGTGGTAGCAGAGATCAATGTACCTGTATGGGAAAAGAAACAAGAGTGATTAATTTGAAACATGTATTGGACATGAATACAAATCGTGTACGACAGCTTGAATGTTACAACAGGTGCTCGAAGTTTGCACCATCAAATGCCAAACATGCCTGAAACCGACGGATCATCTGCATGCCGCGAATTATTTGATCTTTCTGGAGCAGGTACTTCCCGATTTGCTTGACCATGTTCCACCAAATGTGAGGCGCAACATCCGATTCCAACGTGATCGAGCCCTTGCTCATTTTGGACTGGATGTTCGTAGCCATTTGAACAGATCATTCCCGCGTCGATGAATTGGGCGTGGTGGACCAGTTCTCTGGCCCCCACGATCACCAGATTTATCGAACCTTGATTTCTTTTTGCGGGAAGTCATCAAGTGTCGTGTATAACGATCCTGTTGTTGTCTGTGGTATTAGGTACCTTTGCTATTGTACTACAGCTATTCCATAGTTTTGAACTGTACTTCATCATCTTTTCGTCTTTGATTGTTTATAAATATATATCTGATGACGCTTCAAATCAACAGTGTCAGCGTATTTGTAAGCATGCGCAATTGTCAGCGTTAGTGTATTTGCTTTTTAACGCGTATATATATATATATATTAGCTTTTTAATGCATATATGTATTTGCATATTTTCTCATGTGTATTTGCATCCTGCGTTTGTATCGTGTAACTGCCTTTGTTAGTATTTGTAAATATTACTGTCAGCGTATTTGCGAATATTGTGTATTTGCCTCAGCATTGTGCATATGTAAGCGTTGAGCTGCAAACATCTGATTCGGTGTATTTCAAGTATAATATTACTAATGTATCAATATCCTCATCATTTCTATAATAGCATATCATATACCTAGTCATTTTTAAAATTAGCAAAATTTGCATAGTAGGAAAACATGCATAGCTATTGCCCTCCTGTTCTCGATTTTATACAGTAATATATTTGATGTAATTTTAAACACAAAAGTGTCAGCGTTTTTGTAAGCATGGGCATCTGCCAGCACTTGTGGCTTTGCTTTTTAATGCGTATGCGTATTTGCGTATTTGTATATGTGTAACTGCGTATTTGCGTTTGTAATTCGAATCTGCTTTTCTAAGTATCATGCACCTGTAGATATTAGTGACAGTGCATTTGTAAATATCGTGTATTTGCGTATTTGCACATCTGTATTCTCGTATTTGCGATTGTATTCTGTACTTGCTGTTCTAGGAATTGTGTACTTGTAAGTATTATTATCAGCGTATCTGTAAATACCGTGTATTTACTCCAGTATTGTGCATCCGTATTGTATTGCAAGCACCTGTGTCGGTGTATTGCAAGAATAACGCTACTATTTTATGAACATCACCAGCATTCCTATAATAGCATAGCATTATTTACATAATAGGAATTTATCTATCAACTTACATATCAGCATTCATAGCTATTGTCCTCCTGTTCCCTATTTTATACAATAATATATTCGATGTAACTGTAAACACAACTGTGTCGGCGTTTTTGTAAGCATATGCGTATGTCAGCATTCGTGCATATGATTTTTTATGTATAAGTGCATTTGGGTTTTGTACATGTGTAACTGCGTATCTGCGTTTGTATTGCAAATCTTCTTTTGTAAATATCATACACCTGTAAGTAATAGTGTCAGCATATTTGTAAATATCATGTATTTGCGCATGTGTACGTGCGTGTTTGCGACTATATAGCGTATTTGCTTTTGTAGGAATTATGTACTTGTAGGTATAAATATCAGCGTATCTGTAAATATCGTGTATCTGCTCCAGTTTTGTACATTTTTAAGTGCTGTACTGCAAGTACCGTATCGGTGTATTGCAAGAATTTCTATAGTAACATATTCTGTATATTAGCATATTATAAGCGTCTGTAAGTAAATCGCATGTATGTAAGGCACTAACATTTGCCTCTGTAAAGTGTATTATTCACATAATTAGATATCAAGGGCATGTCTCCGAAATCAGTGTGTGCTGTTTATGTATGTTATGTTTGCGTAACTGTTATTGCTTTTGCTAGTGTATGTCCACCTGTTCTTTCTAAACGTCTCCTCTCTCTTCTACTCTTCCTCACTTTCATTACTCTCAAACTTTTCTCCTCTTTTCTCTTCTCTTTCTCAACTCCCTTCTTTTCCTTCTCTCTCTATGTTTCTCTCCTATGTTTCCTTATGTTTATGTGTGTTTATGTACAATCACAGTATTATGTAATTCTATCACCTATGTAAAGCTGAAACCGCCCCTGTACAGAACTGTAACCTCCATGTTTTAAATCATAAGGAACTCTCGGTGTAGCCTCTTTGGTGCTCCAGGCAGTTGTCGTTTCTAGATAGGGGAGGACGAGGGACACATGCCTGCTTACCTATGTTAGACACCAGGCGTCCCCGTCCTCCGTCACCTGTCACCTGTTTAGTAGTAGATGGATTTTTCCTTCGATATTGTTAAGGTGGTAGTAATTCTAAATATGTACGCAATATATAAAAAATAATTCGTTCAAAGATCTTCCTAATTCCGATAAAAGGCTTAATGGTCTACATCCATTCAGTCTGGTCGTATCTTTGGCAGGTTGGAGTAAAAGTATGAACTTCGCCCACTTCCATTTGGTCTGAAAAGGAGAAAGCAGTCGTTTATTATAGCTGTGTATTTTATAATTATTATTATATTATTAATTATTATATAAGTTTTGGTGAGGCTCTTGATTGCCATATTCGAAATATCATGAGAAACCTAATGCTTTTCGAGTTTTTAATCTTTTAATAATATTGGAAACTTCATTTGGGGTTGCTAAATCAGTTCGGTTTCTCAAGTAGGATTTTAAGTAATCTTTAATGAAGTACCAAACTTCATATGAAAACTTAATGTCAAGAGATGAAGCATTCGAGATGAACTGACTTTCGAATTGGTCTGCATTAGACCTTCACCTTTTCATCATGGGATAATGCAGCTTTATTATTCGTGTAAATTGGCCTGTTACAAGTAAAGTTTCTTTAAATTTATTGATTATCAGAAAAATCCTCAGTGATGTCGAGAATAAAAATTTTGTTTTCATATTTCTCATTTCTGTACTCATTTATATTTTTTCATTTTGTTTTTTGAGCCCGTTAAGTTCCTTTTTGAGTTTCCAACCCCATGAGATATTCCGCAATTTTCTGAACTTTATTGCGCTATCTGTTATGATTTTGCAATTAATAAGAATGGTGGTCTTGTGGTACTATGCTTCAAGCTTCATCACGTAAAATTTGTATGTAATTCACTAAAATATCTGTACCAAGATTAATGTTTTACAGGTTTTCAGTCCAGTAAAATTTGGAGGGTTTTTTACATTACATTATAGAGTAATCTTTGTAGTATCATATTCTTTCGTTTTAATATTTTCCAAAGTTACCAAAATTGGACATACTAATTGAGGCGGCCATGAGAAGTATATCAAGGATACTCATACGCTGTAGACAATTTGGTCGAAAAATATATTCAACAAATGCATGGAGTTCAACTGGGTGGTTTACAACATGTAGTAATTTTCCGTCGCCGTTTGAGCATCGGCAACCCCCCAATCACAGTACTTTGAATTAAGGCCACCTGCTAAGAGAGGCTTATCTTCCAGGAGTAATTCAGACAGCAGTTCTTCATTGAGTATATTTTACAGTGGATTGCACGTAGAGTTAAAATATGTGATATCGTAGAAGGCAAAACGACTGATACAGTAACCAGTTCATATCTAAACCTGCGTTCTTCGCCAATTAAAGAAGACTGCAATAGCTTACGACATCGATTACAACTCATCTTCCTTTGTGAATTAATCTGCTGCATCTGTACGTCCTATAATTTCTAATTTTAATGTTTCAGCATGGTGTGGCAAACGTATAGGCAAAGAGTGCAATTCCTATCTCGTTTTCATTAAGAAGTGATGAAGCTCATTTATTCTGTTAAGAACGCTGAACTCATTACAGACCGCTAGCCAAAAGGCCATCTAACATGAATATGTTTGTCTATTGACTGGTTTTCAGATGGGAACGTATCTTGACTTGGTATTGCATTTTGTTTAAACTGTTCTGCTAATAGAAGTAACCCAGATTATTTAATAACTCTAATTAGTGCAGTCAAATTTGAAAAGACTTGTTTAGCTGTATTTAGAATAATCGAGTTGGAATAGCTTGTGCGTAAAGTTTGCCTAAAACAATTCTATTTGTATACAATTTAGGAGTTTTTTCCCTTTATTCTTGGGAAATTTATCCTGACCTCTAAACCCTGAGGTATGTTTTTGACTCCCACATTTGGCACGGAAGGGCTTTAATTCTACTTGAGCATTGATAAGACATGTGTTTTTGCCCCCATTTTACACATTTTGGTTCATGGTTGCATCCTTAGTGGGTGTGACGGAAGCCTTGGCGATGACAATTTAGCACGGATCCAGCACGTCCTTTCTAAGCTTTAAGTTATAAGTAGCAAAATGTATTTCATTGAATATTAATTTATATTTCATTCATACCGAAAGGAAATAATTAAATTAAATAACATTTCGTTAGTACAAAATAAATACTACAAGTTTTATTACAATTTAAAATTAAAATTTTAGGTTGTTATTTAATAAGTTAGATTAAAAATTAGATTAAAATCTTAAATATCATGAACTGGAAGCCCGCAACACTTACAAATATATCTTACTAAAAATATCCGAATACAGAAAGATGCCATTAATAGGATAAAGCAAATGACACAATTCTAAAAAAAGACCTGATTACTAAAATTCTTCTTGCATTCTTTGAAGAGACTAATATCCGCTTACTTGAGAACTTTTCTAATCAAAAACGTCCGTGCCTGAAGTATTTGAATGCAAATTTCGGTTCTGGAAGAAAAAGACTGTATTATATAGAACATTTCCTGAAACGATTCGCAAAAGAATTTTTCCTTCATTACTGTAGAAAAAACTGCTGTGATATCAGGAAGGCAATGCAACGAATTTCAAGAAAATTACTTTAGTCCCCAGCAGAAGTTTATTACCGTCTAGATTACTTACTATGAGAGCTTTCTCGAGAATTATAAATTTCTTTCGATCCATTCAATTAGGAAAGTCCTTTCTGTAGCATTCGATGAATTTTGGCATTCGTTTTGACATTGTTACCAAATTCAACATCTTTTTTTCAAAGGATAATATACATTTTGCTTAATCCGTTGATATATGTATAAACTTCATAGTTAATAGTCTTAAAATTATAGGAGCACAATTCTGCATTCTTAAAAACCTGAACATAAATATACACTCGTTGCAAAATTTTAAAAAATTGCAAACCATGTCGAATTTCCAAAAAACTAATAGATATATTTTCATAAAATTTAGTACGAATATGCATTTACTGTACGCCACGGAACAGGCTTCCGTCCTAGAAATCCATGCGGAATGATGCCTGTTCGGTGGATGAATCTCAGGGTAGGACCAACAGAATATACATTTACTACAGAGAAAGAGATTTACTGTTCAAAAATCATTTCATTTAAACGTGTATACGAGCCAGTTTCCCTTAAAAACTTCCTTCATGAAGGCATCCCTGCCCTTAGGCAGATAGCCGTCGAGATTTTTCCTTAATCACATTAACCAAACCAAACCATTTTATGCAAGCATGATTATTAGTAAAGCTTATACTGCAATCATGTCCGAATTCCACTTTGTGATATTAAACTCAAAATAAGTCTAATATGGGGTATGGTCCCATCTCACAACCGCGTCATCTCATTGTGCAGCGATAGTATGCTGCACGGGAAGCAGCTGAGGAGCCCCTGTAGCAGTCGATCCCACTCCTGCAGAAGGACAGTTTTTATTTCCGAGGTGGTTCTCTGATGGGGATGGTGAGATGAAATTACCCTCCAACGAACGTCCCAGACATGCTGTATAGGAAGATCAAAAGATCTGGCTGGCCAATTCACGCGGCGAATAGCCTCACTTTCCAAGTAATCGTCGACAAGCTGAGCCCTATGTGAACGAGCGTTTTCGTTCATTAACAGGAGCTCTGAACCAACTGTGCCAGTGAAATATCAAACATAGGCCTCTACGTTCTCCTTCCTATACCTCATAACTGTCAAGAAACCTTTGTCAAATGTATGCAGGGGTATCAACAATGCCTATCCAAACCATTACATCACCACCGTAATGATCCTTTTTCCTGGTTAGGGAGGGAGGTTTCGGGTTCCTGGCTGTCACAGGTACACCGAGAGACAGGTTGAACCTAGACTCATTTGCAAAATGCACGGCGCTCTACTGGAATCATGTTCGATGCGCATTTTGCTTCCACAATGCTAAAGGCGCTCTCTTGCGCAAAGATCTGGCGTACAGCTTTATCTCATGAAGCCTACGGGCAACTGTTAACCGTTAAATTCGGGTTCCAGATGCATCATTACAGCTCCTGCGAGAACTGTGTAAGATCTGTGTGAGACGAATTGTATGAGAAGTTGTATTAGTCTTGTATCTCCGCACTTAAAGTGCCTAATAACAATCTTCATTCGTCGTTGTGGATCTTGGTCGATCTTGTTCAAGTCTTTTCAGTATGGACCGGTACAGACGAAGTCCAATTCATGACATAGGTCAGTTCACATTCTCGACCTGGTCTAGGTCCACTGTCCTGAAACTGTTTCTACAAACTGCAGATGACACTGGGCATTACATTGAGCTCTGTAGTCACCTGCGCTTGTGATTGGCCTGCCTCTAATCTACCGATGATTTTCATCTCCTTTCGTCATCCATACGTTCGTGGCTATTCATTTTATGTGACATCTTATAAAATTTACCCAACTCTTGCGAGAAACACGGCGAATGTCGTGAAGGAGTACAAGCACACAAATCGCCGAAAACCGCTCGTCTGCTTCTACCCCCTCCACAATCAGAGCTTCGGAGACACGCTTGTGTATGCTTACGTAGTCGACTCTGAATATTTGCATAATACGTCGGCGTCATAATCAGTACCTTTGGTTCCAGACGTTTCGTAGAATTAGCCATAATTTGGAAATTCTCTTAATTTTGCACACGAGTGTGTATCCCAGTATATAAATGCGGATTTTAATAGTTTGAACCCACTTTGAAAGAATCGTAATTTCGTAATACCTAGGCCGCATCAAAGTCTGTTTTGACATAGAATAATAAATGATACATCTCAGATGCTACTTTGTATCAAAGGTTGATGCATTTACTAAAATATACCTATAATATATAAGTGTAAACATGAGTACTTAATACCTTTCTTATTGGATTACTGGAAGGTAAGTTTCTTCTCTTGATTAAAATAAGAATACAGACGTTTCAAAAATGCTCAGCTGCATACACAATATCTAAAAACTTTTAGAATAAATTTTTTAACAAATTCCTGAAAACCTACTAAATGATCATTGGGAGCCTTTATTAGTATTGCATTTTAAGTTTTGCTAAAATGCCGTCTCCTTGGGGAGAGAAGTTTTGTATGCAGTTAATTTTTCGCTTTCATTCAGTGAACATCTGATAGCATGGATTCGAAAGCTGAGCAAAGGATAGCAAAAAAAGCTTTTGTGCTAAGTGGAAATTAACCCTTTTTAATTTAAAATAAGTTGTTAAATTGTGATTAGCGATGAAATTTCATATGCCCTTTTAGATTCGCAGAATAAAAGGCAATCAACTGCTTGAATTCCACAAAATTCACTACATCCACTGAAATTCCGGTTTCAGAAACCTGGAATAAAGTTCAAGTCGGTGAACGTTTTTGACTGAAATAGAATAATTCACAAGGAAGTTTTCTGTAAAGGACAGAATATAAACCCCACATTTTATAAAGACCCAGTGAAGAGATTTCTGAATAGAATTGGCTGTGCTAAGTATGAAAAGGTTTCTGTTGTACGACAGTGGGCCATTATACAGTTTCAAAATCGTCAATCAGTTTCTATCGAAGACAATCGGCGTTTCATAATCGCTTTCAGATTAACCATGAATTTAAGTTAGCCTTAGACTTCATTTCCGGTATTCCTAGAACGACAGTATTAGTTTAATATATTGTGCCGAAGAACTGGAGAGATACGTTGGGGAAAGAAGGCGTGGAGAATTTTCTAGGAAAAACTGGCTGCATTGATATTACATTAACGGAAAGGCACGAAACCCTCATGCAGAAGCGTTATACACTGGGCAAAGCATGAAACTTTCCTGCACTAATGTTATAAGGTATCTCTCAAGTCTTCTTCGCATACCTTCGTGTAGTAATGTGGTGGTCAGCACGCTCGGCGCGTATCCGAGAGGTCCATGGTTCGAGTCCCGGCGAGGGCATTGCTCATTTTTCATCTCCCCTGCTTTCAAAAAATATCTAATGTCTCTACAGTGTTATATATGGGGGAAAATGCAATAATTCCATGCAGCTAGCTCTTCAAATACTGAAACAGAATTAAGGAATGATTGTCAGTATTCAGCGGTCTGATCCATTCAAGCAGCAGTTTAGCAAAAACACTACAAAAGACAAAAAAAAAAGATTGCTTCAAAAATTAAAAGTGTTCTTTTAGCGATACGATATGGAAAAGTACTAAAACATGTCAACTAGTCTAACGTTGCTGACATATTCAAAATTCGCAAAAAAATCGAGAATTCTTTTTTCTAATTCAGCCACAGAAAGTGTGTTTTTTCCAGATCGTGCCTTGAAAGAAAAGAGAGAAAGCAATAAAATTAAATAAAAAAGATAATAACTGAAGCGGAGGGAGCTTTCTCTTTAACGCGTTTAAAATTTGGATTTCTGCCCTTTATAAAAAAAATTGCTTCAGTTTTTTTGCAACGATACAAGAAATATATTGTAATAGAATTACGTCGAATTTAATGGCCGACCTTTAGATTCCATGATTATTGTGAAGCATGTTTAGAAATGGAAGCAAAATGTAGAAAGAAAAATACTCATACTTCGATCGACGAGCAACAAGAGTGTGACATCTAAAGAGAGAAATACTTCAAAGGAAGAAAATATATGTGCAGTTCAGAAGCACAGTTTAAAAATATACAGGGTGATCATAAAAAAACTTCATCGATATATGAACCCCTAGCGGCTCAGCCAATCGACATGAAATTTCAAATATTGTTATTTAAAAGTAAGCGCTGGAGACTGTAATGTTTTAAAACAACAGAGCAATCACAGTTGGGGTTACAGTAAGAAAATTTCTAACTTTTCGAATGGCAACACCATGGCAAATTGATCAGCGCAATGAATAGCCATAAATGGTGTTGGAACGATACACATGTGACGAAAATTACCGGTGTAAAATATTTGCAAAGAAGAGCGCTGTAAAGAACCAATGACAACACAAGAGAAGAGAGAGGAAAAAAAAAACTTTTATTGATATTACAAGTTTTCAGCATGTCCACCTACGTACAACGACAACGTAACATCACAACAACGACTAACGTAACATTGCAGGAGGAATCTGTATAACTTCACGCTTTATGGCATCTTTCAAATCTGATAAATCTCGTCGATTGTGACTTACATTTTCATAATGCTTTTAAATAGTTGATACCTCTAGCGTAGGTACGTTAGAAACATTTCTGAATCTAGATTTAAAAAAACTGTTTTCTGGTAGTTCAAATTGTGAAGATTTATTTATTTATTTTGACTAATAATTCATTTTTAGTTAAAGCAACTTTCCTGTCACTTTCCTTTTGGCCCACGCTTTCCTGCCAGAATGTAAATCAGTTAACACGCGGTTATTCAGATTAAGGGAGAAAGAAGTGCTACTTAAGCGAAGGTTTCGGAAGTTGATTTTAGAAGTGTTATACCTGCTTGGACCACGTTGTTACTTTGACTAACTTACAATTTGATACTGTGGCGTTAAGTGCTTCTAGCCATTAGGCTTGTTCCGCTAGCTTTTAAGAGTCAGAGCCTATCTGCGCTACTAAATTATCATATGAGCCATTAGGCTAGTTTAATTACATTTTATTTTAAGTTCAACGTTACTTGTTTAAGTTTAGCCAGAAGTAAGCCCAAGTCTGTTAAAGCTTTGTGATTCAATGAAGGGTCAGTTATACCCTTCTGACCTTGTCTGTTTGCTGTCAAGACCAGAGGATAGTTCCTCTACGTTCTTTCTAGATTTCATTAGTTTACGTTATCAAAGAATAAGAGACTCTATAAAATAGTTAGTCCTGCCAAAACGAACAGCCTGCTGATAGAGTCTTGCCAAAGCGAAATATCTTCAAATATATCGAAACCTGTTGTGTATAGAAACAGAGTTATGGAATGTTGAATGAAGATACTTTATGCCACCACTGAAGTTTAAATCTAATATTAAACACGATTCATCATTTATGACCATAGTTCGACCGCCTCATCCGCAACCGTTAGAGCAAACACGCATGCGCCATTCGGACCGAATTATTCTCAAAATAGGGTGGAAGGATGGAGACTTTCTTTCCTTCGAGCATATAAATTCTTTTTTTCCGGAAAAGAGAACACTTTCACGTTGCAGCAAGTAATAAGGCCCCTTTTGAACGAGTCTATGCATTTTGGCTTATGTTTGAGACGGTCGAACTACAGTTGTCTAGCGCTTTCAAATGAAATCAATATCTTGCACATTTTGAGATTTCAAGTTTTTTGTTCGATCTTTTTCATCTTATTTGTATTTTGCAGTTTTTTTTTAACATAGTTTCTAGATGAGCCCTAATTCGATAAACACTATATTCTCATACCTTAAGTTTAAGTTTAATGAAGAGAAATCTGTTCTCGCCGAACTTCCATTAAACCATTTTCATGGGTTATTTCTTCTTTAATGCCTCTATTCGATATAAATTACATATGCTTAAATAATCTACACTGCCCCCCCCAAAAAAATGGGACAATTCTATATCTCCCATTTTACTGGGCCGATTGACAAAATTCAAATTGCGTTGTCTCGAAAGCGCGGCTTAATCTATGTATTAGATTTACAGATAGTGTTATTCTAATGTAGGTACTTTGGCACAAAATCGGACTTTTTCTGAAATGATATGCCAATTCTTTCCGTATTTCGATTCTACGACTCAAATTTTGACAAATTACCAAGTTTTGTAAAAATCGCACAAGTGATTTTTAAAAAATAATTCTCAAAATTTTAGCTCCTCTGTGTTAATTGAATTTGATATATATTTATTAATATTTCCTTTATTTATTAAACTTACTTAATTTTTTCTTTCACATTTCGAAATTTAGGTTCATTCCAAATACATTTCGCCCATTATTTATTATTTATTTTTTAATTTATATTTTTAATAAATTTTGAATTATAATATATAAAATTTTTACTATCATCTATCTTAAAGTAGATGTATTTCTAAGCTTACATACAAAAAATTCAAAATTCAAAAATTTTATTCAAAATTTCCTAAGCTATACGTTAATTTATATATTTGCGGGCTTTGAAATTTGGCATATTTCTTAAAAGCGATAATAAAACAAATGTAGTTTACGCAGTTTGTTAAAATTATGTGAAAGTATGAACGATAAGCTTTTTTTGGCTCGTCTGCAATGAAAAAAGGAAAATAGGTTGTTTTAAGTTAAGATGTTCGCCAACTAAATTATTCTTGGCGAAAACTGAAAAAAATGCGCCAAGAGAAGTTTTTGAATTTCTCCGTAGATTTCGCACCAAATTTGTAAAATTCAATATTTAGGCATAATTTGAGTCGTATAATCGAAATATGGAAAAGCACTTGGCATGTCATTTCAGAAAAAGTCCGATTTTGTGTCAAAATACCTATATTAGACCAATGCTATATATAAATCTAATACATATCCTCTCCTTCGCTTTCGAAGCGGGAAAAGCGAAGTGAATTTCACCAATCGGCCCAGTAGAACGGAAGATATAGAACTGTCCCACCCCTTTTATTTCGCTGTGTACGTTCAGTTGATAATTCATATCAGCATGTGCCAAATTACTGTAATTAATATTAAAAGATGTTTCTAACATATTTTCACATTTTCTGAATGTTATGAATTTTGTATAATATACATGAACGGCTTCGAGAAAAGCTAAGCTCTGCAGGCAAAATAACATTACAGGGGCAAGTCTATTTAACATTGAGGTAAATGACTGTTTTGTTAAACTGCCGGGATATCGCTAAGCTGGCTATGGTTTTGGAGACTCATTTTTGTTGACAAATTCGACGAGAAATCGTAAAAATTTGTCAAATTTAGTGACCATTTGATGACATTCTTGTCCGGTTCCTGTATTATGACTGTAATTTAATAACTATAACTACACTTGACCCTTATATGTAACTTAAATCGTAGCCTTCCAGTAATTTCCAGAAAGGGAAGGTACTGGAGATTTTTCGGCGGCATGGGGAAAATTGTGTAAGATTGGAGAAAAAATCGGCTCTCAGTTTTTAGTGCAGAGTTGACTTTGCAGTATTGAGAGATCTCTGTATGAGCTTCGCTGTTTAGATGCGCTTCGCATTGCGTTGTGTTTAACTTTCTTAGTAGTTTGAAACGATGACTACTGATTGTAGTCTGTCATTCTGAGAAGAGCTTTACTTTTGTTTTTCTTTGAGAAATACATTTAGGGAAATTTTCAGAACTGCTAAGAGCTTTTGGGGGGGGATGGGGGAAATAAATTTTAACAAACTATCATCAGTTCTGCGTGCATTCAATTCATTACGACCCCGTATGCACGCGATTATATGTTTAACTAACATACCCTCATTGATCATGTATAGCTTTACTGTAATTAATAACAAAAGTTATTTCTGACAATACATCTAGTATCTAACCACAGAATCATTTGTGCTTTTTCCCCATACTTCTTTCTAATTCCACTTCTATTTCCTTTTCTGAATCAAAGTGTGATGTTTCATAATATCATTCTGCATACATCAGTCTTTAAAATTATGAATTCTTTCATATATTTGAGTTAAGTATTTACATTTCAACTTGATTTTTTATATTACTTTTTTCACCTGAGAATCCTAAATGTTCGAAATGTCATTTAAAACGTAATAACCTTCAGATATTCTCTATCATTTCCATAAGCCGTCAGAAGCATAAAAAGGATCTTAATATTTACTACCTAAAGAAATCATCAAAAGCGAGAGATAATATTAAATATTAAAACCATTTTTCAGTTTCTCAAACACAAACACAGTGTGGAGATACGGGACGGAAATTTTAGTTCTTCGCTTATTTAAATAAGAAGGAGATGAAAATTACTTTTTTATTTATTAAGAAAAGCCGTTAAAAGATAGTCCCGAATTCCGCATTTCTTCAAATAATAAAGAAAAAATGTAATTTCCTCACAAGTATGTGGGCAAAAAAAGGGGGGGGCAGCTTAAACATAGAAATCGGTGATGAAGAGCTGCAGGATTAAAACCAATTATGCAGATATCTAAACAACAAAAATGACAAAAAAGTGATAGTAGTACTCGCTTAACGGAATAGCCATTTTATCAAAAGAAAATTTTCCAGTAAGCAAAGTATTCTATTATCTGGGTTCTCTCCAAATAAACTCGTATAGGGATTTACACACGAAATGGAGTAAACTCTGAAGTAAGTATGTAAAAGACAGATAAAAGTTAAATTAAATAAAAAAATTACATAATATTTATTTGATTCTTGCCCAAAGGGCGTTAGGCCAGAAGGGCTATTAATTTCGTTTTGGCATTTTGCGTTGAATCACTATAAATGGCGTTTCACTTTTCATATTGTTGCCTGTAGTAAAAATATCACACAAAAATCACATGTGTAGCAAATACATTACAGGCCACACATTTTATTTGAATACTCAACCTTAAACTAAATAATTTTAAGTTATTTCTTTTGTCACGGCATCATATGTAGAAAAAATACTTATATATTGTGTAGTAAAATTTATATTAATTTTTATATGTTATGAGAAATATTAATTATAATTATTCTGGTGTAGCAGTGATAACCAAAATTTTGAATATTAATTTTATCAGCGATGAACCGTGAATAAGAATGAAGAAATCCAATTACCCAGTATATAGGATATAACATGTGATTAAGAGTACATCACGTTGTTTCCGCAATAACCCGAATGATAGGGATAAAACATGTGACCTACAGAGAATAACAAAATAATGTACTTACCCCAGACGTTGTGATTGTTGAAGAAGAAAATACAAGATAATCATTTACAATTCACTCTATTTATTTTTCCTATCAAAAATTTTACTGCTGAGCTTACACAAATAAAACAAGAAAATTAAATAATCAGATCATAACTATAGTCCTACTACAAATGCAGAACGTCCACTCGTTTAACGGTACGCTTGAGAGCACAATCCATTTGCATCGCTTTCTATAAATCACAAAAAAACTGGAATCGAAAATATATGTAGACCAACAATATACTTATCTTGAAATTTCTTATGATTTTGAAGCTTCTACCAGTGAATTAATTTGGAGCAGTGCACCACGTGGCGATAGACAATGGATGAGTATTATATAGCACAATGAGATCGTTCATGATTCTTGCTTAAAGACATAATTCAATCCTGGATGAATTTTCAGAAACTGCATATAGAATGGATATATTCAATAAAAAAAACTACAGTTGGCTTTCTATAAATCAGGAACCATATCATCGGAGTTTTCAGGAGAGTTAAACGTGCATCATGAAGCGAGGTTCTAGGTAAAGAGACAGTCGGTGAAGAGACAGGCTGAAGCCTGTCCTTCACCTTTGAACTCCCAGCAGCGAAGAAGGCAGAAACCGGTCCAACAACTGCCACCAAGGGCTTGGACGAAACGATGACGATTCTTGAAGCGATGGTTTTATGATAGATGCCGGCTTGCTAGCACATTGCCATCAAATATTAGAGCCATGTATTATATTTAAGGAAATTGAATAATGAAGAATCTGCATAAATGTATATATGTTTCTCGCATTGCGATACAACAACGGTACCTAAAGCCATCCAATTTTCAATAACGTATATTTCCACCCGAATATGGGCGTCTGGAACCCAAATTTGGAATTTGCTTTATTATCTATTTCACATTTTTGTAAAACTTTAACGCATTTTTGATTAACAAACTCAACGATTTCAAAGCGAGCAATGGCAACATTGTACGGGGAAACAAAAAAAATTTTTATCTCCAACGCGCGAGAATCGAAAAATGGTTGTGTTTCGGAAATTCTAAAGATACGCTCATGTGATATTGCTGTTGAACGGAATTTTGTGGTTTAAGTGCGAAGAACATGATATTTAATAAATAAAGTTAGCACACAAAACGTTAAAAAAAGCCCCTTTGTGCATAATGTAAAATCTGAAAGCTTCCAGATTTTTACTTTTTAATTAATAACATTAATTTTCATGCATACGATAACGCATCATTTGAAAAATTACATGGGTTCAACCTCTTGCTCAATATGATAGTTAATGGAGTCAGTTGTGGTAGCATTAGGTCCGGGTTAGAATCTCGGAGACTACTTGGATGCTTTGTATTTATCTGTCTTTCCATCCTATAAGTACAATACCGGTCACCCCTGCAGTGCATGCCGGACAACATTTTCGGTAACAAGACATCTAAATGGGCGATCGGGCTTAATGAGCTTTGTATTCTGTCACAGAGGGTGGAGAAATTACGGCTTGACAAAATAATCAGTTATTTCGGATCCCGCCCCAGAATTTAGTGAATTTGTTGCCTGATTTTCGGGGTGTATTGCCCAGTTATTAAAATTCAGCTTTAAGTTGTTGGTAAAAATTTGGTGGTTAGATGTATTTCTAAGCATACATGCAAAAACGTTACAGCTTTTTATTCAAAATTTTCGAAGATATTCGTGAATTTATATATTGGCGCGTTTTGAAATTTGGCAAATTCGTTGAAAGCGATAATAACATCTAATGCGGTTTACGCACTTTGCTAAAATTATTTGAAAGTAGGAACGATGTGTCTTTTTTTCTGCTCCTGCACAACGCAAGGGATAGGAAAATAGGTTGCCGTGTATTAGAAGTTCGCCAAGTGAATTATTCTTGGCGCAAACTGAAAAAAATTTGCCACGGAAAATTTTTGAATTTATCCGCAAATTTCGCACCAAATTTTACAAAATTTAATACTTAGGAATATTTTGAGTCGTAGAATCAAAATATGGAAAATATTGGTATGTTATTTCAGAAAAAGACGCATTTTGTGTCAAAATACCTATGTTAGAACAATGCTATATATAAATCTAATATATATGCTAAGTCGCACTTTCGAGACATGAAAAACGGAATTTGAATTTCGTCAATCGGTCCAGTAGAATGGGAAATATAGAACTGTTCCTCCCATTTTTTTTTCTTTTTTTGCGCAGCGTACATATACATATATCTAAAATACGCAAGTTTAAGTTTGTATGCATTTTCCTACGTATTCAGGGTTGTTCATGTAAAACAAGCATCTGATTAAATTAATATTTTTATTTGCGTATTATGCATTAACAAATTTTGCATGCTCGTTATATGTATATATGTGTTGTTGTTATTACCAATTTCACCTGTGTGTCATTAGTCAGCACAAGCCCACGACATTCATTGTGGCAAGGATTTAAACACATCTGCCATAGCCAAGAGCTTTGAGCACCGTATAGGTGACAGCTAATTTTAGCTCAGTTCCACCTCCCAATTTTGACAAAGAGTACGGTAGCAGAATAGAGCTCCTAGACTCATCGATTCCATATTCTCTTGACGATCATGGGTTATCGACTAAGACAGACGAGCAGCAATGTCGCCTAACGATATGCTGCAATACCGATAGGCCACTATCCTGCCGCTGTCGAATTTTGTCTCGTGCTGGTATGAGGTTCTCTTTCTTCCATGACATACACCTTTACACAAACAGTCAACCTTTAAATACGATTTCTAAATCAAAAACCCGCTGATATATTTATATATCGGTGATTATACAGGTTTTTCTACAGCTAAATGCAGTACTTCTACGTAATCTTAGGATGGTTCACTATGGGCCTTGCTTGTGCAATCTTCACACTCATAGACAATTACTATTAGAATAACTTAGTGTCACGTTTGCATAATAAAGCTCGGTAGCGTCAAAAACAAACGAGCGCCAAACAATATATTGACGAGAAAAGATTCTGCCTATGTTTTGAGGTAAGAAGTCTTCGAACGATTCTTGCGCTAACGTAATACTTGAGCTTCATTCTTTTTCAGCCATGCTGCCTTCTTTTTTGTAATATACGCATGATATCATTGCGTAATACGTAAATCTGAAGATATTTAAAACTTGTAAATGAGTCCCTTGGAAGTTATTTTTTCATCACTTCGATTTAATTGTTTGTGAAGACTGTAAATTTTGATTTGTGTTCTATTTGAGTTAAGCAAACTCTCTAACTTGTTAAATAAAGATTTCATAGTTATTTTAACTTACAATTCTTTCATAAAATTGGGCTAAATAGAGGCTAGTGTACTTAAAAGCCTTAACTGTGTTAAATTCACGACATATCAGTTACTCATACGTGCTTTGTGCGCATGTGCTGGAATGCTAACATTTGCAGATTCCAGCATGTAGTACCTTTCATACAAATCTGACGTTTGTTGAGTGCTGCCTTCTTAGTGTAATAATTTAAACGACCAGCAGAGTTATTTATAACTTTATCTTGCCTGTTAGAGCTATTATTTTTCTCATTAAAGTTTCAAATCCTCTTTTTTATCTGGCTCACGTATTAAAAGAGATCTTTAAGAATTGGCTTAAAGTGCCGCAACTAGTTAACTTGCAATCTGTAAATTTTACAGATGGGTTTATGGTTAAACATATTTTTAATTTTTTTTTAAATTCATGAAAATTTTTCAGTTTATTTGTGAGATAAAAGTAATATCTACCGCTACCAGTTCATAAAACTAAATCATTAATTTTGAATAAAATTAAAGTGCAATGCAAAAAGAATTTCAAATTCATTAGTTTCTGATTTTATTTCTACATTTCTTTATACAGCGTATAAGTGGCATAAATGTTAAATTCGTTTGAATAAAATTTTTAGTAAAAGAAGAAAAATTATATAGTTCAGCTTACGATTTCTATGTTATTATTAAATTCTTTTCCTCATTCGATTTTATTTTGGATACGACAGTGAATATAAAAAAAGTTACAAATTTTGGTTTAAATGTACTACACGGCTTTATAAACGTATTTTATTGAACCCGTACGCATTTGATACGTACATGTATTGAACACATACGTATATTTATCTACACGTACACAATCGCATTTTATTATTTATATTTGTTACAAAATATTATTCAGAAGTAGAGATAAAAATGATTTTCGGATAATTCACTTTTAAACTGCAACATGCAACACACTGCTATAATATCGCAAGCAAAGAAAAGATCTTATGCATTGTCGATTGGCGATACTGAGTTTTAAATTTGTAACAAACAAGATTTTATTGCTGACCGAAGACAATAACAACTCTTCGAGGCGTCAATAAGTTGCTTCGCGTAGCTACCAATCGACTTTCCGTTACTTCGGAAGCGAAAACGAATTATTTGCGGGCTGGAAATAAAAAGGATTTTTTATTTCTGCTGATCTGTTTGTCTGGTACAATATCCACGTCGTAAAACTCGTGTTATTCCTAATTCACTTCCCTTCATCTGATCTTTTCCTACTCTGGTATGAGAAAATCTCCTATTTCCGAAGGAAGTTTGTGGTGAAACGATGCAGTAGCAACTCAAAATGCAAATTAGAAATATTCAAAATGCAAATGCTTCTTGAGTTCTGTAGCATTGTGCCTGACGTTATCCAGACGATATTTCACGAATTTTTCTTTGCCCATATTTTTGTTTGGAATTCTGAGGAATATGATTCGACTTTTTTGAACCATGGTTTTTTAGGATATCATGAAATTTTGTTT
>KK120754.1:119543-137603 GCA_000611955.2 Stegodyphus mimosarum | reverse complement strand
ATATATATATATATTGTAATACAATATTGTAGTTCGTTACACGAGTTTGATAAAGGACGAAAAGGATTTTTCTTGTCAACTGATAACCATCTTTGATGTTCACTACAAGAAACTTCTTGAATAAAACTATGCCAAACTTTCCACTAATTTCCGAATTTTAGAAATTTGAGACACATGACAAGCGTAAAGTTCTTCAGCTGCCAATCTAAAAAACTGCCTCAGATGAAAGTAAAAATTCCACAAAGCGCTACATGAAGAAATTTATGAAATAAATAAATGTATATCAAGTACCTAACAGAGCTTGCAATAGGAAGAAGCCTGGCGGAAAGATCGATAGCCACTGTTATCTCGACTCAGTTTCTTTTACAAAGTTCTCCATGAAAAAACCCTCCTTTCAGAAGAGAGCTTTCGCTATAATTTATCAAACAAAAATGAAAATTATTGACCTTTACTCCAAGTACTTTAATACAATACGATAAAGTGTTTTGTTCAAAAATCGAGCACGATATACAATGTACGTCCAGAAAGTAAGTTCCGTTTGGTAATAAAAGTAAATTGTGTACAGCTACAGAAAAGTTATTTATTGCACAAAATTCAACAACTCTTAAACTACTTTTCCACATAACTGCCGAAATATTGCAGGCATTTGTCATAGCGTGGCACAAGTTTTTGTATACCTTCTTCATAGAAATTTGCCGCCTGTGTCTTCAACCAGTTGGAAACAGTTTCTTTCAGCTCGTCGTCATTGTTAAAGTGTTGACCGCCAAGGAAAGACTTAAGATGTAAGAACAGATGAAAGTCGCTAGGAGCGAGGTCAGGGCTGTACGGAGGATGGTCAAACACGTCCCAGCCAAATCCCTGTAGGAGGTTTTTCGTCACATTTGCAGTGTGTGGTCGTGCGTTGTCGTGAAGAAAAACAACACCTTTTGACAGCAATCCTCGGCGCTTATTCTGAATTGCACGGCGCAATTTCCGAAGTGTCTCGCAATAAGCATCTGCTCTGATTGTTTGACCACGCGGTAAGAAATTAATGAGTAAGATGCCTTTCCAGTCCCAGAACACTGTGCACATCATTTTTCGAGGTGTCAAGATTTGCTTCGGCTTAACCTTTGCTGGGGATGAAGTGTGCCTCCATTCCATTGATTGCCGCTTACTTTCAGGGGTGTCGTAAGAAACCCAAGTTTCATCTCCTGTGACTATCTGTGTCAGAAATTCTTCACCGCTTTCAGCATAACGGGTCAAAAACTGAAGTGCACTACCCATCCGTTTTGTTTTGTGTTGCTCAGTAAGAATCTTTGGTACCCAACGTGAGCAAAGTTTACGAAATTTCAGTTTTTCGGTAACAATTTCATGCATTAGTGATCGTGAAATTTGGGGAAATTCCATAGCGAGAGCACTAATTGTAAACCTTCGGTTTTCATGGATCTTGTCATCAATCGCGTGAACCAGTTCTTCTGTAACCAAAGATGGACGCCCACTTCGTTCTTCATCGTGCGCATCACTACGTCCGTCATTGAACTTTCGGACCCATCTTCTCACCATTGAATCACTCATCGCTTTTGGTCCGTAAACATCGCAAATTTGCCGATAAATTTCACTAGGTTTCACTTTCCTCGCATTCAGAAAACGAATCACAGATCTGATTTCACAAGCGGCGGGATTTTCAATCAACACCGACATTGTAAACAAGCACAACAAAGCGTACGTGACTGACAGCGATCTCCAAATGGCGCGCGTTTCTTCTCCTTGATACAGAGCGTCTACTGCGCATGTGCGGAACTGCGATCGCAGAGCTGCAGCGGAGATAAATTGAAACGGAACTTACTTTCTGGACGTGCCTCGTATTTTTCCTAGAGATTTTTATATACATTTATTTTTATATATACTTATTTTCAGCAAAAGAACGTTTCTACACAGAGCCCTCTCATCGCTGCTACTTTTAAGACAACCACTTCTGAAAATGACTACAACTTCTGGAAACATAAAGGAATATCGTACTGAATACCGTGTTTTTAAGAAGGTCACCTCCGCAAATGAATGTAAATCATCTGGAAATGTACCGCAGATGGTTGTCTTAGGGAGGGTTTACCATATTTTTTCTGACGAAGAGCATCTTGGCTAGTTATGTTATTTGTAAGTTACTTACGTTAATTAACCAGTTATTTTATGTTACGAATCTATACTGTCGCTTTTGTGTTTCCTTTTATCATATTTTACATTATTTACCACATTTTACATTTACATTATTTACCCCATTTTTTCAGTTATTTTATTTATTTTTAATTAACCAGTTATTTTATGTTACGAATCTATACTGTCACTTCTCTCTTTCCACATTTAAACGATTTATCACATTTTACTTTTACATGATTTACCACATTTTTCTACCAATAAGCATCTCGGTTAGTTATGTTCTTTGTGAGGTATTTAGGTTAATTCACCAGTTATTTTATGTTACGAATCTATGCTCTCACTTCTCACTTTCGGTTTTCCTTTTAGTTACCACTTTACCAGTTTAGATACTTTCGGTTTTCCTTTTAGTTCCCGTGTATTTAAGTGAGATTTTGATATTGTTTTAGTCAGAGCATGTTCCGCCTGCTGACGGCCACGTAATTAGTTGTTATTCTACGATAAGCAATCCTATCTACGTCGCTGCTTCATTTTTCCGATGGTGTTGTCACACCGATGTAGGTTAAGAGCCAACTTGGGCGTTTAAATATCACTGCGTAGTTTTTGGCTGATAAACACTTAGATTTAGTTTTACTTTAAAATTCTACTTTTGATTTCCCGCCATAAATGCTGGCTGATTTGTAAGTTACGGGAGTACCTTCTGTTCAGTTTATTAAGTTCGTAATAAAAGGGTCTTTTTCCTTCTTAGCACCCCTCTGTTACACTTTCCAAAACTCAATGATAAGGAGTCTTGATTCGGTGTACGTTAATAAAACATCTTGCTAACAATGAATAAAATTTTTTTCCTTTTGTTTCACTCTTTTTTTCGCTTACCTCTCCACCGTAATATAATGCAGCTGCTCTCCATTTTATGTGGAATATTAAAAATTTTTCAACTTCTACCTGCATAACCATTTCAAAACTTTACAGTATCAGTAAACATGTAACTTATACGTGGAAATTTTATGGATTCCATGATGTCAAACCAAACATGCATATCTTCTCGTTATTATGCATTTGTAGTAATTGTGCTTAAGAAGCTCGTGATGGGGTATCTCAAAATTTAACCGATAATTTCTCAAAAATCATTATTCCTTACGTTTAGAAATTCTCGATTCGCAAGGAATTCTCTTAATTCATTCTCAGTCATCTCATAAATTATAGTTTCCTATCCCTTATAGTCCTTCCTTTTTCACAAAACTAACCAATGCGCAGCCAGATACGTATATACGATTAATTCGATTATTCGAAGTAAAATATTAGAAGAATGAATTGGGCTTTTTAGATTATAGCAAAGCATACAAATCCTATCTGCTTCAGAAACAGATTGCCTTTATGAAGGACTTTTTGAGAGAAACTGACTCATATTTATGTTACATACGAGGTAAATCCCGAAATCTCCCATGCAGCCATCGGTGCTGGACATGGGTCAAACTATCAGTATCCAGTGTCCAGCGTTCTTACTGCTTTGCCGCTGATGGGCCTGCCTGCATGAGGGGAAGTATGCCTTTTTGGAACCTGACTCGTAGTCACTTTGCGAATGGGGAAACCACAAAATGTCTCAAGCAATATTAAAAGACTATTGAACTTGCAAATAAAATCTGTACTTTAGGATTCAAAATATTTCCGAAATCTATTTTTAAAGAGGTCTCTCCTTTATACATATATATCTCTGATTTATGTTGCTTTAGAAGTATTAAGATTGCTAAATTATAACAAAAACAAACAAAAGGTATTCTTCTACAAAAAGGTAGGAAAAAGCTACCGTTTTCTTCAATACGCAAATCCACACAATGAGATGTATTCTTCGCCATGTTTTTCAAAGTGCTAACTTCGGCAATGCATGGCTGTTTATGACGTTCCATAGATCGTTCGGCTTCGTAAAGCTGTGCTAGGTTATGCATTGCTACTTTCAAGCTCCTTTTTTATGTAGATAAAATTTTAAATCAACTAAATGGTTCTATATGCAGGTTTGTAATATATGACAGTAGGAATATCTTTTCTTTGGAAAATGTTCATGAGAACTATCAGTTATATTGCAGAGACATTATGTATTTTTTCAAAGCAAGAGAGATGAAAAATGAGGAACGCCTTCGCCGGGACTCGAATCACGGACAAAGGGCAACTAGGATTCAGGGGACCCAATCGCTAAATATGGTGGTGGAGAATGTGGTGACCCAATCGGGTGGTGGAAAGTCATTATCCACCGCCTTTTTTAGTTCTGACGCCAGTGTAGAGACATTACGTACTTTGGATGTAAGAGATGTGAAAAATGAGAAACACCTTCGGTGGCAATCGAAGCCCGCACCTCTCGGTTACGCGTCGAGTTTGCTGACCACTCCACCACGAAAGCATGCGAAGAAGGCGGTAGAAATACCTTATGTTATCCTCCCTTTAAAAGGCGACTGGAAATTAGGGGCAACAATCGCCAAATCGTGATGGTGGAGAATCATCATCCACCACCTTTTAGTTCGGGTGCCACTTGTAGGTTTATTAGGTATTTTTGAAGGAGAAGAGATGAAAAATGAATAATGCCCTCGCCGTAATTCGAACCACGGACCACTCGGTTACGCGTCGAGTGTGCTAACCAGTACGAAGGCACCACGAAGGCATGCGAAGAAGGCGGAAGAAATACCTTTTAACATTACAGAGTCTCACCTTGTTTGGTAACGTAACCTAGATGAGAACTTTAGAAGAGGTAAGCGACTTCTCGTTATGTCTTGGAAATTACAACAAAGACTTAAAAGGTAGGTGAAAAAAGGATGTAAAAAATCCTTTTATTAAAATCAATAGATTAATAGAAGGCACTTCTCGTGCTGACAGAAATAACCAGCATTTATGCGCAACTCAAAAGTAAAGAATTTAATTTAACTTAGTAAGTTACCCCAAAGTTTACACAGACAGAATGCGCTCAAGTTGGCTGAGACCTAACATCGGCGTTACAAGGCTAATGGCGATAATAACGCAACGCCGCAGATAAACTGCCATCCAGAGATTCAACTAGTAACGTGGCCTTCAGCAGGGGGAATATGCTCTGATTCTACAGTCTAAGACCTTCCTTTAAATACTATCTCTTTCTAGCGCGAAATAGAAGTTAACATTCTGGCAGGGAAGCTGAAAGCTAGAAAGACAGTCAAGATAATTAACAAAAAATAACTGTTTGGTAGAACTAAATAAATCCTTATCGCATAATTAAATATACTTTAAATTATACCTATTCGACATATCATTAAGAAAATAATAGGGATTAGAACTACTAAAAGATGCTTTTAAATACTTCAGTATGATATATTTTGGGAACTGAGTATTTGCCAGACCACAAGGCAGCTACATTATTATTTCAGGCTTCACTCAACGCCAACACTTGCCAAGTCGAGTAGAGGACAAATGCATGTTAGCATAGATCAACAGCCCAGCTAAAAGCATTTCTACCATTACACACTCACGTTTGTGAAAATTGCAACACCATGAAGGACTTACGCGAGTGAGCTGAAATTTTCAGGAAATGCAAAGTAGCGCATGATATGCAAATGATTAGAATTGCAAATCCGTAGCGCATGCGTATGCTGAGCAGCGCCCTCTGAACGGCTGATGGATCCGAATAAATAGACGGCTGTAGCGAGGCGTGTATGGTTATCGGTGGTTATCTGCTAGTGGTAAACGTTAACTCAATCTGTACTTATGCCTCGTCGACGAAAGAGAGCGAGATTTGAACAACTTACAGAGTTTGAACGAGGGAGAATCATCGGCCTTCGTGAAGCTGGATTGTCGTATCGTGCAGTAGCCTCTCGTGTGCAGCGTAACAGCAGCACAGTGATGCGCGTTTGGAAGCAGTGGACGGACGAGTGTCGGACAACTCGGAAATCCGGGAGTGGACCCCGAAATGTGACGTCAGCTCGCGATGATAGACACCTGGTCCGCATGGCGCGGACGGACCGTACAGCTTCCTCTAGACAATTGGCAGCACTGTGGTCAATAGCTACAGGTGTTTCATTGTGTGCTTCATCAATTCGTAGACGTCTGCTGCAGTGTGGACTGCGCGCACGGACTCCTTTATACAGGATCCCCCTAACGCACGACCATCGCCGCCTGCGGCTACAATGGGCCAATCAGCATAGAGACTGGCGTGCTGATTGGCAGCATGTCGTGTTTTCTGACGAATCCCGCTTTAATTTGTGGTACCATGATGGCCGCATTCGTGTCAGACGCTATGCCGGTGAACGCCACCTTCCGGAGTGCATTATCGAACGCCACAGTGGACGAACACCCGGAGTTATGGTCTGGGGCGCCATAGCATATCATAGACGATCTCAATTGCTACGAATTGTGGGCAATCTGAACAGCAACCGGTATATCCGTGAAGTTCTACAGCCCGAAGCTGTTCCCTTCCTTCAAAGCTTGCCAGGCGCTGTATTTCAACAGGACAATGCCCGCCCTCATACTGCTCGGATTGTTAAATCCTTCTTTGCAGCGCAGCAGGTACAGCTTCTTCCTTGGCCTGCGTGTTCCCCGGATATGTCGCCAATTGAACATGTGTGGGATGTCATTGGTCGGCGTCTTGCTCGTGATCCTCGTCCTGTTGCGTCTGCAGACGAACTTTGGGTACGCGTACAAACGATATGGAATGCTCTTCCTCAGTCAGACATTCAAACTTTGTTTGACTCCATGCCACGTCGTGTTGCAGCACTTATTGCGGCGCGTGGTGGCCACACAAAATACTGATTCTGATCTCTTGTTCTTGTTTGTTTGCTTTGAACATTTAATCATTTATTTGTACCACTACCACTCAACTGTGTATTAAATTGCATTCAATTATGACGATTCCTTCTTGGTGTTGCAATTTTCACAAACGTGAGTGTAATTAAAGGAATTACATGTAACATTTCATTTTTGATGCGCTTGAAACAAATAATATGGTATTTCATGGGCATCATTCACATCAAGTGAAAATTTTAGAAGCAGATTTTAAGATTCACTAATGAAAAATATTAATTGGTTATGTATTTATTAGCATTAGAATGGCTATATACAGGTTGCTTTACTTGTTGCCCGAACATTGTTATATTCTGCTGTTTCGTCTTCATTTCCTGATACGATTAAGTGAAGGAAATAGATTTCTCCTAAGTGTAATAACAAAATAGTACCTGTCAAAACTTATCAAATAAAATTACGCCATATTTTCAATCCCTGAAGCCTTATCGAAAATCACAACTAATTATACGTTATTGAAAACGAGTTAATACGAAGTTGAATTGCTTTTTTTTTTTTTTTTTTTTTTTTTTTTTTATATAGTTACAAACACCTCTCCAACGGCTATGAGCAACTACGCATTTATTTTCAACGCAATGTTAGCAAATGTTGCGTTTGAACAAAGATAGATATGTCACTCAACGTGATTACAAAATCTTTATCTTTTAAATTTTAATTACTTAACTAACTGAGCAATTTAAACTGAAAACAACATTTCTGAATTTTCAATCTTAAACCATTGCTTTATTTTTGACAGTATATCTTGTTCAGTGGGACACGGAATTCAAGATTAATTCTCCTTTTTACTTCCTTGTACGAAGTAAAAAGGAAGTATTGTAACAGCGAAAAATTTCGGTTATCATATTTCAAAGAAAATATCCATTTTGACCGCTATCGAATGTTTTGGTGTGATATCCGTACGTAAGGACAGAATAAAGGACTCTTTTTCCCAAAAAACATTGTAAAACTGGTTTAAAATGGATTCAGAAGAGATTTGTTTGTGGCGTCACACTTATGTACGTATGTATCTCGCATAACTCAAAAACGAGTAGACTCAGAAAGTTGAAAGTTTGTAGGCAGTAGTGCTATAGTATGTAAATGTGCACCTCCTATTTTAGTTGCAATTGGCCGCTCCAAACGCATATATATAATATATATATATCCATTCTGTTACTCGGCTCAGTGAGCTCAGTCTTTTTTATTCTTATATGTTGGTAAATTGTGCATTTTTGCTTTAAAAATGATTAAATTATGTTGTTCTTATCTTCCTGTTATGGTTTTTATGCCTTTAGTAAATCTGCGTGCAAGATTTGTAGAATCATCAACAATTTAAAAGTTTTTTAAGTGCGGCTAAGCCTAATCATTTTTGCCATAGCGGCCATATTTGTTTACATTTGAAACTTAGTAGAATAGTGGATTTGCCGCCAATCTAGGAAAGCTAAACTTCGCAACAGCAAAGATAACGCCTTCTTTTATTATTGCGAATTAAATCACGCTTAATCCATTCTGGAATTTATTCGAGGAAATAAGTTTTTAAGATTTACTTCGTAATTTTTAATATAGATATTTTGAGCTTTTATGTATTTTTGCCTTGTGGCGAAGTGAGAACTGAATTAATTGAATGAGAAATATTGAATCGTCTGTAAAAAACTGTTTCTGTTTTTGTTTGTTTGGTTGTTTAATTTCTTTTATACATCGTTTTAGATTTATGACAGTATTTGAATAGAACACGTGACAACGGTTAGATAATTCTTCAGATGATATAACTTTTTGTGCATTATGAGTTATAAAATGAATGAGATGTAACGCTGTTAAGTAAACCTAGCGCCAGAGTATCGCGATGGTAAACAAATGTAGTGAATTTTGAAGAGTGCAATTATTCTATTGTGGTTTATGCGCTATATATGAAGTACATTTAATTCAGTCCAATAAATTTAGATGAAATGCAAAATGAGTATAATTAATATTCTGTACAAGGAAGTCATGGGGTGTACATATCAGATTTTTATACTTTAAATTTAAAATTAATTAACTTATTTATTGTCTTTAGGTTTAGAAACATTATATCTTGCAAAATAAAGAATAGCATGAATTTACTGCGAGTTGATAAAACATTATTCTTATAAAATTGCTAGAATACTATATTTGTTAATTCTTTTACTTCATCTTTGAAAATGGTAGATTACAACAAGTGAAAAAGTATACAGATTCCGTAATTTAAGAAATTAAGAAATTTAAGAAATAATAATTTAAGAAAGTGACTTTTCATTAACCTGTTCGACGTGAATTATAAAGCAATAAAAAATTAAAAAGCTCTGAAAGAGTTTTTTAACGATTTTTTTAGAGATTTTAACGATGGTTCAAATGGATATTTTATGGTTTATTACGCTCTCATTGAACTCGTAGTCTACCAGTCTGCATTTCAGTGTACTCGCTTGTGCTATATACAGTTCAAAAGCAAAACTGAAAAAATTTTAAAAGCGGCATATGTTTAGAATTCCCGATGCATTGTTAAGTGTTGGCATACAATTTTTTTTTCAGTCCTTTCTTAGTTCATCGTATCAATGTTCACTTTTCCTAGTAAGACAGCAGAACACCTAGAAGCCCAAATTTTCAATTTCGAATTTTTTTATTACGTATTTCACATTTTGTAAAATTTAAATGAATTTTTGATTAACAAAATCAAAATTTCAAAGCGAACTGTGGCAACCCTGCACAGAAAAATAAAAACATTTTTATCTCTACCGCGCTAGACTGTCTATCGGAAATTCTAAAGGTACGTTGTTTTTAAATACAGGGTGCGTCATAAATTCGTGCAAAGTTCAAAAATTCGTAATAAAAGAAGGAATGCACGGAAAAATTTTCTGTTTGCGCCAATATGGTCAGAAAGACATTGGATTTTTTTCCATGTAAAAAAAAAGTTTCCAAAAGTAACCGACAGAGGGCGCTCACACGTCATACTGAGATGTTTTATGCAAATCACGCAAACAGAAACAGACAATCAAACAGATCACAATAACAAGACACTATGCATTTACTATTTTATAGTAACAGATGTTCAACATTACCACCACCACAAGATAATAGGCAAGTGAGGCGCGTCACTACGCCCATTACAGCGGAGTGTAGCATGTCGCCATCGATGGCAGCGACGGTCAGTCGAATGGCATTTTTCAGTTCCACCAGTGTGGTTGGGGAGCCCCGGTACACACGAGACTTTAAGTATCCCCACAACCAAAAATCTGCCGGGGTCAAGTCTGGTGATCTTGAGGGCCACTGAATCTTACAACCGCGACTTATCACTCGGTCTTCGGTGAAAGATTCCAACAGGAACGTCTTCACGTCGCGTGAAATGTGGGGCGGGGCACCATCCTGCATGAAGGTGACAACAGGTAACGCATGTCTTTCCTGCAATGCAGGTACAACGTGGTCACGCAACAGCGTAAGATACCGTGCTGCAGTGACTGTACAGGTTTTCACGCCGGATACAGGACAGGGTTCTTCAAAAAAGAAAGGGCCCAGAATAAAAGACGCGGTGAAACCACACCAAACAGTCACACGAGGAGAATGCAGTGGCTGGCTCTGGTACTCACGAGGGTTTGACGTCGCCCAAATACGACTGTTTTGCGTATTGACGTCACCAAGCAGTGAAAAGTGGGCTTCATCCGTCCACATGACGTTCAGCAACCATTGTGGGTTACGTTCCATTTGTGCCAGCGCCCATGTAGCAAACTTTTGTCTTGCATCTGTATCTGCCGGTAATAACTGGTGAAGTCGCTGGATTTTGTACGGATACAGATCCAACATTCCGTGCAGAATACGTCGAATCGACGCTTCCGGAATCCCCGTTCTTCTCTCAGCTTCACGAGCACTGCTACTCCCCGTTGATGTCTCGGCTGCCATATCTTTGATCACACTTTGTACCACATGGACACGGGCCGCTCTCAAGGGTGGTCTGCCACTTCGTTGACGATCCTCCAAACTCCCCGTTTCCTCAAAACGTCGTACTAAATTCCGTATCCCATTCAATGAAATAGGGCTTTTTTCCGCCTTCAGTCCTTTCTCCGTGCGAAACTTTGGCAATGTAACAGTTGTGGATTCACCATTCTTGTAGAACAATTTAACCACCAACGCCCGATCTGGTAAAGAAAGCATGCTGCCGACTTCGAATGACGGATCCGTTTCCAGCCAAGTGTTTTATTGATAGCCTGATTTGCATAAAACATCTCAGTATGACGTGTGAGCGCCCCCTGTCGGTTACTTTTGGAAACATTTTTTTTTTTACATGGAAAAAAATCCAATGTCTTTCTGACCATATTGGCGCAAACAGAAAATTTTTCCGTGCATTCCTTCTTTTATTACGAATTTTTGAACTTTGCACGAATTTATGACGCACCCTGTATTTTGTGATATTGCTGCTGAATTGAATTTTATATAGTTTAAATGCGAAGAACATGATATTTAATAAAAAAGTAACACACAGAAAAGTAAAAAAACGACCCTTCGGGCGTGAGATCAAATCTAAAAGCGTTCAGATTTTTGTTTTCTTTTTTTTTCTTTTTATTATTATTATTATTATTATTATTATTAATGTTTTATTCGTTAACTTTCTTAATTAAATATATTCGCACTCTTCGCACTTACGCCACATAAAATTGAATTCAATAACGAAATCTCAAAATCTTTAGGAACAGCATATCTTTATAATTTCAGACAGACAGTCTCACTTGCTAGAGATAACAATATTTCAATTCTTACAGCGTTGCCAATACTTGCTTTCAAATCGTTGAGTTTGTTAATCAAAAATTCATTAAAATTTTACAAAATATGAAATATAAAATTCGGAATTCAAACTGTGTGCTTCCAGGTGTCCATGCTCGAGTGGAGCACTACGTTATTCAAAATTTGATGAAACTGGATACCGCCGTTTTTTTATAGTGCGAGAAACATACATACATTCATACTTATTCTTCATTATGTAATTTCTTTAAAGATAATAGAGGGCGATAATATTTGGTGGCAAATATTTGGAAAATGATTCCCTGTTTATACTGGATGAAGCAAAATCCCGTTTCAAGAATAACAGCCCATTCGAGCTAACCCTTTTTTAGGCTGACAAAATAATTTAATTGCAAATGTGCTTAAGTATAAAAATATTTTTAAAGTATTTTTATTGGAAATTGAATTGAACTCAATCAGCACTAATAAATTTGCTTCATATGTTTCACTTTATAAAAAAATATCCCTTTCGTGTTATGTTTTTGTGTGCAGAGACCTTGTAACGAAATCAAGAAACCTTTACCATTTTTCGAAATGAAATATATTCTTTAGCAGCTTGTAGTTCTTTGGTAGCTTGTATACAAATATGACGAACGGGTCCTGTCTTTCCATGGCGTTAGTGACACCAGAATGGCAATTCTCCCAATGTAGGGACTTATCGCTGAGTTCAGAACAACTAAGGTGCGATTGTCGAGTTAAAGTTGTTGAGTTTAGAACAACTTTAACTCGAGAAGGGTTAAAATATCCCTTTATTCACTCAAATAAGAATAACAGTCGACCCCTTCTCAGGCTTACAGGAAGCCTCTACTCGAGCTTTAACTTAGAATACGAAATAAGAAACTAAACTATAATTAACTAAAGGAGACTTAGCAGAAGCTAAATACACGTAGTTGGCCCTTAAACTAGTCGACGAATATAAAAAAGCACGTAATATACTTCCGAGGGTAATAGTTCCAAGAGTGACTTAGCCACAAGGCAGACACGCGCTACTCTGGACTCTTAGCACTGTCTGTCGAACTGAGTTGAACCTTCCTTAAATGCTTCTTCCAACTCATTTGCATTCAAAGCGATTCTAAAAACTCATCCTGATAGGGAGTTGTAAGTAGAAACAAGAATTGATAGGAAAAGGTTTCGAAATTAAAATAAGTGTGATAAGATTAAAATATACCTTGGAACTTAATGCTATTAAGTCCCAGTTATCTTAAAACTAAGATCAAAATATTATTATTAATAGGGGACCAATTTTAAATCTATTTGAATTACGGAGCGCTAATGAAAATTTGGAGAGTTTTATTCTAAAGAATTCGTAACTGATTTCTGTGACCTCTAGCAGCAGTTTTGGACGTGAGAGGCAGAGTAAAGCAAAAGCAGTTCGATATTAATGTTAAATAAAGCTGTTTCTTAATATCTATTCTTAGACCAACATGAGTCATATTGGTATATTTGACGTATTTCATTTTCCCAGCCAACGTCCAACAGCCGTGTGTTTCCAACAACAAAAAATTCAGCTAATGCCCTCTCGGTGATGGCCTGTCATATCACGTGACAGTGCGCTGGTGATCAGGTCAAGGAAACACCCCAGATCCCTAACAGACAGAGGGAAAAAATGACTCGAAAATAAAACTAACCACGAGGTTTAAGAGGAACGCAAAAATTTCTTTATTTATTACTTCTTGCTTAATGAGAGATTAAGGATTTCTTGACACTTTTCCTTACAGTATAATTGCCGAGGAAAAAGAGACGTAAAAAGTGTTTTCATTGTGCGTTTCCGGGAACTTGCTTGTTATTGAAATGATTCGAAACTGGTAAGCAGTTAGAGTGTTTCGTTGAAACTGATTATGTGAAGGTTGTTTGTCAAATGGTAAGAATTACAGAAATCTCTAAAGAGAGCTGTATATGTTGTTAAGGAAGGCATTATGAAGACTTTTTGAGCATTAATAGATAGAAATCTTCAAAGTGTATGCGAGCTAACGTGTTACGTATAGAAAAAATCAAAGATGTGAAATTCCATTATTAAGTTTACGGAAAGTAATTCTTTCCTCGAGATAATGTCTATCAAACGTATCCCTCTGCAGTCCAAATGTATCCCGGGCGGACATTATAGCTGGAGAGGAATGACTGAAAGCTGAATGATTGTGTAGAGTTAAATTGGGCATTTAAAAGAAAACGGAATATTCCCTTTAAAATGTATACTAAGTAGCTTCTTTCTCGGCTAACTGCCCAAGATATTTATTATAAAAAAGAAACTGTATAGAAAAGTTGTTTTTAAATCTGAAAGTTTTAGATTTTAGATTACGCCCAAAGGGACGTTCTTTTTTGCACATTTTGTGTGTTACCTTTATTTATTAAATATCATGTTCTTCGCACTTAAGCCATAAAATTTATTTCAACAGCAATATCGCAAAATAATTTTTGAATGAGCATATCTGTAGAATTTCCGATACACAGTCTCGCGCGGAGATAAAAATGGATTTTTTTTTCGTATATTGTTGCTATTCCTAGCTTGGAAATCGTTGAGTTTGTTAATCCAAAATTCTTTGATGTTGAAGAAACATGAAACATGAAATAGCTAATAAAACAAATTCCAAATTAGAGTTTTCAGATGACCATATCCGGTGGAGGATTACGTTATTCATAATTTGGTGGCTCCAGATACCGTTGTTTTATCGCAATGCGAGAAACGTACATACATTTATGCTGATTCTTCATTATTTAATTTCTTTAAATATAATACAGGGATATAGTGTTTGGTGGCAACAATTTGCAAATTGAAACGGCGCTTGTAGTGAGTCAACGCAAAATGCCAAAACGAAATTAATAGCCCTTCTGGGATAACGTCCTTTGGGCTAAAAAGAACTGAAAGGTTTCAA
The DNA here is from genome assembly GCA_000611955.2 of Stegodyphus mimosarum. Taxonomy (NCBI): domain Eukaryota; kingdom Metazoa; phylum Arthropoda; class Arachnida; order Araneae; family Eresidae; genus Stegodyphus; species Stegodyphus mimosarum. The sequence continues at coordinate 123,036 of KK120754.1, read as the reverse complement.
ATTCTGACGATCGCCAAAATGGTTTTTTTAGGCTCTCGTTGAGCCTCGCATGCTATCAGTCTGCTCTTGCGCTTAGCCTTGCTATCTTTTGGGGGGAAGAGACGGAGTCTCTTTAGCTTTATTATTAAACATCATTTTCTTTGCACTTATGCCACAGGCAGTTCAACAACAGAACCACAAAATTTTTAAAAACTGTATAACATCATATGTTTAGAATTCCCGATGCAAATTTAAGTGTTGACATTCTTTTTTATATTTTTTTAGTCGTTTTTCATTTTATCATGTGAACATTCAGGTTTCACAGTAAGATGGCTTAAAAAATTTTTTTTATTATTAACTTTTTGTGTGCTGCCTTTATTTACAGTAGTACAGAAAACAATATTTAAGCAGTAGACTTCGCGGTAGGAGAGTTCGTTTTGAATTTATGCATCGCGGTTGATTTGGTAACTTTGTAGTTGAATAATTGGTGCTAGCCACTGGTTTTTAGATCATATTGATATCCTAGGCTCGGCTTTGCTGTATGCAGCAGATTTAGCGGTTTAGAAAAAGTAGGAGCCAATCGGGTAGCTAAACTTTAATTTATTGTGATTGTAGTACATACTATTTTCTGTTTAAGTTACTTAGCCACAAGTGGTGGTTAAATTGTGAACATCGAGTGAGTGCATTTCTCTTCGGTTAGTTAAAATAAGAAGGTTAATTTAACCTTCTCCTGTACAGACATTAGGTTATTTCGGAGCAGGAGACACGAAAAATGAGCAATGCTCTCGCCGGGACTCGAACATAGGAACTTTCGAATACGCGCCTAGTGTGCTGACCATTACACCACGAAGGCATGCTAAGAAGGCCGGAGAAATACGTTATACTCCTACATTCATCTGTTCTTTTCGAGAAGCAGATGCCTGTACTTTACGAAACCTAGCAAGAATTCACTACTTCGTCTTTCAGTAGGGTGTATAGCCTATGATAACAAAACACACTAGAAGAGTACAAGAACGTCCATCGTTTTGTCTCGTAAAGTATAAACTTTTGGAACAAATGTTTACTATTTAATTATAAAATAAATTCATGTTAGACTAGTTTACGACGAGGAAAAAACTTTGGCAATCCATCTAAAGTCATTTTTAAAAAACTGACATGGCGTCGTTTATTTTTGCATTTAAGGTATTTAAATATTCCCTTTTGTTTGTAGACAAGCAAAGAAACAAAAAAAATGATGTTGTTTTGTCTTTCCTGTAATCAATCTTTGTCTCGGGGAACCCATTTTTCAAATTCGTCTTCTCTGGTTAATGGTATGAATACATTTTCTGTTGAATAACACCTGGTTCTCGTCATCCAATCGCCTTCTTTCTTTGTCTTTTGCTGGCATTTTTCAAATCATTTTCTTCATACCGGGGTATACTCTGCATGATTTGAAAGTGCTGGTACAATTTGTAGGAAACTTTCTCTAAATAATAAGATTTAATGTAAAGAAATTCTAAAAAACATGTGGGATGATTTGCAATTATAACAAACGATTTTTTAACCAAATTAATGGAATTATACCAAACGATATTGCATTAGATGCTTAATATTTGGCGTTAGAAACATTCTTCTACCCATTAGAATAATGCATTTTAATACATTTTAACTCATACTAACCATATATATATTGTTAATAATAAATTAAGATTTTAATAACTGCATTTATTACTTTTAAACCGCTCAGTTTATTAAGAAATGACAGATTATTGAAATCGAATGGTAAATTAAAGGTTATACCCCACTTAAGGCTTTCTCTGATCAGCCTTTCTTAAAAAGTCATTTCATTTCAGCTTCTTCCGAAAAATGCAGAATATGAGGATGAGTTTCCCCTTCAGTTCTTTCGCTTAGAATATACATTTCATAACTTCGCCGTGCTTTTAATGTAATTATATAATTTTTACCGTTTACAATATACATGTTGCTCTAATTGCCATAATTTAAAACAACATGTTGTCTAATCCCCAAAATTTCTATATATTACAGATAAAAAAGATTAAACATGATTAAATATGAAACATCATTGAAATTGATATATATGTATTAATATCTCTTTTTTATGATAAAATAATTATGACTTCTAAATTAGTTTCTTTTTTTATTAGACTTACTTAATTCCTTCTTCCAAAATTCGAAATTTAGGTTCCTTCCAAACAAAATTCGCCCATTTTTTATGATTTTTTTAAAATTTGTATTTTTAAATAATTCTTATATATTTTTCGGAAAATGTTTTGATTTATAACCTATAAAAGTTTTACCATTATTTTAAAGTAATTGTATTTCTAAGCATATCTGCAAAAAAATTAAGAGTTTTTATTCAAAATTTCCCAAGATATACATGAATTTACACATTGGCGCGATTTTAAATTTGGCATATTTGCTATAAGCGATAATAGCGCCAAATGTGGTTTACGTAGTTTGTTAAAATGATTTGAAAGTATGAACGAGCACCTTTTATCCTCTCGTGTACAATGAAAAAAACGAAAGGAAAATAGGTTGATTAAAATTAAGAAGTTCGCCAAGTGAGTTACTCTCTTAGCGCAAACTGAAAAAAATCCGCCAAGATAAATTTTTAAATTTCTCCATACATTTCTCACCAAAAATTACAAAATTTAATATCTAGGCATAATTTGAGTAGTAGAATCGACATATGGAAGACAATTGGTATGTTACTTCAGAAAAAGTCCGATTTTGTGTCAAAATACCTATGTTGGAATAATGCTATATATAAATCTAATATATATCCTAAGTCATGCTTTCGAGACATGATAAACGCAATTTGAATTTCGTCAATCGATCTAGTAGAATGAAAGATATAGATCTATCCTTTTTTTTTCTTTGCAGTGTACATTAAAACTTATGCTTATAGTATACAAATTTAAAATTGCCTATAGTAATGACACATTACGAATTATTCATTACGTTATTTATGCAATGCTCTATGTAGTTCTCGTCTTAGGTATGTTAAAATTTGTTTGTTTTCAACAGCGAAAAAACAGCATGTAATTCATATATGAGATAAAGCCTAAATCTTTCGCCTTCTGAGATGAAAAATTTTTGATACCCTACTGACAGCGTAGTTTCTTTTATCTTCACCCTTTCATATTTCAAAATGAGCATAAAAGTGTTCACCGTAATCTTTTCTCGGAGATAACTTTTTATGAGTTTTCATGTGACAAAGCCACGAGAGGTTTCTGAAGAGCTCTATTATTAAGAAACTCATTTGGATATTTCGCTTTAATCTTCGTTTCCTCAAAGGAATAATGATTAGAAGTAAAAGCGGACGCATTTCTGAAAGACTGGCCGTTTCTGTTTTCTATCAAAAAGGAAAATGATTTTGAGAACTTATAAGTAGCTATAGCTGAAACGTTCAGAATTGCGAACCTTTATTTGAAAAAAAAGAAAAAGAAAATTGGCTTCAGAATAATATTTCGATGAGGAGTTTCCTATTAAAAAGTTTAAAGATTAACAGATA
>KK120754.1:87013-119531 GCA_000611955.2 Stegodyphus mimosarum | reverse complement strand
TATATAATATTATAAAAGTATATAAGTATTTTGCTATTTTTCTTAGATAAAAGGGGATATGAAAGTAGATGTAGAAGTGGGAGGGACTCCAGAATTTCCCCATTGGTCGTAGAAATCCATACTTCATACCGCAGTAAATGAGCAGTTCGATTCCCATTTTTGATGAAAAGCATCTGTAAAGATCCGAAGGTCTCTCACCCCTTTTTTTCCACCATAACACCCCCCCTCCGAGGGGATTTCGCTGGCCAACGTTTTAAGTGCCCCATGCTACATAGACACTGTACACTTACAAACATACATACCTTGAACGGGATTATAACCCGGGATCAAAGATATGGCAATCAACGTCTCTAACCATTGTACTGAGCTGTTGCCAATTCATAAAACCAAATCCTCACAATAAAATAAAAGTAAAACTCCATTAAAAGAATTTGAATTTTAAAACTCCGGAGTTTCTTTCTGCATTTCTTTCTTGAAGACAAAATAGTATAAAGCAGTGTCAAAATACTAAAGAAGTATACTATTAAAAATGCATTTAAGATTGCATTCTGACTTTGCACCTGTGGAAAATTTCACCCTTGATTTCGATATGCTTTAAATCACCGAAAATGTCTGCAAAAATAATTAGAAAGTTTTGTTTCAAAATATTGTAAAGTTTATCCTAATTTTATAACAGTTATTTTAAGTTTATGCATCTTTCCTATCCCTTCTAGCTTCAGCTTACAATTTTCTACCAGAATGCATTTTCAGAAACGAGTTTAATGCAAATGAGTAAGAGTAGTATTTAAATCGATGCTTCACTGACTTCATTAGAGAGCCAAAGTTTCTGACCAGCACGTGTTTTCCTTTGAGCTACGTCTCTCTCTAAGCTATTACTACACTCGGCCGTACTTTAGGCCCTTGATAGCTTCGCCTACTTAACTGAGATTTAGGGGCCAACTACTTAGAATCCTGGTAGCTTCGGCTATATCTTTTAGTTAAGTTTTAATTCTTATTAATTTAATTTCAATCCCAAGTGGAGGCTTTGCTGTACGTTCTGGGACAGGAGCAGACTGTGTTGGTTCTTACGTCTCTATTCACACACTCAAGCGATTATTCGCTTATCAGTGTATAAAGTTCCTCACATTGAACTGTGAATAAGTGTATAAGCCTCGGCGTGCATAAGCCACAAGTGCTCGTCGGCGTACATAAGCCACAAGCTAACCAAAAGTGCAGAACATCTTAAAGACAGCTTCTTCTTAATATGTTATACAGAAAATTTAACTGGTTTTTGAAATTCTGGAAAGCTTATTTTTTAAATAAATTATTTTAATATAATGCACTTATGTTTTTTTCTTACAAAGAGAACAAGTATTAAGTGTCTTGTGCAACGAATTAAACTTTCTAAATAATTAAGCAGTAATTTTTTCTAAACTTAAAATATAAACCTTCGTTGTTCGTAGCTTTCCCTAGCAAAGAACACATATTTTGAGCGTAGCGTAGTTTCCTGCCTAATAGTGCTAATTAAAATCCAGTGCTGTTAATTTTTCTATTCGAGGTTTCTACACTATATGTAAAAGAATTTTAATTTTATTTTGCAATTGGAATTTTGCTTTCAGCTCGGTTGGAAAATGTGAGAGTTATATTTAATGACATTTTTTGGCACTAAAATCGCGGCGTTTTAAAGTTTTTCTTTGCTGCTGTTTATTTGAGATTTTGCTTCATCAGAAATTTTGCAATGTTACAGACACAAACATTTCCTGAAGAACATCCTTACAGTTGCTATTCATCTGGCAACATTGTCCCTCTGATGTTAGGAAGAAATTCTTTGGTTAAGCGTTTCGCTGAGGAGTTAGACAAAAAGTTTGCCTTTTGTATTATTTTATTCGTAGCGTTTGTACTTTTCTTTAATCATCCCTATGGTATGGTAGGGCATAGCATATTTAATTATAGCAAAGCACTCGAGGGCTATCTGCCTAAGGGAAGGGATACCTTCGTGGAGTACTGTCTAAGGGAAACTCCCTCATATACATGTTAAACACGAGGAAAGCCATGAAAACGCCCAATGCAGCCAGCCCGTTTGCCGGGATTTGAACCCCGGACCGAACTACCAGTGTTCAGCGACTTTACCGCTCGGCCCACCCGTTTTCCCCACATTAAAACGAAGGATTCTGCCCTACTCATGCGATTCATTAGCTGATTTTCGTTGGGTTCCCTTGATGTTTTACAATATATGATGTCGAAATTTACATTAATTGCTGTGCAAAAAAGGAAGTCGCTGCGCTGCTCCCATCTACGATACCGCAATCGCATATCCACACACTTTTTCACTTAATTAGGTGATTAGAATAAGAGATCCGTTCTCTACCCTTTAATATCTCTCGGTTGACTTTCCGTTCTACACCCTCTTCTGCCTTTAGATCAGGATGTAATTCTTAACGTATTTCTGTTCGTCCTCGTGATGGATCCTACACTGCTGACGATAAAACTCTTTGCAAGGAGGAAAGCTAATAACGGAATTTTATTTATTGTGCATTTTTTAGTGTAATGGGAGAAAAACATGATTAAAGTTGTAGGTGGCTTGGAGTACACAGTGTGCAGAATTCAATACACAAAGCTGCCACCTCTAGCAACAAGAACAGTTGTTACCCGAAGTAGTCTGGCCATCAAGTCAAACTGAAGTTGTATAACAAATACGAATACTTTATTTCATGCGACTTCAAATCGATGCCAGCATTCATCAAGCATGGTGGCTGGCGAATGGTGGAGTACCAGTCTCTTAGCAACCCATGACCAAATGTTCTCACTGGATGAGAGATCTAGATGAATCTACTGTCTAGGGTAACAGTTCAATACCATCTGCGTCAAAGAAGGTCAGGATAGAACGGACGGCAAGTAGTCTTACATTATCTTGTTGAAAGATCACGTCACGTAGGCTTCCAAGTTAAGGCACAGTTATGGGTCTTAACAGGTCAGAAATGTACTGCGGTTTTCCATAATACCGGCTGTGCAAATACGTACAGGTGGAAACTAGGTCAGCACATCTGTTGGTTGTCCACTGGTGATTGAGATATTACTGAACCAAACTGACTTTTTAATTTCCTATCCAATTTTGAGGGAAAACACCCCAGGGGCGGTCCAACGATCCCCCAGTCTTCTTCCCTTGCCATCAACCTCTTAATAGAACTTTCGGCTCTATTTGTATTTTGAGGACCCCCTTGCAGCGCAGATACTATACGCTTATAAACATTCCCCTGTATTCGAGCCTGGACTATGGGTACGGCAGTCAGTGTCAAAATTCCGCATGGATATTTCTAATATTCCTGGGGCAGGGGACAGCTTAGCGGTCTATTGTCATTGACCGGATGGGCGACGGTTGTGCGTAAGAAATGATCGGGATATGTACCCGATGCGACCCCATACCAGCACAAAGTGTTAGGACCATATGATGATGACGAATGCAAGCTGGCAACTTTCGTTCCCATCGGTGCCTTCGCACACGAGTACGTCCGTCGTTGTGCTGTACACAGAACCAGGAAAGGTCTGAAAAGATGATTATGTGGTGCCGCTTCTGTACCCAGTGGAGTCGTTGTTCCTCGCGTCACCATAGGCGTGCTTCTCTGTGCTGCAGCAATAATAGAGCCGCAACAATGGTCAACAAGCCAATAGTTGGCGGCGGCGCCTCTTAGCACTATTTATGCAGACACTTGGCCTCATACTTTCGAGCTCAGTTCTTTACTTAGGATACGCGATCTAGCTGTGTGACCCTCAAGACCGAGAGGACAGCGGTTTTTCCTTTCAGGCATTAACTGCTCTTTATTTCATTTTGTATATGTTTGTATTGTAGCCACCAGCCAACAATCAAACTCTTATAGATCATGGCTGTTCTAGCTGCTTTTACATGATGACTATTTTGCACGTGAATTTTAACAGTTAGGCAATTGAAAGGAAAGAACATAATATACCGTAACTGCTAGGGTAAAAATCTTATCTTTTTTATCAGTGCTGGACTGAAACATCGGATGTCTCGTCTTTAAAAATAAAAATCACATAAATTTAAAGGTAATCCTAAAATTGTATTAAACGAACTTGAACTTCAAAGCATGAAACAGTATTCTAAATTAGAAGGAATAAAAAGTCTTACATTATCTGTGAAAGCCACGTACACACATTGTGACAAAATTTGCAATTTGCATTTCCCTTTTCGTACACCGTGCAAAAAAATGAGACATTTCTATATCTCCCGTTCTACTGGGACGATTGACGAAATTCAACTTGCGTTTTTCATGTCTTGAAAGCGCGCATTAGGATAGGCAATAGATTTATATATAGCATTGTTCTAATTAAGATATTTGGACACGGAATTGGACTTAAAATAACATGCCAATTTTTTCCCATGTTTCCATTCTACGACTCAAATTTTTCTGGAGATTTGAAATTTCATTTTGAGAATTGAAAATCATAATTTGAGAGAAAACTTATTGTAACAGATGTAGTATAAACCATTTTTTCTCAGCATCGTTTTGTTGAGGATTTCCTTTAGTGATGTTTTTTCGCACCGCAGTTTCCACTTTTCGGCTCCAACTCATTTTGAAACTTTTTTAAGTATAGGCGAGAATTAAGGTCTGCTATTGTTTCATTTGTTCCTGAAAACTACTGAAGTGTGGGCCATCTTCCATCAAGTTCTAAAGTTTCTCGATTTATATTTTATCATTGACATTTTTCTTTTGGATTCCTTTATTTCAACAGCAGAGCGTTTGCTTTGAGAAACGTGAAAGAAATATCAAGAAGCTTCCTCTCAGAATTTCAGGAGGAAATGCCAATCTAAGATCGTGATGAGATTTTTTTACATGTGTTACTTTTCTTTTCAGGATAGGACTCCGTTTTTGGATTTTTTTAACGGAGTATAGTTTGATTAAATCTGAAAGTCTATATTTAAAATGTAATAGGATATGAAACTGGAGAGAAAGGAAAGTCTTTCGGATGGCTTTGTTTCGTTTGTAAAAAATTAATATACTTCTGTGCATGTTTTCATACTTTCGATGGGAAAAGTTCAGCGCGAAATGCTCTTGGCTGTATTTTTTGTCACTGAGTGAAAGAAGTGGCCCCTAAGAAAAAAAATGCAAGGTTGCAGTTTAATTCTAACCCCTCCACACATTACAAAAATTCTTTTCAAAACTCTTATTGGGAAATTTGCGCAGTGTACGTTATACCTTACAGAAGTCCTAGTAACACTTGAGAGACAACTGGGCTTTTCGAAGCAACAATGCCCTTTCTGAGATTCAAACCGTGGATCTTGCAGGTGCTAGCGGGATGTGCTAACCACTTACACTGCCAGGGTATGCACGAGGAAATGGGGTAATTCCGTTCATTCTCTCCTACTTAAAACCGGGTGACTGAAAGCATACACGAAACTGAACCCACCAAATCTAGAATATAATGAGTTATCATATAACATGTTTCGGCTGTAGGGAACGCGAAAATGAATTGGAACGTGTCTAAGATTCAGATTTTGGATTTTTTTTAAATTGTTGCTCGTTACACTGCTAGCTCGTTCAACCGTTAATTCTTCACAAAGTTATTAACTTCTAAACTTCAAACAATTCTCTACCAGTCACGCAATACATGACGTTAGAAACCGGCCTATTACAAAAACGCTTCAAATTTTCATAAAGATTGTCAGTTGAATAAACTGCAAATAAAATTTGTTTAAATTTATGTCAACTAAATGTACTCTTAAAATGATAACATGAATATTTAAACTCGAGACAACTGTGTTTATTACTTTTAAATATTCCTGTTTGTTCACTATACAGTTATCGTTTAAAAGATAAATTAAAAATTGTACCTCAAGTCATTTGGCAACTCTAAAAGTCATATACCTACCAGGCTGGAGGCGAAATGAAGATACCCTAAGTCAATTAAATTTAATTATCCTGTATGTCACGCTACGCCAACACGTCTCAGCTCATATTTGTGATAAATGAACGTAATGTCAAAATTTTCCTACGAGGTTTTCCTCTGCTAAAGTGAGAAATCAGTTTGGATTTTTAATGTATTTTCCCGTTCCACACTATAGTAATTCCAATTAGCATCTATTTACATGAAATAAATCATGGTGCGAGCTCTTTATAATCATTATTTATTTATTATTATGCGGCAAATAGTATTTTCTCACGTCAGTTCTCCAAATCATTGACCGTGACTTTTTTTAATGCTCTACATAAATCTTAAAAGGTTTTCAATTGAAATAAAGCATAACCTACTATGAGAGTGACATGAAAAGGAAGGGGAAAACAGAAAGCGGCAAAATGAACATCGTCAAAGTGAAAAATGACCCAATTGTAGACAACCAATTCAAAAACAACTGCTTTAGAATTTGATGTTAAGGTAAAATTGCTTTCTTTTAGAATTGTCAAAAACATTTTTTCTCTGATGCTTAAACAATGTGTTTATCAATTCGTACTTCAATTTAATTCTACTTTTCTAAACATTAACTAAGATAAGCTCGCTATTTTTTGCTCTAATTAAAGCACGCGTAATGCAAAAACGCAGTCCAGGCCGTAGAATTTAATCTCTTTAGAAATCTTAAAGGAAAAGCACGAAGTATATTTCTTAAATAGTCTCTAAATCAAAGCAAGGGCAAAAATATGGCGGAGATTAATTTGTCACCACGTGGATTTGGTCGCACATATGTCGCCCAAGTCATTTTTAAATGAGAAAAAGTGTAAAGAATTATAGCATTCCTCGTTCATGCTGTCGTGGTGTAAATGGTTTGCAAAAACAAATACTGAGCAGATGACCAATGGTTCGAATCCCGACCACGATGCTGATGGTTTTCCACATTTCCTTGCTTTTAAAAATTTAACAGGATTTACAACGTGAAGTGTGCTTCAGGTTAGGGAGTACTAGGCGAAACTGGAGATCGTTGGAGAGTTTAAGGTACTGTTTATCTATATAAAAGAAGAAGGTCTGTTGGTTTGTCCTCTAGTAACTCAGTCACTACTATAGCTATCGTCACCAAACATTCTACAATTCTTTTCTGGGTCCTGGAAAAGGTCGACGTCCACTTTTTTCCAAAAAAAAAGTAGCTAAAATCAGAGATATTAATTAAAATCTTGGTAAAACGATCATTTCCGCCTTCACTTTTCCGAGTGGCAACAGTCTCGCAAGCCGGAGATTAAAATCTGCTTTATTTCGAAAGTTGTTGCCACTGCTCGCTTTCAAATCTTAGAGTTTGTTAATAAAAAAATTTCGAAGTTTTACGATGAAATAAAAGTAGCATTGCCAAACATTAAATACATTATTCCCGATTCCAAAAATTCCTGGGAAGCCATTTCGACTGTTTCCATCTTCGTACGACTTTAATCAGCCGAAGTATTAATTAAAAAAAATCTGAAAGGTTTCAGATTTTAAATTACGTCCAAAGGGGCGTTTTTTAACATTTTGTATGTTACCTTTATTTATTAGTCCAAAGGGATGTAGTCTCGAAGGACTATTACTTTCGTTTGGGCGTTTTGCGTCAATTCACAAAAATGTCCCATTCACTTTTCAATTTAGTGCTTATGTTTCTTTGTTGGTAATTGAAGTTGCATTGGGTTAGCTATTAGAATTTTTGGAATTGTATTATGTTGGTTATTGGGTCTGTACTGGATGGATTAATGGAATTGTATTGGGTTGACTATTGGAATTATATTGGGTTCGTTTTTGTGTTCGTATTGGGTTTAGTTTAATGTTTGTTTCGTTCGGCAAGTTATTATATTATTAAGCAAGATCCCTTTGGACGTAATCTAAAATCTGAATCCTTTAAGATTTTTTAGTTTATTAAATATTATGTTCTTCGCACTTAAACGATAAAATTCAGTTCAAGAGCAATATCGCAAAATAATTTTAAACTGAGCATATCTTTACAATTTCCTTTCCTACACAGTATCACGCGCTGGAGATAAAACTGTTTTTTCTGTACAACGTTGCCATTGCTCGCTTTGAAATCCTTAAATTTGTTAATTAAAAATTCGTTAAAGTTTTACAAAATATGAAATCGATAATAAACTAAACCCAATACGAACACAAAAACCAACCCAATACAATTCCAATAGTCGACAAAACACAATTCCAATAATCAATCCAGTACAGACCCAATAACCAACATAATACAATTCCAAAAATTCCAATAGACAACCCAATACAACTTCAATAACCAACAAAGAAACATAAGCACTGAATTGAAAAGTGATACGCCGTTTCTTGTGAAACAACGCAAAACGCCCAAACGAAAGTAATAGTCCTTCGGGACTAAATCCCTTTGAACTAAAAACTTTGAAAGCGCTCATTTTCGCACTCCTTTGCAACAGTCTCGCGCCTTGCGAGATAAAAATGCTTTATTTTGAAAAGTGTTGCTATTGCTAGCTTTCAAATCGTAGAGTTTGTTAACCAAAAATTTGTAAGTTTTACAAAATCTACATATATAAAGAAGAAGGTTTTTTCGAGTTATTGATTCCTGATCAATTACGATAATTTTTTAGCCGCATTTAATCGACTAAAATTGAATATAGGTGAAATATTGGATGGAACGCGAGCTTTTACGACCGTTTCATTAGAAAAACGAAAATCATTAAAAACTGCGTGGCATTGTTGCTGATATAATGAGAAAATATTAGATTATTTTTCTATCGAAATATTTTATGTGGATTCCATATCGCATTAGAGTGAAAAATGTATGACTATGAATCTTATTTTTTCCATCGGTATTAGAGAAGGATTACAGCGGTATCGTTCTCTCTGTTGTTAGATGCATTACTCTCAATCTAACTTAAGTGGCTTCGAGTACTTCCGCTAGTTAAAAAATAAAATAAGAGTTTTAATTATTAAAGTGTGCATTTATCGCATTTAAATTGCTCATTCTGCCAAACAACTGCAGATCAATTAAATTTGAAAAGCTCTTAAACTTTGCCAAATTATAACAAAATCTGAAATAGCAGTATGGTTAAAAATAAATAACTTACTTTGTGTTCAAATTGGAAGTGAAACACAGTAACTAATAAAATTTAAAGCTAGTCCGAAAAAAAACGCAACTTCAGTGTGGCCTAGATTTTGAACAAAACTCTATCGATTGCGAAGGCGATCAAACACAGGTTCTTCTTCAAAAGAAAAAGATTTTTTTTCCATCCTTGAGAACTCTTAAGTCCTTACAGCAGAATAGAGAAGAGCTAGAAATGACGCCTACAGCTTAACGTGCTTTGCAATTTTTTTCACTTACTTATCAGACTTTCATATTTTCTCTTATTTCCCAAATATATGCAGCACATCTGAGAAGTTTTATATCGGAATTAGTATAAATTCGACATTTAACAAAACCACTGTATGATGTTCTACATACATTCTTTCTGAGTCTTTCTGGGTTGGATTATTTAACCTAACCAAAGCACACGAAGATTATTTATTCTATTCTCTTTCTTAGTTTTTATCGATAGGCCTTCTCGAAGTAAAATTCGATATTCTCTTACTCCTCTTCCTCTGTCACCATCCTCGAGAATGGACTTTCGTCTCGCAAAGTTTTACTTTATGCCCCTAACACAAAAATGTCTATGCCCTGGATTTGGACCTGGGCCAATTTAATGTTATACACGGCTTCGTAGAAAATATAACACGATCATAGAACTAGAACACAATTTCCGAGATGAATATGGGATTCGTAGCTTCTTTGGATTTATAATAAGGATGATTCTGTGAAATATGTATTATGTAAATCAACTGAAAGTGTCATAACTCATTTCAAAAGAATCCCGAGCAAAATTAATATGTGCCCATTAACAGATAACAGGCATCGTATCATTATTCAGTTTCGTTTTATGTAAAGACGTTTGATGTAATGTTTGCACTTGCTTTTGTGATTCTCCTTCGAGATGGTCAAGATTGTCAGTACTTTCATTGTTAACCTCTTTTGTGAAGACATCTCGGAGAAATAAATCTATCGGGTAAAAGATAAGGATTTCTTGCCCACCTTTATGGATACGTCTCTTTGTTTTAACCCACCGCTCTGAAATTAGAGGATTCAACTCGTCTCATACACGCTTCATCTTGTTAAAAGAAGATGTTCAACTCAGTGCCTTCCATTTCCATTGATTGGACCGAAAATAAGAATGAGTTCTGTGTCCTGTTCAAGCAACAGGCACCCTCAGGATTCTTCCCCACCACCACCACCACAAGAATGTAAGTCTGAATTTTGAACGTTTTGAATTTTTTTCACTTTGTCAAAGAATCTTTTGCCAGTCGGAGCATTCCTTTGTAACTTTTACGTAATTTAACAATGTGGTATTCTGAATTTTTATCCCAAAAGAAGCTGTTAGTCTTGAAATGAGATTTAGCATCGGTTCACTATAAACGGCGTATCAATTTTTAAATTGTTGCCACCAAATATCATCAAATAGTATTATTTTTAAAATAAATAATGAAGAATTTTCGCAAATGTATATATGTTCCTCGCATTTTGATAAAGTGACGGCACCTAGAGCCACAAAATTTTGAATAACGTAGAACATGTTCCCCTGGAAGCCCAAACTTTGAATTTCGAATTTGTTTTATTATATATTTCATGTTTTGTGAAATTGTAATATAATTAACAAATGCAACGATTTGAAGGCGAGCAGTGGCAACACTGTACACAATAAAGCATTTTTATCTGCAGGTAAAAGTGCAAGTATGGCGGACAGCAGAGATGTGGCATGGGTTAACCTTCCCATATTAACTAACTCTTAAAAAAAAGGAAAAGAAAAATTGTAAGCTTTATAAGAATTTACAAAGAAAGGTTGAGGAAATGAGCAACTGAAGCTTTTAAAAGGACCTAGAGTTTACCTATTATGGTGCATCGTACAATCCCACTGTATATTCCACATCTAGGATTTATTAAAAATAAGGATTCGGGACATAAAGAGATTACAATACAGTCTCAATACAATTTGAAATCCACACATGAAATTGAACATGTGTTTTGGTGTATCAAAAATAACAGATAAACATAATAAAGATAAATACAATAAGTTCTGAGAACACAATGTTATGATGAACTGTAATAATAATACTAAGGTGTCCATAAGGATATTAGAGTTTACAAAGTTCACAAGTGGGGTCATTTTGGGCATATTCACAGGATGTAAAATGATGTATTTATGAGTACGAGTATCGCATTTAAATTGCTCATTATTCAGTATGAGTAAGTATTTATCAGTATTTATCAGTATAAGTATTTATCAGTATGAGAACTTGTACTTCACAAAAATCTAGGCCGTAGAAAGACAATCGTTGCATAATTTTTTGAAACTTCGGATACTGATGCTTATCTTTAAGTAGAAACTTTGGAAACTAGGATATCAATTTGTGTATATTTTACGTGAATTCCTCAGTTCATGGGTATGAGAAAGTGTTCCTGCATATGAGGGGAACAGCAGTTCCCTGTTCCTCACATATGCAGATGTCGGAATTCGCCATATTTCTTGCGTAGAAATATGTGGGGAAGGTTCTATGTCCTGTTACATAGTAATTTCATGAAGCATTCAGGCACAGAGATGCGAAGCGTACGTTGAGAATCAAGTAATACGTGAATCTTTCCTGTGAAGCATTATTCCACAAATCTTGACAATATTTTGAAGCAAGTTGTTTTTGTTGGTACTTGTAATTTGAGCGAGGCCATGTAAGGGTGATATTTTTTATAGCCAGCCCACGAGTCTTTCTTTCGGAAATTCTGAAGATGTGTTGTTTCTAAATATTTTGTAATTTTGCTGTTGAATTGAATTTTATGTGGCTTAAGTACGAAGAAAGTGATATTTAAAAAATAATAGTTAATAATATGTATAATAATATTTAATAAAGACAGATAAATTTTAGATTTAATTAGACAGAATAAAGTTAAAAGTGAAAAGACAAAACGTTTTGTAAGCCATCTTACCAGGGAAACGGAACACTGATATGATGAACTGAGAAAAGACTATTAAAAATAGAAAAATGGGCACCAACACTTAATATTTTCTATTGGAAATTCTAAACGCATGCTGTTATGCTGTTTCTAAATTTTTTTGGATTCTCATGTTGCAAGTTTGATGTTGTAAGCGCGAAAAAAACGATTATTAATAACAAAACTAAAAAGACAAAAAAAAAGTGTGTTAGCGGGAATGACTGCAAGAGCAGCCTGATTGAAAGCCATATCAAAATTTTTTATTAGTACTTTTTATTTTTATTGGGGGGCGGGAGATTTAGATAAATGATTACCGTTTGACTACATGCCTAACCCTTGTTTGACTTTGCCTAACCCCTGTAGATAATACGTGGCTTCTGCCAAAACAATATTTAAACACCGGAGATTAACCAAGTCCTACTGCCGCTGGTGTTTCGGGAAATGTTTGTGTCCGTATGTTCGACTGGACATGAAGTAAATATTACCTTCAATAAAATGTCCAAAATTAATATTATTCTTTAAGCGATTTGGTATAATCGTTCAATCTATTTCGCATAATACACACAAATCTCATGAAATCACATCATCCATTTCCAGAGACCTTGATATACACGCGGTTTACAAAAATTTTCTTCTTATATTTTTACGCGATTTATTGTGCATTCTCGGATTATCACGAAGAAAAAGCCTTTTTTTTAATCTGCATCGGAATCTAATTACAATAATCCTGCCTTAGAATAAATCAAGAAGAATCTTAGTATTTAAAATAAAAATGCCGATTTTAACAATAAAATTTAAAATGCAAATACTGAGCATCTAAACTTAAAATCTCATTAATGCAAGTAAATGACAAGCTGTCACCATATCATTCTGCAAAATCAATAAATATGTCTTTTTGTTTTTATTAAAAATCTTTAAAAATTATCGCTAACGAACGGAAGAACTGAATCTATATTCATATTGAAATCAAATTTTAATTCGGATTTAATCTAAAAAACTAATGAAACATACTGTGAGAATCTTACGCTAATTTAATAAAGTTGTATCAAAGTTACTAAAAAATGTGATTTTTTAAGAATTCCATCCACTGGAAGAAACATCTCGTTATGGAAGTATTTTTCATAAAAAAATATGTCGCGATTTCAATGCAAGTTAGTATATCCATATATGTGTGTGTGTGTGTGTAAGATTTCGTTTCGTTTCCACTTATAATATTGTATACTTTGTAGAAAACTACACAAATAAAACAAGAAAATTCCTACGAATCTCAAAGAATTCGAATCGAAACGGGAGAACAGGGGTTATTGGATAAAACTCTGGCATAACGAAGGAACTACATTAATGACTGTGACTCTCGTTACAAACGAAACTAAGAGCGAGTTGTTGTTATTTCCACTTCTCCGGTTTTTTCGTCGGAATATTAGTCTTCATTATTTCAGGGTTTCCTGTAGGCAATAGGTATTGATTATTAGAATAATAAACTCATAATTAGGGCTACAGTTCGAATGAAAAGAGGAAAAGTAGCGAATAACTTGTTATTTGTTTCAAGAATTAATAAGTGTTACATCTGAATAGGAAAAGCGAATGAAAAAAAAAACTATGTAAATTCTCATGTCTATCCTTACACGACTTTACTTAACTTTATTTCTATTCTTCATTGTTTGGGTCAAAGCTTGAAATTAATTTCTGACCTCTCTTATTAACATTATTCTCTTACCTTGCTCTCTCTTTCAGTGCCCTAGAAATGCAATTTTGTAAGCAAGTTTATTTTAAGTTTGATATCTTTCCTGAGCATCTCAACTTCCCCTTGTATTTTCTCGTCAGGATGTAAATTTAAAGTTAAGTGAAGTGAGTATTTAAAAGGGTAAAACTCTGAGTTTATTCAGAGCGTGTTTTTGCTAGCCAGTGCACGTTTCGTTGCTACCTTGCTGTTACGTCAGTAAGTCTTTTGGCCATTTCGGATTATCATCACGCCTGTTGGTGTAAATTAATGTGCTAATCCAGCACTATTCTATTTTAGATTCGACGTGAAATATATTCTACATTTAAGTTCCCACCGCAAGTTGACGTTGTTTTATAACGCACGTAGGTCGTGCCTTTTTGATTTAATAAAGGGTTACTTTTCACCCTTCTTCTGTACTCGTATTTATTCACGCCTGTGCGAGAATTCGCCAGATACATTGTAGGATCTATATTAGAAGTAGTTTATGTGGAGTAGCAGAGACGGATCTAACAATTTAAGCAAATGCCTATTGTATACATTTCCGTGCATTCGTCTTGAAAAGGGTGCGGCTATTTTTCATCTACTGGGTACATATAAAATGGTAATTTTCGTTATTTTTATTGAAAGGTTTGACGCTATGAAACTGCTTAAGGACATGCAAGTTCCATTTCAAGAATGGCAAGTTTATATAACGAAAGTCTTTTTCTGTTTTTAAAATGTGCCGAGTATTTATTTATACACAATCATTTTGCAGCGTTTATTTCGAAGATAGGGCGATTTAGATTCACCAAACAACCAATATGTTCTGCAATGGTATTGACAGTTTAAGAATATTGGTTGCTTTAATGCAGGCAAAAGCCGCGTGGTGCCAAGAGTTTCGGGTGAAACAGCTGATAAATTAAAGAATGTTAGTTCCCTAAATCTCAAAAATCGCACTACGCATGAGCTTGATATTATGCAGCCAACCATCTGAAAGATTTTGGGACGGCTATTAGAATCAGCAACAAAACTTTTATAATGGCTGCGTGATGATTATTTTGCCTCCCATCGAATGTCAGTGTCGAAGCGATTTTTCATTTCTATGAAATGGTAAATCATCTCAATATCCATAGTTGTAATGTCATAGTTGAACAGAAATATTCATTAACATTAAACACTGTTTGTTATTATGCAAATTGTATTTCTGTCGTTGAAATGAGGAGCGGCGCAGACGCAAATTCGTTAGGGGTTTTAAGTACGCGTTTGGCACTTCAATGGTGCTGGGAATTACTGGAGTTTCAACGAGGCAAAGTTTCTTCTGAGTTGCGCTTCCGAAACTAGAGGTTTGCCGTCTTCTGGCGCCGTTCCTCAGCCAACGTGATGTTTAAAGACAATAAAGAGATTCGGTGAACATTACGACTCTGAAGTTATTAAAGTACATCTCCGGTAATGTAGCAAATCTTCATACAGTCCACTATTATTAAACAAAGGAATACAACAAACACCTAGTACGCCATTTCACAGACAAAGTTGCATATATTTTTTTCTTTTTACGAAAACACTGCTACAGGTCTTTTATACGTTATATACTGAAGGATGCCGCTCAGTGATGTGTGGTCAGGTGTGGTTGTCAGTGACGCTGACCGCCACACCAGTAGGCCTGGATTCGAATCCTGGATACAACTTGAATGTTTGTAAACGTATAGTGTCTGTGCGGCAAGGGAGTACACTATTCCATGCTTAGATCAAAGTTCTCTCGAGAGGTTGTGGGAGAAAAAGAAGGATGGGAAACCCTCAGATGTCTTCCCGGGCATCCTTCTTCAAAATTGGGGTGGAGCTGCACAGTTAGTGAGGAGGGACTATACGACCAATGTTAAAATTCTGGTGTTCTGCGCACGCCTACCTGTATACTGAAAGTCTAGTTATTTTCTCAAATGGACTATGATTCGGATATCTGTTTCTTCTACAAAGTTGGGGACTGTTCCTCACTGCCACAATAGGTCCGTCGCTACTTTAATGATGAGACCTCACATTGCTAGATTGATCAAGACAGTAACTTAACAATGTTCAAATGGTTACCAAGTGACAGTTCTGACATGATTACGCAACCAAACCTATACCTTTTAAGTGGGACAGAAAACCAGCTGGCATTGCAACACTTACTGAACTCTGCTAACCTTTGGGAATTTCTACATTCTGCTGTACGAGGGGCGTACTTTCAACAAGGGCACACTGCAACGAACTGAATTCGACTGAGTTCCCAGTTAAGATTGCCCCCTAGTTTTAACTAAAGCCGTTCTCCCGTAAAATTTGCACAATCCTGGTCTGAAAGAATAACTTGACAAGCCAAGACATATAAAAAAGAAATTAACATATACACTAAAAGTACTTTTAGTAAATAAATCTCATATTACTGACAAGGTAATTAAACAGTCTATTTCGGGCTTTTTAATCGTTTATAAAACGCTTTGAAAGATGGATTTTTCAAGAAATAATGGAATGAAGCATTTTCACGTAATCGGCTTACAATGTCCACTTTTTTATTTTTATTTTAAATCATTGACTTTTTTATTTTAAATTGTTAACTGAACTATATATATAGCAACATATACCAAAAATACTTTTCGTGCCAATAATTATTAAGAAACTGTTAATACAATGTCTTAAGTGTTTATCCCGAGCCATTATCTTAGTTTTTCAAGTCGCGAGGGAATTTTGCAAACAAAATCCAGATCCAATTAAAACTCCAGAATCCCGACAATCGCTATTATTAAAGACGTAATGAAATTTACTTTCCAACAAAACGTGCATAATAAGTAACTACTTCAATGGAAGTAAATGCGCCTGTGATAAATTATGTCAAAGGTACCTCTTCAATGCAAAGGAAGAGAAAGAAATATTAAAGGAAAAAATTTTTGTATTTAAATACAACTGAAGTACTGCACTAAATGTACCAGAAGTTATAATAAAATTATCATTTTTCAGTTACTGCGCAAATTCGTAAATTTTGTTCCAATATGGTCTGCTTAAGGAGAAAGCACTTTGCACTTTTCTTTCAAAACGTTTTAGGTTTCTTTATAAGATTTAGGATCATTAAATAGAGCCTTTAACTTAATAAGCAAAGGCCTGAAATTTGGCCGCTTAGAAAAAGGATTCAAGAAAGTACGAAAGTAGTGGCATATTTTGGCAAAAACTTAGTAATAATTATTTTTATTTTAAAAACAGTACAATATTATTCTACAACTGCTCTAGAGTAAAATATGTGATATTTATGCACAGAGTCCTTGAATTTCCTCATTCCTACACCTGATTCCTTGATAAAAGGAAGAGTATCCTGATTTTTGCTGTATCTTTCTATATTGATGAAATGAAAACTAATGCGACCACCAATGGCTAAGTTAATAAGACCAACGGATACCAGTAGTTGTTGCTTGACTTTATGGTAGCCAAGAGGAGAACGTAAGTCCTGATGTTGGTCGAGTCCTGCTCCACCTTATAGATGATAGTACAACTCCGCCCAGCTCCTTTCCAGTTTTGATGGAAATATTCTCAGGGAAGGAAATCCTTCTGTCTTTTCCACCAAGCTCTTGAGAAGGCCTTAGGGTCTATGATATTTTAGTTATTCCCATGTAACAAAGGTATTATGAATTTACAAACATCGATGGCTTTTCTGAAGTTCGAAACGAATCTCAATCATACGGCTTACAGCATCACTAATTGTCATACGGATCAGATTGGCAACTAGTACACAGCTTTGAAATACAAGAAAGTGCATTGCTTTCTTGAATGTGTCTGTGGTTTTCTCTATGTTTCATGTCAAAATGAGCCAATTTCTTTCACATAATTCCTTCACAAGATCATTCTTTCCTTAGGCCTTTTACCTTATAGTCCTCATCAACATAATATTAATGATCTAATATTTCATAAAGTTGCTTTTTCCATCACCTTAATTAAATGAATCACATGAAAATGACCTTTACTTGTCAATAACATTGCGCAGCACAGATTATTCTGCAGCATAATTTTACATCCAAATACATTTCTAACATCCTATAATAGGACGTCCGTAAAATTACTTCTTACTTACACTACCTTCTGCATCGAAATTGAAATCTGGTGATAATGATGAAACTGAGAAGTTAAAATATACACTGCAACCATCTGCTTAAATTTTTATTTCGTTCACAATGTTATAACTCTGCTTCTAAACTCTTCTTTCATAATACGCCTAAGTGTATAGCTGCTAAAGCTAAAACTCAAAAGGTAGATTTACCTTTGTAATACTACACGTTAACAATTTAAGCGGCTTGCCTTGACGGATTACAATTGCCAAGAACCAGTTTCTCTCATTGCAACTAGTAGTTATCACCCTCGGCTAATTGCTATGAAGCCTTTTATTACACTCGCAAAGCAATCGGGATATGCTGTAGCCTCCTACATATTCATACTAAACTCTCACAGGCAGTATAACATGCTTTCATTCCATTAAGTGATCCTATGGTGTTTTATCGTTCCATAGTTCAGATGCATCGCGAGGGAACTGATGACGGAGTTCCAATGGTATGAGTTGCAGTTAACTTAGATAGTTTTTTAATTTTCACGTGCTTTTAATTCTTACAAACGTTCCCATCTGAAATAATATATATTAGTTCACAGCTTTGAAATACAGGAAAATGAGTTGTTTTCTTGGGTGCTTTTGTGGTTTTCTGTATATTTCTTGTGAAAGTGAGCCAATTTCTTTCTCTTTATTCTTTCACAAAAGCATTCTTTTCTTTAGGCAGATTACCGTCTAGCGCTTTGCCATAACTCATTAAACAAATATTATTGATCTTATATTTCATAAAGCTGGTTTTTTTTTCCTCATCTTAATTAAACGAATCTTTTGAAAAAGACCTTTACTTCTCAATAACATTGCTCAACAAGGGTTAAGGTTTTGCATCATAATTTTGCATCCAAATGTTTTTGTAACAGAAGACAGGACAATGTATTAAAATTAATCTTAGCACCTAAATTAAATCTAAAAACTAATTGGCATTAGATAAATATTTTTAAATATTTTAATGTTCCTCTATCAACACCATTCACTGTATTACATAGAACTGAAATTTGGGAGAGGGCACTTGTGTATTAACACAATTAATCTTGGGCCAGTTTGGCGATTTTTTACAATTGAAAAGGTAAAAACTATTTATCGGGTTCAAGTTGGTAGTTTTTGCGCCTTTTTTAAAAAAAAATACTTCCAAACTATCAATATTTATCGTAAGCCAGGAACCATTATAAACATATGAAAAAAAAACATACCTTCACAATTTAAAACGCACATTTGAGTTACTAAATGAGATTTACGTCATACATTAAAAAATCCATTCTTCTTCAAATCTTTCTGTAATTTGTGTGCGCTATTGTTCTCCCGAAGTACACTGCGATCTGTTTTCTCTTTAAAAGCCATTAGAGAGTTGCTCGGATTCGTGAAATCCGCGGCGACAGGCGCTATCGAGAATTCTCATTTCCTCGTTGTGCCCTCTCGAAAAGTTTCATAAAAAGTTCCGTATTCTTGCAGACATTTTACCTTCGTTTCTTCAATTGGTGGCAAATTTTACAAGCTCATATTTTAAAACGAAAAGGAAAAATATCACGATTTATTTATAAAAAACTGTTGGAACTTGGAATACAACATAAAAGAACGCATAAAAAAATGCCGGGCATTGTTTGACAAGAATTGTTACGAGGATGGTTGCCGGAAGAATAATTGTGCGTATGGTTGCCAGAGTTTGGCCTATTCTGAAAGTTTGCCAACTTCTACTAATGTGATTCCTTTAATATGTAAGTAGCTCTAGGTATTATTTTAAAGTGAGAAGATAAATATTTACATGATCTTTTACACATTTTATCACTTAATTCTTTTACTCGTAAAATCTTCTTTAAGACGATAAAGTTTAATTTTCTGTCTTGCTTAGTTTTTCTTTTTCATCTGGTTTTATTTTCACTCGTATGTGTGTTTGAAATCATAAAATCCATTATTTCTTTGTAATTCCGATATCAAATTTTGTGACAGTTTTAAATGAATTTGCTTTTTAAACGGACTGAATCACTTTAAAAAGTGAATTTTTACGTAACTGAAAGACATGATAAATTCCATTTCCAAATGCAGAAGCAAAAACTAAAAGTAATCAGTGCGGAGAATTTCAATTCCTTTCTACAAATTGACTTCTGTTTTTAATGTATTACGATTTCAGTTTCTTCAGCTTCAATTTAAAAATTTAATGAAAATCAATCATTTTCAATAGCAAAATAATCGTCTTTGTCTCAGTGACTGATGGTACGTAGACTTTATAACTAAACAAAATTCGATTTGAGACTGCCTTTCAAATTAGACATTTAGAGAAATGTTCTTTGGCAATCGTTCCCAAACTTAAGTCGCCACCCAATGGCGTATCAGGAATCTAATGTTTTAAAGAATAAAGAGAAGTTTTGAAGATTTTTTTCTTGTTTTGTTACACCCAAACGTCTTAGGGCTAAGTTCATACAAAATCGAAAGTTTAAAAAAATAATATGCTTACTTGCCAATCTCAGTGCACAATCCTTGTAAGTCTACACTACGTTTGGCGCGTTCATACAGTTGCTTGATTCCTTCGTACAACATGACTTTTGAAATACTGTTCAAGTTCCTGATTACAGTTTTCTGAATCTATTCAATGATAACAAAATAATGATCTATGAGATGAGCCTTCATATTAGGTAGGAGAAAGTAGTCTGTAAGTGCTAAACCTGGTCAAAAAGGGGTGTAGCAATTGACCCGAATCTACCATAAATTTCACTTACCTCTAATTGGATACCTCTAATACTGGATTCGCTGATAAACAATCAATAAGATATTCGCAGATTTTAATATTTTGCTTCTAAAAAACTAATATATACATAATTAATGCCACCCAACCGGTATAGTGGTTAGCGTCGCTGACTGCCGTGTCGAAGGGCTTGGGTTCGAATCCCGGAGAAGGAATGGATGTTTGTAAATGTATAGTGTCGGTGCCGCATGGCGGCACTTTAAATATGTGGCGAGCCGAAAGTCCTCTCGTGTGGACTGGTGGGAGAGGAGAGGGGTGGGAGACCCCTGGATTCCCCCGGGGTGCTCTCCCTCAAAATTGGGAGTGGAAAATAGAAGTCCAACTTCTAGCAATCATTCTTCCATGTGGTAATGGACAACAACAACATACATAATTAATGCTATATAATATAACAAATTTCGAAATACGCAAATACATCTCGATTACATTCCTTTTCCTTCACTAATTCTACGGCATTAAACGAGATTCCGCCCTTAATAGCACAAACAAAATAGCTGCACACTTTAATGTTTATGTCCTCTCAATCAACAGTGCCTATAAAGACATTTTCAGTTGTCTGAGAATTTTCATACTTTTCTTTTCTAGAAACTACTTGATAAGAGAGGAATTGGCGCATTGTCGTGCAACAGAAACCGGGAGGCAGGAAATTTTTGTTTCTACCATACCTTCTATGATAATCTTTTGGGATCAGTGACTTTATTGATGTGAAACTCATCACCTATCAATCGAAAACCTAGGTGACGTTTTATCAGTAACATTTGTCGGTACTTACGTATTAACGCAACTGCTTTAGTAGAAGTCACCAAATTTTCAGAATGTACCAAACTCAAGCAACCGCGCGCATAATCATTCTTCCGGCAACCACCCTCTTAACAAGCCTTCAGTCAAGCGACGTTGCCATTCTCGTTTGCGCTCCCCCCCCCACCTTTTTTTTATTATCATTCCGCGTTCCAGTCGGTTTTTATAAAAAATAGTATTTTTTTTTCACTAAACTCAGTTTTAAAATAGGAACTTACGCAATTTGCTAGCAATGGAAGAAACTGCGGTAAAATTTCTGCAAAAATACAGAATTTTTCTGAAGGGACCAGCGAGGAAATACGTTTTCTCGATAGCCGCTGTTGCCAGGGGTTTCACGAATCCGAGTCTGCACAATTCTCTGATGTTTTCTTAATTAAAATAATCGCTGTGTACTTCGGTGGAAAAAATAGCGAAAAAAAATTGCAGACAGATTTGAAGAAGAACATAAGTATTTTATTTTTTAATGCATCACGTAAACCATATTTAATAATTCAGTTTTGAGTTTTAAACTGCTAGAGTAAGCTTTCTTTTCATATGTTGATAATATTTACAAATTTACAATAAACATCTGGTTGTAACGAAAGTTTTCCACCCAAAAATGTTCTTAGTAAAGTTGGAAAAAAAACCATGAAAACAGAACCTTTAGTGCAGATAGTAATCACGAGCCAAATCTATGATTTTCTGACAACATGTTGTTCATTTTTCAAAGCCTTCGGCCCAGAAACTTGGTGGCCGCGATTCCAAAAACAGATCAACCTTATTTCAGATGTCCTGCGCAGAATGGAAGATAGCACCAGCAAAATGTAGCTGCAGGTGTGAAAAAATGTAGAATTTCGAAAGAGTGGTATTTGGGCTATATGGTGGGTGTTATTATTATGTAAAGATTCCGTTCGAGTCCATACAGAGTCTAGCCGGTGAATGCAGACACATGTGGTCTTGCATTATCTTGAAGGAACGTTACGTTTTTGCGCTGGAGCTCAGTTTGACATTTTTCCTTGATAGCAGCGTCAACACGAACTAGCTTCTCGCTGTAGATCTTATTGTCGAGGGTTTTACCTTTATCCAGATACTCTTTGTGGATAATATCGCGGCAATCACACCAGATGCAAAGTATGATCTTTTTGTTAGTCAATTGCGCTTTGCCATGCTGCCGATGGGCTCATCGGAGTGCAGACCAACCCCCTTTTCATCCTATGCTTTCATCCATCATCCTAAGTAGATCTACTTTCTGTTAAAAGTTACGATCAGGTACATAATTTTATCCTTGCACTGATATCCGAGCATATTAGTGGAGTCTCGAATACGTCTATCCTTATCTGCTTGAGTCAACTCTTGCGGAACTTTTGAGTGTCACAGTACTTGTTCTTGAACTTTCGATACCAAACCTTCACAGTGTCATATGATACAACATCAGTATCTAAACTGTACACTTGATTTGGTGACATTCTGTAGCTGACGTTTTGCAACACAACTGGAAGTAAATGATGGTTCTAATCTGATAGCATGATAGTTCCATTTCAGACACCTTGTTTAGGCCACTAGAGTCGTCTGCCTGTCTGTGAGATATTATTGCGCAATGCGCAGATCGTATGCGCAGCTCGCATTTTGTTCTTGCATTTTTGCAAACGCTAATTGTAACTCTCTCGCTGTTGTTTGCTATGTTGTGTTCTAAAGCTGAAATCGCTGAAATAAAAGGTTAAACTACAGTCCACTCGCAAAGATGTATTCTTGTGTTTATTAATTTAACTTTAAGATTACTTCCGCTACATTATTTGGTCGTCCTACGCCGGAGCTACGAGAAAAACCCGCGCTTGTGAATAAGAATTCTACGTGTCCGTAATGGAGTTCATGATGCAATTTCGGTTTAGAATTCTCAAGACTTTCGCATTGGATACAGTGTACGAGGTGAGTGAAATAGTTAACGCATTTTAATTGCATTTGACATTTCGTTATTGCTACTATTTTTGTGATTAAAGTATTAGTAAAATCGAGAATTTAGAATATTTTCAAAATGTTAGATATAGAGAAAAAACGAAAGAAAATTTTGAAAACGCAGTTAACGAAATTTATAGAGAAAATAGATTATGATAACTTAGATAATGCTGAAGCTGAATTAATTTTAGAAAAATGTAAAATCTTTAAGGAAGATTTTAAATCTCTATTTGGAGAAATTTATATAAATTCTGATGATGAAAAAATAGACACTTTCGTTGACGAAGAACAGTCGATTTTAGAGAAAATTGAGGAAGTTCACTTAAAAATTATTCGTAAGTTAAAGATTTACAAGGTCGTAAATGCAAATGGCGACAAACCTGTCATACCTGAATCAATCTCTGAAAGTTTAAAGTTACCGAAACTATCTTTACCCACATTTAGCGGAAATTTAACTGAATGGATAACATTTAAAGATTTATTTAACGCTAGTGTTCGCAATAATCCAAATCTATCTGGAGCTCAAAAATTACAATATTTAAAGAGTTCTTTGAAAAATGATGCTTATCGCATTATTCAGTCAATTCCCATAGCTGATCAAAATTTCAGTATTGCTTGGAATTTACTAGAAGAGAGATTTTCTAATAAGAGAGAACAGATATTTGCTTTTATTAAAAGAATTCTTAACGTTTCACAAATACAAACAGAATCTGCATCATCGATATTAAGTTTAGTAGATAACGTAAACGAAATAACTCGCTCATTGGAAACATTAGATCAAAGGATAGATAATTTTAGTGATACTTTGTTGTTGTATATTATTTTGCAAAAACTTGATGTTTCGACAAGGTTGTGGTGGGAGCGTCAATTAAAAAAAGACGAAATACCAAAGTTGAATGACTTGATAGAATTTTTGAAGAATTTCGCTAGAACATTACAGAACAGTAAACCTTTAATTAGTAAAACGCATAAATCAGATAAACCAGTGTATAATAGGGTTACTTCTCTGATTACTAATTCTACCTGCTTATTTTGTAAAGAAGATCATTTTTTATACAGGTGTTCTAATTTTTTAAATCTACCAGTGCAAAAACGAATAGAGTTTGTTAAGACTAATAAACTTTGTTTTAATTGCTTGTCTAATGTCCATAAAGTTAAAATGTGTAAGAGTGTAAATACCTGCAAGCATTGTTTTAAGCATCATCATAGCATTTTGCATTTAGAAAATAATTTCAAACCAAAAAATGCATCTAGATTCCCTTCACCGGAAGCACAAGTGTTTGTTCCGAAATCGCAAATTAAATCAGAAAACAACTTGAGTGAGGTTTCTCCAACTGTTTGTGCAAACAACTATGAAAATCAACATTTTGGAGCTCATGCTAATGGTAAACGTAGTCATGTACTTTTGTGTACTGCTTTAATTAAGGTTCAAAACTCAAAAAATGAATTCATAAATTGTAGATGTTTACTAGATTCAGGTAGTGAAAAATCCTTCATTCGTCGGAAAACAGCTATCAATTTAGGATTGAGCATAAAGGATTCGAAGATATTAGTGTCGTGCTTAGGTACTTTCAATACAACTACTACTGGAGAAGTTGACTTGTTGTTTACACCTCATTTTAATACTAATTACAGAATTTCAACGTCCGCTTACATAATAGACAAAATTACAGGAAACATTCCAAGTGTAACATTACCTTTGAATTTATATGAAAGTTTCGAAGATTTAACTTTAGCAGATCCTACATTTCATGAATCGGGAGAAATTGATATTTTGCTTGGAGTTAATGTATTCCTTACTTTAATCAATGGCGAGGTAATTAAAAGGGGCAAAAATCTTCCATTTGCATGTTGTTCTAAGTTAGGATGGGTAATTGCTGGAACTACACATTTCGAATTCCCAAACCGTAAGCAGGTTTCAGTCAATACGCTAAACATAAACACGGAGGAATTAGTTAAATCATTTTGGGATTTGGAACAAATTCCCACATCGAAACCTTTAACTAAAGAGGAAAGATTGTGTGAAAATCATTTCGTGGAAAATCACGTCCGGAGTGAAAATGGTCGTTACTCAGTAAAATTGCCATTCAAGCCTAACAGAAATGAATTGGGTAATTCCAGACCATCAGCCCTTCGCAACTTTCTTAGTCTAGAACAAAAACTAATAAAAACTCCTGAAATATATCAACAATATAAAGACTTCATGTCCGAATATTTATCACTTGGACACATGGAAGAATTATCCGATGATAATTTAGATAAAGTAAATTTTCATTATTATATACCTCATCATCACGTGCTAAAAGAATCCAGTCTTACCACAAAACTACGCGTCGTTTTCAATGCTAGTGCCAAAACTACATCAGGGATATCGCTTAATGACACGCTAATGAATGGTCCCAAGGTGCAAGACGACTTATTTACTATTCTTTTGAGGTTTAGATGCTATCCCATAGCCATTACTAGCGACTTATTGAAAATGTATCGACAAGTTCAAATTCATGATGAAGATCGAGATTACCAAAAAATATTTTGGAGAGATGATCCATCGAAGCCGATTAAAACTTACAGGTTGTGCACAGTTACGTACGGCACTACTTCCGCTTCATACCTGGCTACTCGCGTACTCAAACAACTAACAATTGACGAAGGAACTAAATTCCCAAAGGCAGCTGAAATAATATTACACAATTGTTATATTGATGATGTCCTATTTGGTTCAGACACAGTAGAGGACGCAGTAGAGTTAATTTCACAACTAAGTGAACTTTTACAAAAAGGTGGCTTTCAATTGCATAAATGGTGTACAAATGATCGCTCGATTTTGGAAACTGCTTTGAGTGCTCGGAACTCAAATTCTTCATGTACAGTAGTTGATACTAAATCAATAAAATTATTGGGTTTAGAGTGGTATCCAACGCAAGACGAGTTTACTTGTCACTTTGGAAACTTCGAAAACAGAGAGTGTTCTACTAAAAGAATAATTTTATCTTCTATTTCGAAAATCTTTGATCCACTTGGTTGGTTAGCACCCTTTATAGTTGCAGCAAAAATCTTGCTTCAAGATATTTGGAAATTACAAATCTCGTGGGATGATCCCTTGCCAGAGGAAATCAATCAAAGATGGAAAATCTATTGTGAAGATATCGCAAATCTTGAATGCATTCGTATTCCTAGGAGAGTATTATTGCCCAAATCTACAAATGTAGAACTTCATTGTTTCTGTGACGCATCAGAGAAAGCTTACGCCGCAGTGATTTATTTAAAGTCTTCAAATCATTCTTCAGTTTCGGTGCAGCTACTAACATCAAAAACTCGAGTAGCTCCCCTGAAAGTAATCTCTATTCCTCGTTTAGAACTCTGCTCTGCAGTTCTATTAGTGCATTTGGTTCAAGCTGTGCAGAATTCATTGCAAATTCATGTTGACGATATTTACGCATGGAGTGATTCAATGATAGTTTTGTCCTGGATACAATCAGAACCAACACGCTGGCAAACCTTCGTAGCCAACCGCGTTTCAGAAATTCAATCAGTCTTACCTTCATCGCATTGGAATCACATAAAAGGAAAGGAGAATCCAACTAATTGCGCATCAAGAGGTCTTTTGCCTTCAGAACTTTCTACTCATGATTTGTGGTGGACAGGTCCTCAGTGGCTTAATTCAAATAATATTCCGTTCTCTATCAACTTACCATTTTCAGAAGAGTCTCTAAGGGAACAACGCAAAAGTATTTCTTGTTCAATTGGAACAGTCGCTTCGCAAATTCCAATCCTTAATGAAGTTTCATCATTTTTGAAACTTAAAAGAATCATCGCATGGTGTTTTCGGTTTGCGAATAATTCAGCTAAATCTACCGCAACAAGGATTAAGGGTTACCTTAAAACCGAAGAATTGCAATACGCTAGAAATGCAATTGTTAGAGTAGTTCAAATGGATGAGTTTTTTAATGAATATAATCTTCTGAAAAAGAATCAACCGTTAAACTCAAATAGTAAGATCCTTTCTTTGAACCCGTTTATCGATAAGAATGGACTTATACGCGTTGGAGGAAGATTAAGACAATCCAACATCGCGCAGGACAGAAAATATCCTATTTTGTTGCCCAAGAAACATCACATAACACAGATTATAGTGAATCATTTTCATATATCCCATCTTCATGCTGGCCCCCTGTTATTGCTATCAGTAATTAGAAGAGAATATTGGATAATCCACGCTAGGTCAGTTGTAAGACAACAGATTTGGAAATGTGTGAAATGTCATCGTGTACGAGCTAAAACATCTACCCAGATAATGTCTGATTTACCATCGTCTAGAGTCGTTCCGTCAAAGGTTTTCTCCAAAGTTGGAATTGACTACGCCGGGCCATTTCAAGTGAAGCCCAGGCAAGGTCGAGGAGTAAGACCAATGAAATGCTACATTTGTGTATTCGTGTGCTTTACTACAAGAGCTATACATATTGAATTAGTAGGTAATCTTACATCAGAGTCATTTATTGCCGCTTTGAAGCGCTTTGTATCTAGAAGAGGAAAACCAATAGAAGTGCATAGCGATCGTGGCACAAATTTTATTGCTGCAGATAAGGAATTGAAAAGAGTAATAAACTCCTTGAATGAAAATGAATTGGTTAATAAATATTGCTCTACTGAAGGTATTAAGTGGATATTTAATCCTCCCGCAGCGCCACATTTTGGAGGATTATGGGAAGCTGCAGTCAAATCTACAAAGTTACATCTCAAGCGAACTATAGGGGAACAACTTCTAACGCAAGAAGAATTTACGACATTGCTAGCTCAAATTGAAGCTTGTTTAAATTCGCGACCTTTGTGCCCACTGTCTGAAGATCCATCAGAATTTTCTGCACTTACACCAGGTCATTTTTTGATCGGTACCCCGCTAACTGCCTTACCAGAAGAAAGTTTACATGATCAAAAAATTCCTATATTGCAACGTTGGAAACTTGTTGAGAAAATGTTTCAAAGCTTTTGGAAAAGATGGTCCAATGAATACATTTCCAATTTGCAACGACGTTCAAAATGGTTGAAAGTGCAACCTAATTTAAAGGTTAATGATTTAGTTATCATAAAGGAAGACAATTTACCCCCGCTACGATGGAAATTAGGAAGAGTGCTAGAAGTTTTTCCTAGCTCAGATAATGTTGTGCGTATCGTGAAGATCAAAACTGCTAACGGAGTTTTCAAGAGGCCAATTCACAAACTTAGTGTTTTGCCTATCAATGATTAAGTTCTTTTTTCTAAAGCATTATAACATTGTACTTTGCTTTAATTGATTTCCTGAATTGTATCAAGGCTTCTGTGCATCTGTTTTGAGAATATTTTAGTTTCATTGCATAATTTCATATTATGTTTTTTTGTGAATATTTTAATGATACTTTTTGCATAATTTAATATTGTTATGATAATTTCATTTTGTAAAATCTATTTAGTTTGAAACGATGTTTCAATGCCGGGCGGAATGTTTAGGCCACTAGAGTCGTCTGCCTGTCTGTGAGATATTATTGCGCAATGCGCAGATCGTATGCGCAGCTCGCATTTTGTTCTTGCATTTTTGCAAACGCTAATTGTAACTCTCTCGCTGTTGTTTGCTATGTTGTGTTCTAAAGCTGAAATCGCTGAAATAAAAGGTTAAACTACAGTCCACTCGCAAAGATGTATTCTTGTGTTTATTAATTTAACTTTAAGATTACTTCCGCTACACACCTTTTATTTAATGATAGCGATAATTTTTACAAACTTCTGAACACAGTGTTCTTAAGCAAGTCTCTTTCTTTCAATTGCCAAAAATCGTTTCACAAAATATGATTAAAGAAGGCAACTCGAACTGCTTGCGCAGCCAATATTTGCGGTGCCCGGCAACTTTCGTTAAAACACGATATTGATAGTTCAGGGATCTTCGTAAAATAAAAGCGCGAACCCTAAGAGCTTGTATCCAAAATGTAATTTTTACCTTTTCATCTGTAAAAATCGACAAAGTATGGAAAGGTGATTAATACGTAAGTATTCACTTATTAAACTTTTCCAGTTTTTTCGTTTATTTGAGACTGCGGCCAGTTGCGTTTTGTCGATGTTCTCATCCGTTCGAGTCTGCGAAGCGCGGCCGCTTTTATGATCGTCATGAACATATTCGCATGTATGCGAAACCATCCGCACTAACGAAGAATATTGGACTGTGTTAGTGCTTGATACCCGTATGATTTACATAACATTGGAAATTCCTCCATTGCTATTTTGCCTGCTAAAACTCTTATTAGTCCAAAGAGGCGTCCCTGAAGGACTATTGTTTACGTTTCGGCATTTTGCGTCGGAAACATTAAATGTCGGTTGACTTTTCAAACCGTTGTCATCAAATATTGCATCCCTGTATTATATTTAAAGAAATTAAATAATGAAGAATATGCATAAATGTATGCGTGTTTTTCGCATTGTGATAAAACGACGATACCTAGAGCCATCGAATTCTGAATGACGTAATCTTGTTGAGAATATGGGCATCTGGAAGCCCAAATTTGAAATTTGGAATTTGTTTTATTATCGATTTCCTATTTTAAAGAACTTTAACTCATTTTTGGTTAACAAACTGGAGGATTTCAAAGCGAGTCATGGCAACGTTGTACAGAAAAAACATTTTTATCTCCAGCCCGTGAGACTGTGTATCGGAAATTCGAAAGACATGCTCAATTCAAAATTATTTTGCGATATTGCTCTTGAATTGAATTTTATGGTTTAGATGCGATGCACATAATATTTAATAAGTAAAGGTAACACACAAAATGTTAAAAAAACTGCTCTTGGGGCGTAATGTAGAATCTGAAAATTTTCAGATTTTTTTTTTTTTTTCTATTCTTTCCTTAGTTCTCGAATTCATGGTATCAGATGTTCCCAAGGTTAAAGCAAATGTTTAGTTGCACAGTAAGCAGATCATACTTTTGGAAATGCAAGTTGAGATTTCTCAGTAAGAAGTTCTGTGAATTATCGTTTTGGAAGTAATATTGTACGTATTTTTTTACTGCCAGAAGCTCCAGCAAAATTGCGAAACAAGACAATTGTCTACCAGTACCATTAGTACTATTAATAATGAAATCTAATCATCTTATTTGTACGTTAGATTCTGCATCCGAAATAAA
Organism: Stegodyphus mimosarum; assembly: GCA_000611955.2. Classification (NCBI taxonomy): domain Eukaryota; kingdom Metazoa; phylum Arthropoda; class Arachnida; order Araneae; family Eresidae; genus Stegodyphus; species Stegodyphus mimosarum. The sequence goes on along the minus strand of KK120754.1, from coordinate 89,177 downwards.
ACCTCACAATTATAAAATTCTGCAGGAATAGACATATTCCATCGGCTTCGTGTTTCTAGATTTTTACCATTGCATTCCGGGCGTCAACACAATTTCCGGAGTGAGTTTTGCAGAGGTGGATAAAAGTGTACATACAAAATTTTATTGCCGTTGCCATTCAGTTGATTTAAAGTGCCTGCATGAGCATATTTTAGTGTTTATTTTTAGTGTGCACCTCTTATGACAGCACAAAGGATTAATTTTTACTTAAAAAAACTATTTTTTTCTTTTTAGGAGTTAACTATACGTTTTTGAATGGCACACGTTTTATGAATAGCCTTTCGTTTACATTTTAAATCGGGAATGGTTTTGGCGTCGCTTAATAAGGAAATTGCGCAACTGTGTTGTCTTCAAATGTTAGATTTCGAATTTCAGAATTCGATATACATTTTTAAATATTTACAGTAGATACCTTCCAGATTCGGAGACTTCACGCCACGTTACGCTGCTCGCCATTGATTAGCTACAAAATCCGGCCAATGCTGTCGTTCTGAAACATAACCGTTTGAACTTAAATATAAATTAAACTGCCCCTGTTACTTGAATGTAAATGAAACTGCACATGGCAAATTGCTAGTTCTTAGTGTTGTCATTTCATGTTCGATTTGTGGTCGACTTCATATTCAAAAAAATATCTTTCGAATTTTGATTTTGACTTTGGGTTTAGTTTGGTTTATTTGACTATGGCAAAGTCCATGAGGACTATCTACCTAGGTGTGCGAAAAAAATGTCACCAGGAAAAAAGGGAAACGGAAAGAAAGCCCCCGGAAAATAAGGAACGGAAAAAATGTCACCAGGAAAATAAGGAACGGAAATAAAGGAACTCTAAAATCTCGCCAAATAATGTCGCCAATCGGAGTTGGGGAAACCTGTCAAATTCTAATTTAACCGGCAAGGTTATAGCGGGCTCTCTTGAGAGAGGTTTTAAGGGTAAGACGTTGAGCTAGCTGCAGCCGAGCAAGGTCATTTCGATAGCAGGTTTTAATATTCTTATCGCAAACTGTAACTAAATTTCATCTACAACGGTTTGTTATAATATTGCTTTTAACGGTCAGTTATGCGACAATGTTTCACCCCTGACTCACAGCTTAAGGCTATAACTACATTGGGTACGAGGGGAACAATCACTAATGACCATGTCCCGCTGGACAAACCTCTATTTCTACCATCGGACAGGCCAGCAGCTCGCTTATCTTCTTTCAATCATCGTCAGAAGATTTTCCTATTTCGCAGGTATGGTTGTTATGATAAAACTTTTATCTCCCATCTTGGCGATATTTCTAAACATCCCTGATTTTTCCCATTGCAAAAGAATGGTGACTTGTTTTCCGTTTCCTAATTTTCCGGTACCTATCTTTCCGTTCCTTATTTTCCGGGTGACATTTTTTCCTACAACCATGTACCTAAGAGAAGGGAGGCCTTCGTGGAGGACTTTCTAATGGAAACTAGCTCGTGTACGCGTTAAAAAGGAAAAAATCCTGAAAACGTCTATGCAGTCAGCTTATTCGCGGGATTCTAACCTCGGACCGAAATACTAGTGTTGAGCAACTTTACCGCTCGATCACTGGCGGGCAATTGGACTTAAAGAACCCACAGATGTACTGCTTCGAACCTTAGAATCCGAATAAACACAGTTTGAAAACTATGTTACATACAAAGCTGAAACTAAACGTATGACGAACTTAATATTCTTTGGCGTATACCTAACGTTTTCTGACGCATACAGATTTTTTTCACCACATAAAATATTTTTTAGCGAGTACAGACTTCAGATATTTCTTTCTTTCTTGAATTTAAGTACAATTTTTCATTGCCTCAAGCATTTATTAGAAAGCACTAATACTTAGCATATCATAGAAACGGAAGTCGCGGTTATGTTTTTGTTATTATTATTATACACTTAAGTGGAATGAGTGGAAAATAAGCCAATTTGTTGAAAGCGTCATTAGCAACCAGTACATTTATTTCGCTAATAACGATCATTAAGTTAACCCCTGAACGCTCGCATAGTTTTGAAGAAAATGGTCATAAAAGTGCCTATTTTTTTATTCAAGAAAATTATATAAAACTGAGTGTATATACAATATTTGCATTCATTTTTAATTTTTAAGTTAATTAGCTTGAA
>KK120754.1:71128-85696 GCA_000611955.2 Stegodyphus mimosarum | reverse complement strand
GTACATTTTTGTGTCTGGTTTTTTTACAATACCTTGTAAAATTACTATACTCAGGAATTTCATAATTTCTTCTTTCGTGACTGGTGTCCAAGCTTTTCTTTTTTTGAATAGGCGGAATGATGAAGAATTTTGACATTGTTCGGCATATCTATTCGTTTCCGAAATAATGAGATTCACTAAATTATCATTTAAAAAATACTCAAAATATTGTAACACACCAGAACTTGGATCAAAATGTATATTTACCTTTGGCGTTCCTAAAAACTTAAAACGTGGGGGTTCATGATCTACTGAAGTAATTTTAGTCCATACTCGTCCAGGCAACAGTACAGCTCCATCATCACTGCTTTCAGATTCACTGTCCGAACTTTCATAAAAATCAGTTATTTCAGAATCACTCTCAGATCCATTTATACTAAAATCGGAATCAGATTCACTGCCTGACTCTACCTCCATAATGTATACAACATTTAAAAAAATATTTTCTTACCGAATGCAAAACACATGCATTCACAAAGAGGCTAACTTAGTAACTGAGAAAACAAAAAAGCGCGCGCTTTGGAAAGTAATAAGATTTCAAAAAACATCTCAAATATGCGTGTTTATAGAGTGCTGACATCTGGTTTAAAATAAATTAACTATCTCTAAAAACATTGCAAATAGTCTAGGGCAGCCATCTGGTGTACATATTAAGAAATAAAACATGATTCCGGGCATAAGAAATAGATTGTTTTAATATTTTTGGCGCATTATTTTTGAACACTCCAGCCCGGAAATATCACGGGCGCGAGAAATAGAGGACGAAACTTCACCCCGTCATTTTCACGGGAGCGAGAAGGAAGGGGTTAAAGAAGTGCGATGGAAGTTACTTCTGTGATTAAACATCCTGGAACCAAACAAAAGATCCTGAGTGTATTCCTCAGAAGCCAAAAGAAATTTTTCCATTCACTTGGGGCGACTAACATAATAATTTTACTTTTAATTAAAGAAACAGCGAGAGAATTGTTAACTTCTACGAGCAATATTTCGTCACAGATTCCAAATTTTAAAATAGTGTATCATTAACTATGCTTTCTTTTACCTGAAAACTTCGAATTAAAGTTGACTACCACAAAAGTGTTTATCATTAGAATTTATTAATTTTTTTTAAATATAAAAAATCAATTTTTTTTTTTAAATTTAAAGCAGGTCCTCGTATCGTATTCCAGTTTAGCACTTGAAACAATTCTAACCCTTTTAGTGCCTAGAGGGTGCCCACACGGTATAGTGGTTAGGGAAGGTAAACCGCTGAGTTGGATTCCATACATGTATACTTGATATATACATGCAGAATCGGTTACCAAACCAGCGGGAGTTAACCACTAGCTGCCAGCCAGTGGTTAGGGGACTTGACTGCGATATCAAAGGGCCCGGGTTCGAATCCCGGAGAAAGCATGGATGTCAAATTGTCTGCCCCTTCATAGGAGGAAACGGTGGCCGCCTATTAGATGCCTCCACAATAAAATGGCCACCACTTCTGACACTTAAGAATGGCCATTTCCGTTATAGGCAAGTGCCCGCCATTTAAAAAAAAGGTGTGCCGAGAAAAAATATCGTACCTATGCGAAGAATACTGGGCTAGTTTGACGAATTTGCTATGATTTGTGGAAAAGCCCATAAACAGCAAACTAAGAATGATATTTACAAAATTCAAAAATCAACATATTACGAAATAAAGAAAGAATAAAGTAATGCCAATTGTATTTCAACATTTGTTGAAAATCATACAAATAACATCAAAATAAAACATTGTGAAAATACAGAAACAATTTTTTAATATTTTTGCAATGAAATTAGACCATTTATAACGTTTGACAAATTCATTTGAAGATAAAGTTCTCTCGCAATGTTAAAAGTAGGGCACCATCGAATACGCAAACGATATATCGTTGTTAGAACTTTCCGCAAGTTCTGCGAACCACGATATCGTTGTTTATCATTGAGAAGGTTAAACTAAAGCATAACAAGAAATTATCGCATTCTGTCTTTCATGTACGTGCTTTGGTGGTATAAGTGGTCAGTACGTCAAACTAGTAATTATTAAGTTCGTGATTCGATTCCCGGAGAGGCCACGTATCTTTTCTCATGTTTCCTGTCTAGATAAACCCTAAAACACTTTTACCGTTCCATGGTTTTAAAAGTTAAGATATGCCTTATAGTTTAAGAATGAATACACTTAAATTTGAGGTAAAATAATCATGAAATCATAGCACTAAAATCTACATTTGTTAATCAGTACACGTAAAATAATCAGTAGGTATATTATTATATATTTGAAATGCAAAAGACAAAATAATAAAATTAATCTGTTGATCAACATAATGTTGAAACACGCTATTGAAACTAAAGTGGCAAATAACATTAAAAGAAAAGTTTACCCAAACAATGATTCTCCCTATTCTTCTTTTTGTTTCTTCGATGTTTGCACAGGAAGAAGATTCTCAAAAGTGGGCTTAGTATGTCGTAGTATGAGTATGTGACTAATTGCTACTTGATGTTTATGATGTTAGATTATTTGATGTTTATGATGTTAGATTATTTGATGTTTATGATTTTTAAATTTCAGCATCTAAAAATATGCCGTATAGACAGTTCGTAAATTTTCATATACCATAAAACAAACTTTTCACCCTCCTTCTGAAAAAGAATAATAAAACTTATTTGATAGATTATTTAACTTACTTGACAGGTTTTCTACTCTTTTACAAATGTGTTGTAGTCTAAAGCAGACAAAGAAAAAAGGGTTTCTGGCAGAAAAAGTGCTCTTATTTTTGCCATCTTGGCTCACCTAGTAACGAACTGGTAATATTCTTTTTCTCATTTTAGCATCTGGTAAAATGCTCGTTGTAATATTCTTATTATATCCAGTTTCTGAAACTGAATATTCAAAGCGATTTCTTCATCCTCTGAATCACATTCAATCATTTTTCTTTGTTTTACAAATTTCTTATTATTTATTCCTTGTGCTTTAATATTGACTAAAAATTTCATCATTGATAATATGTAATTGAGATTCAAAAACAGAAAATAGATTACAGCTAAAAATAAGTTTTATATACAATAAGCTTTAATTTAAAATGGACGTAATAATGCACTAAAAGGAAAAAAATATTTTATCATATAGTTTAAATGGGTTTGGTTACCGTTTAATTCATTATGGCAAAGCATACTAGGGCTATCTTTGGGGGAGGACTTTATAAAGGAAACTGACTCGTATACGGGTTACTTATAAAGGGAAAGCAGTGAAAACGCTCATGCACAGCCAGTTCACCTGCAATCGAACCCAGATCGGAGCTACCACTGTTCGGGAATTTTACAGCTCGCGGGCCGTAATTTGATGAGAATGAGAGATTAAATAAATCCATTTACATAATTCATCTACAATTTAATATCCCGAATATTAAAAGCATCGGCACCTAAATAACGAAATTTTAAATTTTTATTGCATTGTCAAATATATAAGATTAAACTAAATGTATAATGTATGGGGTCATTTATATTTTTAATTCACTACGTTTGCTTCACTTTCGAAGTTGTTTGGATAAAACTTATAGTGAGTAATGACGTAAAGAATAATAGATACAATACAGCTGCAAAGTTAAAAATAAATTAAAATATAATTAAGAAAATAGTTTTTTTTTTTTCAAATTATATAATGTAATATACATGTTCTTATTTTCACAGGTTTAGTGTTTGAGGAATTTTCAAGCTAACAGGAACCAATGTTCGCCTAGAAATATATATACATGTGGGGAAGAGTAGAAATTTGCCGAGCTAAGTGTGAACGCAAGCATGGTCATATTTATATAGGTGGTCATATTCAACTTCGATTATTTAATCGTAATCGAAACACGCAGCGAGTTTTAAAATTGTCATCGAAACGATTTTTTCCACAATTTTGAAAGGAGGACACTACGGACGGAGAAGGCTTCAGCCTTCCTCTTCCCTGAACGTGAGTTATCTCGTACGTCAAGCATTTCTCCAAGCTTTGTAATTTACCATGATAAAAATTAGTTAACAAGCAGTTACAAGGTATGTCATGATCCTTGACCAATTCATCTCTTCGGGTTCGTTTTCATCCACTTATGAATGTTATTCGTCGACTCTATTCGCAGAAATAAAACTGGCACACTTATGAAGGTTTAACGATAACATGAAATATATTTTATTGAAATATATATATATATTCTTTTCACAAAGTATTTTTTCCACAATTACATTAAAAACGCACAACTATTACATTTAACATTTCAGTTCTTTTTAATAGTAACACATCAACTTCAAACTTTGGAATACAAAAAAAAAATGTTTCACGCGAGCCTCCGTCTTTCTCGCATGAAGCACGTTTTCTTCTTCTCGTAGCCAGATTTTGCTTTCTCTCCGCTTTTCAGATAGACAGTTTTTTTTTCACACGAGCAGGCCGTTGGCTTAACTGATCTTTCATCAGGGCTTGGTTGGTAGCTTCCTCTGACCGAGCATGTGCATGACAAGGTACTTTGAGAATAATCTCCGAGTGCCCCCATTTCTCAGAAAAGAACTTTGTTCACCGCGAGACTCAATATATTTATGAGACGACCAAGTTCTGTCCTTTTTCACTTTGCCACGCTGATGTCTTACTTTCAGACTCTTCCTAAGGTATAAAGAACTCTCTTTATGTGTTCTCAACTAATTTTTCTTATTCCCGTTTTTGTTAATGAAGGTTACAGGAGAATGAGAATAAATATCTACATGGTTTCATTATCTTCAATGCAAGTCTTGTGCAAGTTGTCTTCGAACTCAAAAGGTCTGTTAAAATAGTGATGATATTTGTATCGGGTTTAACAAACGTTTCTCGCCACCGCAAATATCGTCTACGCAAGCAGTTTGCGTTGTCGTGTTTAATCACATTTTGTCAAACGATTTTTGGCATTTTAAAAACAAGACTTGATTTAGAACACTGTTGTGAAAGTTGTAAAAAAATATCGCTATTATTAAGTACAAGCTGTTTGAAATGGAACTATCACGCTACCAGATTAGAATCATCGTTTATTTTCAATTCTGCTGCAAAAATTCAGCTACAGAATTTCACCAAATCATGTGTACAGCTTTAAGTAGTACTGTTGTATCATGTGACACTGTGATGGTTTCGTACCGAAAGTTCAAAAACAAGTACTATGACATTCAAGAAGCAGAGCGCTCTGCCCGGCCTACGGATGTTGAGGAGGCCCGCCTGCGAGAACGTGTGGTAGAAGATCAGTATGCAACTACTCGGGAGCTTCCTAAGGAGTTACACGTTAGTGCCATAATCATTAATCGCGGTAGGCATCGCATAAACATGATGTGCAATTTCAGTCGCTGGGTTCAAAAACAAGGACTATGACATTCAAGATGTAGAGAGCTCTGGTCGGTCAACTTGGGGAAGAAGATCAGCATGCAACCACTCGAGAGCTCGCTAAGGAGTTAGACGTTAGTGCCATGTACATTAGTCGCGTTATGCATAGCATCAAGCAGATAGGGACAGACGTGTTCGGGCCTATTCTACTCTGCTCGAATATCAACGGAAGGACAAAATTCTGGACCGGATCGTCACTTGTAAAGAAAAGTGGATTTATTTTAACAACACAGACCAAAAAGAGGGGTTGGTCTGCGCCCGGTGAGTCTATCGGCAGCGTCGCAAAGTGCAATTTGTCTAACAAAAAGGTTATGCTTTGTATCTGGTTGGATCGCCGGGGTATTATCCACAAAGATTACCTGGAAAAATATAAAACCCTCGACAGTAAGGTGTACAGCGAGATGGTAATCCGCGTTGACGTTGCTATCAAGGAAAAGCCTCAAACTGAGTTCCGGCTCAAAAATGTAATATTCCATTAAAATAATGCAAGACCACATGTGTCTGCATTCACCGGCTGAACTCTGTACAGACAAGAATGGGATCTTTTGCTACACCCACCATATAGCCCTGACATCGCTCCTTTGGACTTCCACCTTTTTTCTCACCTGCAGCTACATCTTTCTGGTGATATCTTCCATTCTGCACAGGACATCCGAAATGAGGTTGATTTATTCTTTGACTCGCGGCCACTATGTTTCTCGGGCGAAGGCTTTGAAAAACTACCAAAGCATTGGCAGAAAATCTTAGATTTGGCAGGTGATTACTACCCGCACTAAAGGTACAGCTTTCATTTTTTTTCTAACTTTATTACGAATGTTTCTTGGTGAAAAACCTTCGTTACACCCATATATTTTTTCCTTAGTAATCTTTTACATAGTCATATTGATCAGTTTTATGTAGCTGCTAGTAAATAAATAATACATGTGAAGCGCAACTATGTTTCTGATGGGCACTGCAATATAGACTAAGTACAGTTATTATTTTTAGTTCTAGCAATAGGTTAAGAAAGACTGATTTTCATCATTCCTTAAATTTTGGATTACTGCATCAACTGAACGCAATGTAGTGGTTTCAGTCTAAAAAATGTTTGTTTATGGATCATATACAAATTTTATAATATCCACCTTTAAATAGCATTTTGGTATCTTGACAATAAGTACCACTTGTTTTACACTAAATAGAAGTGCTTGAAAATAAGGCGTAATATTGTTTTGGCTTATATCATCAGCATCTTGAATATTCTTTTGGAATTGGACGTGATTGGAATCGCTCCCCAAATATCCGAGACATATTCCATGAGTCCCCCCCCTCAATTTGCTGAATTTTTGGGATGAGGAGATTTTCCATTATTTTTAAATGTTTATACATTATTATAATGCTTAGAAGAGTTTCCAGATTGAAGCTCTGCGTCATTTGGCAACTAAAGAGGCTGTAGTCTGCTGATGTTCTCGCATATATACAAAAGTTTGCAGAGAAGGATCTTTTAGCAAAGAAGCGGCTAATACTTCTGATGTAATAATTGAGTGCTGGGTTAGAATTCAGGAAATCTTGTCTTACTTTTAGGACTGCGAAGTTGTTTCTTCTCCTTTGAGGTGTCTCGTTCCGTCCTCATTGTTATGTGTTTATAACACATTGAAAAATTTGGGATTTTAACTGAGAGCAAAGTCACGATATTTGACTATAATCTGTCTCTTTGTTCTTTGCTTTGCTTTTCCTAGCACATCACTTTCTTCATTCCTTTTATCATTATGATGGCCTTTACCCAAGGCAAGAAGATCAGAGAATTTGGATTTGAAAGAAAGATAGTGTTGTTCGGGGATTAAAATGATTTCTCATTTCTTACTGCGAGGATTGGTGTTTGGGTGACGAATTTTATTTGGGTTTGATGGATGTTTCTTGATGGAGTATATTGATTGTTTTTTTACAGTGTACAGTTCTGTTGAAAAACACTTATTTGAATGAAGATGGCCTTCCCAAATAATTGCACTACTAGAAACAAAGGTATGAAGACTGCTCAGCCGCCTTGTCATTTATCTTGGAGATATCTGTGTAAGCTGTTCGTTGTGCTGACAGAGAGTTGTTATCTGGGATAAGTGTTTCGTTGTTATTCTTGCTAACTGACGGATGTGTTCGGGAAGGCCTAGTTCGCTACTCATATCCTGATGGGAGAAAGGCACTGTATTGAAATTCTACGATCTACTGTTGTTGATGGATTTTAGTCATCGTTGATGCTATTAGTGCAGATATATGCGATGGGATTGCTACTGCAAGGATATTCAGAGCAACATTTGAAGTTACCCTAAAGGCTGTATTGGTGTTCAGCAAGAACGACCTTTAAATACCATTCAGAATTTGGATTTTTTCTCTCTGTCATGGGAGTTGTCCATAGTTTATTTTACCATTTTCCTAATGACAGTTTTGAAAAGAATTTTTGTTTGGTATTAAACTGCAACCTTGCATTCTTTATAGAGAAGAGGCTATTGCCGAAGTTCTTTTTTTTTTGATGATCTTGAAGCGATGGATTCAGGAAACGTTTTTATCAATAGTGATCCCTAGATATTAGGTAGTGTTTACAAATTTAAATTGTCGTCTATTTTTAAAGCAAAAGCCACATTTATCAACAGAAGGCGAACCTGTAGAAATTAAAACTTCACTAAGAAATTTAATGCGCTGTTCTGTTATTCCATGCATTGACGTAAAAGCTTTTAAACTAACTGGAACGTCGTGTGTAACCCCCTTCTAAAGGATACAAACCCGGAAAGCGAAGTCCACAATGTTGGGCCTCACTTTTTTTGAGTCCTTTCTGGTTGCTTCCGTTTCACTATAAGAACTACAATGAGCCCCTTCAAATAAACATCTTATTTATGACAGTCTGTCAATTCGTTGAATTCCCGTATATGCCTCGTACGTTCAGCTTCAGGAACAGTTTAGAAACAATTACAACCTTTTGCATAAGCAATCAGGTCTAGCTTCATGAGTTGTCAAGCTTAACATTTTCATTACTCCTCGAACCTTACCTGTTTTCTTTTGTTTCTGTGTTAATAGATTTCGCTGGTCTTAAGGAGTTCTGAAAGAGCACGAATCACTGTCCATCGTGTACAGCAACTGCAATACACGAAATCACGTGACATGAAAAGTAAACATAATACTCAACGCTGATAGGAGGTTTCTCTAAGGACAGCTAGAATCCAGCCGCAATCAAGCGGATCTTCCCAAGAACACGTCGAATAAAACAGTTCTTTTACAGCATTAAAAAACATCATCAGATGTGTTTATTGATTTAAAATGATTCTATGCCAAAAATAATTCACGTGATGATAATAATCATTGAAAGCTACATGATGGCACTGCTATATCATTTTTGAAAATTGCTGTGAAGTATATTTTTATCTCTGAATCCTTCAGTTGCTCTAAAAGCAACGCGGAACTACTGCTCATCAAAGGGCAACTGAATGTCATAAAAGTGCAAATGCGTGTGGTATAAAAGTTTCGCAGATCTATCATTTTTCAAATTACATATAGGAATGTTAGAGATGCTCATGCCTGCTGCTAAGTTTCTGGTTATATTTGGGAAATTTTGCTTTTGATATAGATAACATTTGCTGTTATGTACAAGAAGAGAGTTGCAAGAAAATTCCTTTGTAGAAATATATTATGTATAGTTATGCATGCTAATACTGCTAATAATAAGCAACATGAATCCACGTAATGCGAGTAAATTAGCAAGATTATAATTTGAAATGTTAAAGATAACCCCTTCTTCAGCTGCCAAATTAAACACGAAGGAAAGATTTGCTTAAGTGAAATTAACTGTGAAAAATTCAAGAATGTTGTAGCTTAATGACACAAAACGAAGTTTCTAGCACCAGCGAAACGAAACGTGGAAGGAAAACAACTACGTAAACAAAACGGGGGAATTTCAATACATGAAATATTATCAGGAAATCTATTTCGTCGATGGAAGACTTTTTGCACAATTATGTCTGCTAGGAAATAAAAAAACAAAATGTGATTTTTTTTTACCAGCAACGACAGATAATAGATAGTGTATGAGTTTCTTTGTTTTCCAAACACATGTCTCAGAACCATTCGCTCTTATGTTCATGCAGTTAATGAGATGCTCATGTATTTATAAGTATAAAATTCCACAGCTCTCTTTGTTTGAGCAATATATGCTATCAAACCATAGAAGCAAGTGATATTATAAGTACCCATGATTTTCATATGTGGAAGGGGTCTTGTACCGAATGACAAGATATATTTAAAAAGGAATTCTAAAAAAGAAAAACTAACATGAATGTTAAGCTTAAGTAAATTACGTGCAATTATATAATTACTGGATGAAAAGAATAGATATACTTACCTATTATCCCGTCGACCACTAGAGGAAATTTCGGCAACGGTCGCCAATCATCAGTCGTTACTTCCGAAGTCTAAAGGAAGCGGTTATCCATAATTGGCGATAAATCGCGTTACTTGGCTGGCTGACGGGAAAATCAGAATGGTACATAACTACTAAATTCTTTTAATCGTTCAAAATGAAGAAATGCTTTCTCTCTGGTGTTAAATGAAAACTTTTAATCGCTTAATTTATAATATGAAATAAGAGAGCTCTGTCTATTACAACGACTCATAAAAGATGAGAATCTAAACAAAAACTTTTTAACCTTTTTATAAGTGGGATTTTAGTTGTTCGCTTTGTAACATAATTATGGAATTTGACAATGCCGAAAAAGGCATTATTTTACATAAAATCGATGTCATTGTGGAATTAGAGGATGTGTGTTGGAAAGTTTTTGTAAAAACACAGGACCCGATTAACAGATAGCTGACATTATTTATTAAAATTTAGAAGTAATTTTAATGTAAATACCAATATTTTTAATGTAAGTAAACGATTAAATTTTGTAATTAAATTTAAAAAATAATGCTTTCTACTTAATTTTGTATGTCTTTTCTTTCGGCTTAACAGGTTTTTTGCTCTTTTCCTTATTAAAACCGATTAGAAACGCCGACATCTTTCACTCAGTGACAAGAAATATAGCCGAAACCATATCGCGCTGAACTTTGCCCATCGAAAGTATGAAAACAAGCATAGAAGAATAAAAAAAGCATATTAATTTTTACAAATCGAAACAAAGCCATCCGAAAGAGTTTCCTTTCCCTCCAGTTTTATATCCCATTACATTTTAAATATATACTTTCAGATTTAATCAAACTATACTCCCTTAAAAAATCCAAAAACGGAGTCCTATCCTGAAAAGAAAAGTAACATATGTAAAAAAATCTCATTTCCTTCCCTTTCACGATCTTAGATTGGCATTTCATTCTTAAATTCTGGGGGAAAACTTCTTGATATTTTCTTCTCACAATTCTCAAAGCAAAAGCCATACTGTTGAAATAAGGGAATCTAAAATAAAAATGCCAATGATAAAATATAAATCGAGAAACTTTAGAACCTGATGGAAGATGACCCACACATCAGTAGGTTTCAGGGACAAATGAAACGATTCGAGACTTAAATTCCTGCCTTTACTCAAAAAATTTCAGAATGAACTGGATCCGAAAAGTGGAAACTGCGGTGCGAAAAAACGTCGCTAAAGGAAATCTCCAAGAAAAAGATACTAAGAAAAAAAAGGATTATACTTTTAAGAATTACACTTTTACAACTGTTACATTAAGTTTTCTTTCTTTCTTATTATTTTCAATTCTCAAAAATGATATTTTGAATCTCCAGAAAAATTTTTTTAATAATTCTGAAAGCAAAGAAATATTTCAGAAATTTTACGAATTAAAAAATCTAGAGAAGTCAGACTACCAGGGAAAAAAATCAGGATAATAAATCGTTTTGCGTATTATTTACTACTAGATATAAAGCAAAATTAGAAAAAACGTCATTAAAATTGTCACTGGAAATAATTTTTTAACCATATAAATACATATGCGTAATATATGTACATATACTACATAAAGGTCCATGTATATACATACATATGGGTTTATATGGTACATACGGCATGCATGATAAGTATGGTTCATATGGTACATGTGTTACATATGTTATGTCTCCTTACATACGTACATATGGATTCACATACATATATATGGTTGTTCTTTAAATGACTACGTATGTGTAAACTGAAACTTTCACCTCATTTTTCATCTTACTTCCGTTCATTCTATTCACTGTACATATCATCCTCATGCTTATTATTTCATTATTAAAAAAGCTACTTAACGTCACTACCTTTCCTCATTATTAAGCCTAACCTCATCCTACATATATGGATCCATAATATAAATACACGTGAGATGGCATACATACATACATATATATAAGTTCGTATACGTACCTGTAGTTGTTCTTTTGCAGGGATTTATATTTATTTTAATAATCAGTTAAATTTAAAATTACGTTCTTTCCTATAAGCCTTCATTCCCCTAATTGTCAATGCCAAAATATTTAAATTTGGTAGCGAGCGTGAAGTAATGCAAATTCTACCTTGAGGAGAAAAAAATTTAAACACCAAGTTCTAGAAGGGAACGTTAGAGAGATGGCGAACTCTGTGCTTGTAGCGTGAGCTTCTGCTTAGCACTGATTGCTGGTTGAACGTGGCTTAACAGCTATTACTTTGCTGCCACTAGATTTACAACTCTGTTTTAGGAAACAGGATAGTCTGTGTCCTGTAGCGTAATTCTACTACTTGTGAATATCTTCAAATTTTGAGTTTAGTCCTTAATGTTTCAGTTACCGCCAGAGCAGAGGCCTAGTTTGTTAGCATCGAGTTGACGCATTGTAAATTTTACTATTACTAAAATTACTATTTTAACAATCTTTTGATTAAACTTTAATACTCTGTATAATTAATAATGTTCCGCTTCATATTTAGAAATATTGAGGCTGACATTATGTTTCTTATTTTTGACAATATTTTGTTGTTTTGCTCTGAACATCTTGGATGTCTAAGTCTTCTATCATTTTGAACTCCGTCGTGTTTTAAGTAATATTTTATTATGATAAAACTGATAAATTCTTTAAATGTACCTTTTTAACAATTTTTTTTAAAGTTTCGCTTTTCCTAACGGCATATTAAGAATACATTTCCGAATTTCTAATGACTTGTGCTTACTTAAAGAAACCGGATTCCTTCACATATTGGCTCACTGGTAAGGCAGACCGCACATTCATTTGGTCAATGTTAAACGAATTTCGCGTACTGCGCATGCTCAGAAGAAAATTTGGCGTAATTACGATTTTGGCGATATTTTAAAAGAAGATAAATGCAGTATATGATTGATATTCTGTTATCTGGGCGTTAACAATTGGGGGTTTAAAAACTTGTTATTTTGTAAGTTGTTTCATTACTTAGGGTGTAAATATCGATCGTAAACTAACAAATTTTTGTTTAAGTAGGATTACAAAACATGAAACATTACAAGATATATTAGCTGAATGTTTATCGATTCTACTTCTGAGGAATAAAAGCAATCGAGTATTTGCCATACGTTTCATTCGTATATTTTTTAACAAATTGAGGAATAAATCCAGTTTAAATTGCTGAATTAAAGTCAAAGAAATTATTATAAATAACTGATATTAAATGTAATGTTTATGAACAAAGTAAAGCAAAATGAAATGAAACAAAAGCAAATGCAATAAGCAGAAACAAACTTCCATAGGATTGCAGTTGTAAACAGTCCTTAAGATCTATATGACGAACAGGCCTTGTGTAAAGCTGCATATGCTTAGTCGCTAGTATTTATTTCCTCCCATGCCAACGGTACGCCGTTGAGCATGCGCAGTAAGCGAAATTCGTTAACATTGGTCAATTTAATGTGCGGTTTGCCGTTCAGTAGCCGTGAACTGCTATTGCTTTTTTTTTTCGGGGCGGGGGGGCCGTTAATCTTGAACACCTGAAATACCTTAAATCTGACCGGGGAAATAAGATCTACCCCATCTGTAGGAAATGTAATACTGATCATTTCACTCCTGGACATTTCACATGTTTGGGACTTGTAAAAGAGAACTTATTAAAAAGATATACCTTCCTATTGGAAATATTGACGGCTCTTGGACTCGTAGATCTAGTCTAGCCTAGTTAACTGGTTAAGCCTAGTCTAACTGGTTAGCCTAGTTTAAAGATTAACCAGTTAGGATCAGTAACAACATGCTAATAAAATGGCATAAATTCTAAGAAAACATCATTGAAGAATTGAGATGAATTTTTTGGTATTTTGTATTTCGAGGCAAAATAATAGCATAAATGCTCACATGTTATTTATTATAAATGATTTAATTTTCAGTCCAAGTGACTTTTGTAACATGGTTTTCCTGCTAATAAAAACAAGTTTCTAAATTTTGAGCTGACTGTTTTATTTTTAAATAGCCGCTGCGCGGCCAGCCTTCGTCTGGCTTTTTAAGTGTACCGGAAAAATGCCTAAAGAGAACACCAAACATTAAATTTGAAAACTGCGCAGAATTTTACTCTGCAGAACAATTTTATCGAAAAAGAAACAAACAACAAAGGAAAAAAATTCAGTTAAAAATGCATTACATATAAAAAGCACTGGCTCTCGTCTAGATGCATCCTGTGTACCAGATTTCATAGGCCTGGGTCTATTAGCTTACGCACAGTACGAACGAAAGACACCTACACACACAGAAAGACTCGTCCTTTTGAATATAGATCTATAAATTAATTAAAGAATTTACCTTTGCAAAAAGAAACAATCTTTCAATTTCTTAAACTGTTCAATAGAGTGAAATCTCGCTTTGCTATAGCCCATTTTGTCTTAAAATGACGCATTCAAAACTTTTCAATATTTTACAAACAGTAAAATAAGCAAAAAATAACATGAAAGAAACTCAAAAAACAAAACGTTTCGCGCAGAATTTTACTCTGCAGAACAACTTTATCAAAAAAGAAATCAATAAAAATGTATTATATATATATAAAAAATGACAATGAAATATGCAGTATCCCTTAATACAAATATTACTTATCCTAATAAATAAATTAACCAACTTCCCTTTGCAAAATCTTAAGAACTCAAATGGTATAAACAGATTAAGAACTTAAACAGATTAAAAAATATCATGCAAAACTTTTTTATAATTAAAATTATATATAATTAAAACATAATATTACAATGAAATA
>KK120754.1:48694-70837 GCA_000611955.2 Stegodyphus mimosarum | reverse complement strand
AAGTGTATTCGGAAGCTTCATTTAAAAATTTTTTTAAAAATACAAAATATTATTATTTTCCCAAAATTCGTTTTTTAAAAGGAGTCGAAAGGATTAAAGTTCAACGTGTCCAAAAATCAAAGGAAAATAAAGAGCACATTTTTTAAAATAAGTTTTTTTAAAAATAAGTTTTTTTTAAAAAAATCCGCTGAAAAGATGTTAAGCTCACCTTCCTAAATAAATTCGTATTTAATCGATTTATTGAAATACGAAATTTATTTTAAGTTCGTAAAATAGCTAAGTGTCTACGCTTCACGACGATGTAAAAATGAAATGTATAGAGTGAAATCTCGCTTTCCTGTAGCCCATTATGTCTCAAAATGACGCGATTTGGTCACAAAACATAAAATAAGAAAAATTTGAATTCGAATTTCGAAAAAATCGCTTCGAGGTGCACTGGCTCTTGTGTAGATACACCTATGTACCAAATTTCGTGGCCCTGGGTCTATTAGCTTACTCGCGACACGAACGAAAGGCACACACACATACACACACACACAGACTCTTTGTTTTATTATATGTAGAGATGAACATATTTATTGGGAAATGAAGACTAAAAAAACATTTATTCCAAAGAAACATTCATTTCATAATTCCCGCTCAAAGTATTTAAAATTCTTGACATCATTTTCGACAGTCCCAAGTACCCCATGACTGTTCTGAGATACCTTAATTTGAAAAATAATATATCAATTACTTATTCATTAAATGTTTCACCCCTAAACATTTTATAATATGTAACTGAAAAATCAGTTGCTAATTATTTATTTATAAATTCAAGAAGTGTTACAAGAGACTACTAATAATTAAATCTTATTGATTTGTATAAAATTCCAAAGCGCACTGAATAAAAAACAACAGTAACGAAAACCTTTATCAGTGTAAATTAACTTGCAGACATAAATAACGTTTAATACGTAATTTTACTCACGTATCTTAAATAAAGACATTTAAGGAATATCTGTGCAATACCATCTTGTAAGATCTTCGAAAATTTCCTTTCACAAGCAGCTATTTAATAAAAATTTCAAAGTTCTTTGGACTTTAAATTCGCAAAGCGTTTTTCTTTAATTGGTTTGACGTTTTCATTACCCAAGTGAAAGAGTTTTTACAGTCTATAATGCAATTAAAAAGCACATCCCTTCATTCTAAAAGCTTCCGAACGCGGTGTTCATCTCTAAGAATAAAATCATGATTGTGAAGAAAAAAGCTTCGTTATGCTAATACTCATCTAATATTTCCTGTCACGAGCTTAGTTTTTCCTTTTTATATTTTATGCCTTGAAGCAATTTCCCTAAGTATTCTTTTTCAGAACCATTAAATATATATCTCGTACTCTGTAGATATTTAAAAGTGCGTAGAATATATTAAAAAATATTGCTATCTAATTCTTTGTTTTTTAAGTTTGTTGACCATTTTTTGCTGATCAAATCGATTCACGAATTCTCAATAACCTTCCTCTTCCCTACAGCAACACAAAAATAAGAATGAAACATCCTGCTGTAAAGGAAAGCTCGAAGGCTTTTTCATAAAAATCATTCATTGACTTATCGTAATTAAAAATTAAATTTAAATAAAAAGAGAAAAATAATCACTTATGTTCCTAATAAAAACACTTTTAATGGAGCATACTGTCTTTCGTTTTCTTTCTCAAATAAGCAATCGGTATGTTTTCACAACATGCTTGTACTGTATTGTAGATGCTATGTTATTTTACATTTATTGTGGTTTTTTTAATGAATAAAAAGGTAGTTTTTGCTGAAAAATGAATTGCAAAGTAATAAATTTTTTGTATTTAAATGCAGAAAATAACGCTGATGAGTAAGATTATCTCCACGGACATAGAAATAAAAGTTCGTGAAGTAGCCTATAACAGCAGATCTTATTATTATTATTATTATTATTATTATTATTATTATTTAGAAGGGGAGGAATAAAGTTTCTTGTTAGAGCAAAAGGCAAATCTAATTATCTTTATACAATCCAGTACCAACCAAAGCCCGAGTGGATAATACAACTGAGCGCTGCTAGTTCGACTTGGATCAGTTAATTGCATGGGTGTTTCATAGTTTTCTCCATGTGTAATATAAATATGAATCAGTTTCTGTTAGAAACACCATAACTAATTTTTCTCTCATGCAGATAACCCCCGTGTATTTTCTACTTGCAATATGCTCGTTTGATTACGGCAAAGGGTTGCAGCCGAAAACATCGCGGATGAAAACATCGCGGAGAAAACAACGCAAGGCGAAAATATCGTGGGAGAACACATCGTGGTACAAAATATTATGTCGAAAATAAATTGCGGTTCAAAAACTTCGCAGTTTAAAAACATCGCCGTCAAAAATATCGTGGTAAAAACAAAGTACCTACAAATCATCGCATGGCGATAACATCGCACATATGCGTTTTACAGGCTTTAAAAGTTGTAACTGCATTTTCGCATAATGATTTGGCAGGGCAAGAAGGAAAGAGGGAAACAGGGTGAAAATGTTAACGAAACTTCAAGAATAAAAGGAAACAAAACAAGATATAATTTCCACTAAAACAGTAACAGATTAAGAAACATGAAAGAAAATAATTTGATAGTTAACCAAGCAATTTGTGTAGAGATAACCTCATGCAATTCTTTGTCATTTTTTTCTAAATATTTTTAGACTGTATTTTTCATGAAAAATTATCAGTAAAACTTTATGAAAACAAGATTAATTTATTAATAACATTTGTTAATGAACTATGTAAACTTAATTCTATTAAGTGCTATAAGTTGCATTAATTTTCTACTCATTTTCAGATTTTAAATGCCTAACTTCTTACATTTTCAGCAAAAATTCATTAGTTCACTCAAAAATATGAAATGTAGAAGTAAAAATTTCCCTCTTTCTTTTACGCATTCCAAATAGTCAGGCGAAAATGCACTTACATCTTTTAAAACCTGAAACACGCATATATGCAATGTTATCGTCATGCGATGATTTGTAACTACTTTATTTTTTACCACGATATTTTCGAAGACGATGTTCTTAAACTGCAGAGCTTTCGAATCGCTTTACTTTCAACCACGATATTTTGTACTACAATGTTTTAGAACTACGGTGTTTTCTCTTTGCTTTCATTTCTATCAGGATGTTTTGTACTACGACATCTTCACCTTGCGTTGTTTTCTCCGCGACGTTTCCGCCGGCGATGTTTTCTGCTGACACCCGGTAAAGCACTCGACGGCTCTCTGCCTAAGAGGAGGGATGCTTTCATGGCGGACTTTCTAATGAAAAGTGGCTCATATATACGTTAAACATGGGGAAACCACGAAAACGCTCATGTAACTGAGATTTAACTTCCGGTCCGAACTACCAGTGTCACCTACTACTTTACCACTCGGCCTCCCGGCTTTCGAAGAAAGTGACTTATTCGTTAGTTCACTACTGATAAACGAAAACTCTTTGTCTGTTAATATTAGCAATTGTTTTTCCTTTTTGCAATATTGTCAACAGAAATCCATATAATATACTTTCAGTGTAAATGAGGCAAACTCGCAAGAAAAGATGAGGTGAAACTGATTACTTTTTTTTTTTTAAGAAAATAACTTAAAAGATATAATATCTCTAATTTATGCAGTTCATAATACATCTGGTTTATTTAGTGTGTATTTTAGAATATAGACCGACGTATGCATGAGCCAAGTTATAAAATTTCACTGAGAAAGTTTAGTCAAAATTGAAAACCGAATATATAAGCCGAATTCGAAATAGCTCGTAAACTCCAAATATATATCTGAGAGCAAAAGGAACAACACCAAATGATGTAGATTTTATTTTAGAAGAAGCATTTTCAATAATTAAAAATTGCATTCTTTAGCTGCAGTTGCAACTGAAGAAACCGAAAACTTATACGTGAAATTGGAAATAATAATTGGAAAACTGGAATAATTATCTTCAAAAACTTTAAAGTTATCAAATGATCTGAAAGCAATATCACTCCTTTTCGATTCGAAAACTAGCCAGTCTCTGAAAAATATTGCGTCAGTAATGATATGGGCTGAATCAATGAAGAAATTACCTATGACGCCGATGACGACGAAATTGATGCGAAAATGAAGACACCATTCACTCGTATTTTCCTAAAACACACAGAGACTTTCGATAAATTCTAAAAATTTCTATGTTGGGGGCCGATCTCAGTCTTACTCAGAATCTTAATGAATCAAATCGAGAAAATATATGAAAGTTTGATTGATTCATGTTTACCAGGATTAAATAAAATAAAACCCACAAATTGAAACAATAGCGCATCACGTGAAAAATCTTTTTAACTTAATTTGTTATTATTGTTTCAAGTATTCTTATGGTCGAATTATTTCTAAGATTTTTTTAACTCATATATAAGACAATTCCTTAACTTCAGCGGCAAAGCTATTGCTAAAAATTCTTCTTTCATGCATGAAACATATGTGGTAATTTATAACGTAATTTATAATTAGGATGTTTGTTAACCTTTTGAAGCATTAGAATAAGTAATAAAAGATAATTTCATCGCAATATATTGAGTAATTTGGTACCGAATATTTATTTGCACGCCATCTTGAAACATAATTTTAATCATCGGAACACAAGAGACGCCTCTCAGTTACCATTTAATCCATGTTATGGCAACTCGAGTGGCAAATGAGAGGCGACATAGAGGCAACTTTAACAACTGATTTAATCTTAATTTATTGCTATTTGCTATTGGTCTTTAGATTTCCGATAACTAACCGGTTATTGGACAAAATATATATATATATATATATATATACTTAAATATCCAGAGAGAAAAAGATGAAATCTAGAAAGAAAAAAAAATCTGTTGTGTACACCACATGATTTCCTTGTACGGAATATTAAATTATATGCATTTTTTCCGCCATTCAATTTAAACTTATTGGAATGAATCAAATCTATCTCGTAGTTAGCTCATAAACCACAATACAATAAACGCACTCTTTAAAACTCACTATATTTGTTTACCATAGCGACACAATGGCGCTAGGTTCACTTAACAGCGGTACATCTTATTCATTTTATAACTCAGAATGAACAAAAAATTATATCATCTAAGAGATTATCTAATCATTGCCACATCTTCTATTCAAATACTGTAATAAATCTAAAACCATAAATATATAGGAAATTAAACAAACAGAAAAAAAATGAAACACTTTTTCACAGACGACTCAGTATATCTCATTCAATTAATTCAGTTCTCACTTTGCGACAAGGCAAAAATACAGAAAAACTCAAAATATCCATGTTAAAAATTACGAAGTAAATCTTAAACACTTATTTCCTTGAATAAATCCCAGACTGGATTAACCATGATTGAACTCGCAAAAATAAAAGAAGGCGTTATCTTTGTTGTTGCGAAGCTTAGTTTCTCTAGATTGGCAACAAATCCAATATTCTCCTAAGTTTCAAATGTGAACAAATATGTCCGCCATGAGAAAAATGATTAGGCTTAGCCGCACTTAAACAACTTTTAAATTGTTGATATTTCTACAGATCTTGCATTCAGATTTACTAAAGGCATAAAAAACCTCAACCGGAAGATAAGATTAACAGCAAAAAATGCACAATTTACCAACATAGAAGAATAAAAAAACTGAGCTCACTGAGTCGAGTAACAGAGTGGATATATATATATATATACTTTTGGTGTGGCCGATTGCAACCAAAATAGGAGGTGCACATTTACATGTTATAGCAGTCCTATGTACAAAATTTCAATGCTCTGAGGCTACTCGTTTTTGAGTTACGCGAAATACATACATACGTACGTACGTACACAGACACAACGAAAAAAATCTCTTCAGAATCCATTTTAAATCAGTTTTACAATTTTTTTTGGGGGGGGAGAGTTATTTATTTTGTGCTTACCTACAGATGTCACACAAAAACATCGTTAAATTGCATTCGATAGCTGTCAAAATGAATATTTTCTTTGAAATATGATACCCGAAATTTTTCGTGATCTTTTTACTTCGTGAAAGCAAGTAAAAGGTTAGAAAACAATCGTGAAACAATTTGAAAGTAGCATTGTATTTAATGTATTTAAGTATTATTATTTATTGTATTTAAGTATGCCAACTTCCATTGCAATATTTCAAGACAGCTTTAAATTTTAAACATTTCTTCACTTATTTTTTCCCGAAAAGAGTAATTTTAAAATCATCTAAATTATGAAAGATTCATAAAAAAAATTTTATCAGAGTTTTCTGCTTTTACAATTTCTAGCTAACTTTATCCAAAATGAAGCTAAACCTTAGCATCATGATAAATGAGAAGAAAAATGGTGTCCATGCGAACTATTTCTTTAGTTCTAGCTAATTATCTTTACTTAGAGTGCACCGTTCTTCGACGTTAAGTTTAATTTTCCTTAACTTGCAAAAGCTTTTTGTTCATTAAAAGCTGAAAACTACGCATTAGTCCTCGAGAAGTTTTCTGTGATAGATATAAAAATTAAATTAATAGTCTGAATGACAGTACAGTGCAATTATCTTGCTTTTTTGAAAAGAAAATTCCATTTTGTTCGTCTAGCATTTCCCGCCGACTTTCCTCAAATATTATCTCTTCGTATAGTATACACAAGGATGACAGTGACCAAAGAATACCTTTAAACAATGACAAGTCTTGTGACATTTTCGAGTATTGATCATGTTTTTAATCAAAGCGGCATCCGTCAAAACCATTTAATCTTCTACTTCAGCTGTCATTTTTACATCGTATTTTGTTCTCAGCAAAAAGGGCCCAATAGAGTAACTTCTTGTTCGAATGAAAGGAAACGTGTTTTTCTTAACTGCAGAGTTGTAAAAAAAGCAAATGAATGCTTTCTAGTTTTGAAAGGTTAAGTGTGTGGTTTAATAGATATTTATTCTTTTCTATAAGCTTTAATTCGTAAAACATATGTAGGAAACACTACAATAGAAGACATTGAAATTCCTATATGAAAAGAAGAAATTTTTATTGAAATGTGTTTAAAGGAAAACTTTGTTGGGAAATAAGACTACAGTAAGCAAAGAACATAAATAAAAATTGACTATTATTTCAGTTACTGAACGTACGATTTGGCTGGACAGGCAAAAATAAAGTAAAACTTCAGAAAATTTCAAAAATTTCGATGAGGTAAACTAAGTATTTTAACCTGATAAAATGCATTAAAAATTAATGGTAACCTTTCTCAGCAACTTGATTTTAGGGACTGTGCTCGAGAATTCTGTTTCAAGAAATCTCGAATTGTATAAAATCTCGAATCCCACTCTCTAGATAGGCAGATAGCCCTTATGTGCTTTCCCATATTCGAGTAGCCTAACTTAACCCCATTCTCGAGAACCTCGTAATAATTTAGTCGCTATGCTCGACGATTCCATCACAGAAATTCTCGAGAAATACATAAAAATTCTGGAATTCCAGTTTTCGAGAATCTCCTAATAATTCACTGATTGTATGTGAGAATATCGTTGAGAGTAATCTATAACCTTGATTCACAAGAACCTTGTAATGATTTATAGATTATGCTTGAGAATCCTTTTCGACAGGATGTAGTGTTTCCCATATTTTGCATAACAAATTTATTTTTAGTTTGATACCTTATCAGGACTACTGCTTCTTTTAGTCGATTTTGCAAACATGGCTGGAGTCCTGAGCAGGAACAGGGAGCTTACTAAAAGCTATGTTCGTGCGTGTGTAGAAGATACAACAAAGATAAGAAGGGTTCAAATTACCCTTTATTTGCTTATAGATTTTACAAACGTTCCCGAACTTCGGGACACAAAGAACGTAGTATGATGCAATTTTCATTCCTCGTTTGAATCTTCCCCACAAACAACTGCACTCATGCACTTGTGTGAGAACACAAGTTTCTCACTTATAGATTTAATCGTCATCCATTTAATCGTCTGTTGAATTGTCATCGAATAGCTGTACGCAGGAATAAATTCCGGCAGAACTGGTTTTTCTCCCTTTTTCTGAAGACGACGCCAGGAGGGAGAGTGGGGTTCCGACCCTCGCTCTTCTCGTAATGGAGTTCGCGAAGGAACGAGGAGTTAAGGCTTAGTAAAAAATGCACGAGGTAAGAAAACAAGAAAAGGATAAGGTCTGCATGTTCTAAAAAGTTTCCACAAGTGATAATCTTCTACAACGTGTGTGTTACATAGTGGTTTTACATTTTTGCAGTTTTATGTATTCCCTCATCATGACTGAAGCACGTGATTCGCACTTTGTGAAATTTATGATGTGGCTGAAAAAGGCTTAATGCTCGAGCTTAAAATATGAAGTGAATTCCAGTCCACAAATCTCTTTTACGGAAAATAAGTGAACCATCCTGAGCAGCTTGACTACCAGTGCAAGTGAGAATACATCATTATTTGCAAAGAGCGATACCCTGCGATGTGGTCAGTTTATGTCCGAAAGTAATAGATCGCACGTGCTGCGTGTGTAGACTGTGTCTGTTATGGTAATGTTCTTATATTTCATATTTAACCGAGAATAAGATGATATTCATTAATGAATGATATAATAAATTAATGTGATGCAATTACGAGTGTATTTATTGAAAAGACACCATACGCCATAGGATAAGTGAAATGTTTTATGTATTTCTCTTTCTAGGATTATTATCGTATTGTACTAAAATTTAATGTAGGCCAGCAATTATTGGGCACATGTGACTCTCCTTTTGAATGACTCCTAGAGTGTCATGTGACTCTCCTTTTGAATGATTCCTAGAGTGTATCTCGTTTATTATCAATTACAGGCTGCCACTTAATAGCGCCACACCACCACAACTTGTTACCCTCAGAACTTTAAATCCCTCTGACCGACAAAGGCGTATACATATATGCCACAGAAAATTTTTGTGGCGTTTTAAGGAAAAATATATATGTACATTTTGAAATATGTCCAGGAAAAGGAAATTATTAAAAGCGCATAAATCCAAAGATAAAGTACCGGGAGCATCTTGGCACTAAAAATCAAGAAAATTCCTTTCTCTCATGGCAGTTTTGAGAAATCTGGGCTTTCGTAGCAAAACCCCTGACTGTTCAGAGGGTTTAAGCATAACTGAGAGACTTTTAACGTGTGTGATTTAAAGCCTTTGACAGTATTTCCAAAAGAATTGCGGGGTTTTATATTTATTAACCCGTTATCTTATTATGTCCCCCCGCCCAGACGAAAAGGTATTATGACTCTCACTGCCGCACAGAAGGGTACGGGTTCGAGTCCGGAGAAGGCATGGATGTAAATTGTCTGTTTCTTCATAGGAGGTAACGGTGACCGCCTATTAGATGCACTATGGAAAATAAATGGGAAAGTTCTATATCTCTCGTTCTTGACGAAATTCAACTTGCGTTTTTCATGTCTCGAAAGCGCGACTTAGGATATGTATTAGATTTATATATAGCATTGCTCTAATATAGGCAGTTTGACACAAAATCTGACGTTTTCTGAAATGGTATGCCAATTTTTTTTTCATATTTCGACACAACTCAACGACTCAAATTAGACCAAACTGTCAAGTTTTGTAAAAATCGCCCAAGTAGTTTTTAATAAATTAGCTCCCAAAATTTTGGCTCCTCATTGTTAATTGAATTGGGTATATATTTATTAATAACTCTCTTTTTATTAAACTTATTTGATTCTTCCTTTCATATTTCGAAATTTAGGTTCATTCGAAATAAAATTCGCCAATTTTTTATGATTTATTTTTTAAATTTATGTTTTTAAAGAATTTTTATCAATTTTTCGAAAAAATTTTGAATTATTGCCTTTAACCTTTACATTTTTGCCATCATTTTAAAGTAGATGCATTTACAAGCATACCTGAAAAAAATTAGAGTTTTTTATTCAAAATTTCCTAAGTTATACGTGAATTTACATTTTGGCTTGTTTCGAAATGTGGCGTATAAGCGATGATAACGAAAATGTAGTTTACGCAGTCTGTTAAAATTATTTGAAAGTATGAACGATGACTTTTTTCCGCTCGTGGACAATAAGAAAAGGAAAATAGGTTGTTATAAATTAAGGAGTTCGCCTTGTGAACTATTCTTGGCGCAAACTGAAAAAAATCCGCCCAGATAATTTCTTAATTTTCTCACCAAAAATTACAAAATTTAATAGCTAGGCATAATTTGAATTGTATAATTAAAATATGGAAAAACATTGGTATGTTATTTCAGAAAAAGTCCGATTTTGTGTCAAAATACCTATGTTAGGGCAACGCTATATATAAATCTAATATATGTCCTAAGTCACGCTTTCCAGACATGAAAAACGCAATTTGAATTTCGTCAATCAAAATTCAAGTAGAACCAGTAGAACGGAAGATATAGAACTTTTTTTTGTCCACTCAGTGTACGTCCATAATAACCTCCACCGCTTCTGGCTTTAGTAGTGGCCAAATTCCAAAATGGCTAATGCACGCTTTAAAAATGTTTTTTGTACTTCTCCTAGCAAGATTCAAATTAATTAACGTATATAAAAGCAGAGTTCTTGAAGTTAAGAGAAAACTTTGGCCAACGACGCTGACTGGCTCCATATTATTTACAGGCAGCTCTAGATTTATCTGAATCGGATTTAGCGTTTTGCTAACCGTGTTTTCCGTGGATTATTTGCGTCATCAATATCAGCTGAGCCTTAACCTCTTAGTCCAGTTAATTAATCCAGAGGATTAG
Source organism: Stegodyphus mimosarum (assembly GCA_000611955.2). NCBI lineage: Eukaryota > Metazoa > Arthropoda > Arachnida > Araneae > Eresidae > Stegodyphus > Stegodyphus mimosarum. Next base: position 60,099 of record KK120754.1, on the reverse strand, counting down.
CAAGCCAAGGTAATTTTAATTGTCTTATCCTGTTAATTATATAAGTGCCTTTTTTGTGTCCTACAAGAGCTGTATAGTTTTGTTAACCCGAAGTTCTAATAAAAGGATTCGTTTAAATCATTTTCTGAGTTCGGCTGTTCTTGTATTAGAAAACTGAGAAGAACGATATGTAATCTAATTATCTATTGGATTCATTTCGCTTTTAGTTATAACTTATTCAGTGCATGTGTGCGACTCCACTATTTCCCTTAACATTGAAAATTGTAGTGTCTTTGTTTAAGCTGGAGAAAAGTTCTTGTGACATTATGAACACACCCATCAGCTCTGAAGAAGGCTTGGCGTTTTAAGGGATTCTACATAATAGATTAACAGAACATCTAGAAAATACTATCTTTTAAGCAATATATCTTTAAAAAAGGCTCAGTATTGTATATCACATACTCAAGGTCACCGAGTATATATGAGAACGAACATTTTAATAAAAAAAGACGTCAATTGCAGCCTGCATTCTCGATATCGAAAATGTACTTGACCACATTTAAAACTAAGACGCTCTTTATAAACTTTGTAACAGGTACAATTATGTAACAGTACGGACACCTTGAATTTCACTATTGATGGCACAGGTATAGTCCCTTCCGTACTAACTGTACAATTCTGCCCCAATTTTGAGGGAGAATACCCTGGAGGCGGTCCGAAGGTCCCCCCAATCCTCTTCGCTTAGCTGGAGAGAGCTCTCGGCTCGCCGTGTATTTGGAGTGTGTCCTCGTACCGCATAGACTGCGCTTACAAATATTCATACTTTCTCCGAGATTCGAACTTGCACTTATCGGTACAGTGAGCGACACTAACCAATATACCGGCTGAACTCAAAAACATATTACATAGCATTAATTTACCAGTAATTTGTTTAAAGGTTTTCAGTGCTTACTTGAAAAACAGAACTTTACCTGTGAATACAGGAAAATGTTCATGCCTATTTAAAAGTAACTCAGAGTAGCAATCCCACAAGGTTCGGTCTTAGGGATGGTACATTTGAATATTTTGTTAAAGACAGGAATGCAACCCTAGAAACTAAAATTGCGAAATACGAGGTTGACAGAGTACCGTTGGCAAAGTGCGAGAGACGAAAGACAGCCGTCGAAAATCTGGAAACTTTCGTGAATATTGTTTAATATTTATGCTAACCTTATAGAATTAAACTCAACTCGTACGTAAGTGCTACGTCCTGCTTTATCTACGCTACAGGAAGAATGCTCCTTTTAATACTGACATTTGTATTTCCAAAGATTTATTGCCGGTCTCATCTGAAGCAAAATAGCTTGTGGTGTTATTTGATGAAGAGTTACGCTTCATAGATCGTGTGATATGTGCTGTACACGAACTTAATGCCGTTGTAATGCCAGTATATAATTTAATAAGAACGGGGATCCAAACCTGAATGTCAGAACTAAATTAGTGTATTTAACGCTGAATTCAGCTTCAATAGCAAAAACATTGAGACATTTCTGTACGAAAATTATGAAATTCCTTCCTATCCATTCGTTCTCCACACATAAACCTCTTTTTTTTGTTATTGTTGATTATCCTTCTTCATGCTGGTTCAATTACGTAGTTGTTTATCCTGAAAACTAATACTATTACTGATATTTAGCTTATTTTGCTCGACTAGCATTCTTGGAAAATGAATGGAAAACTTTATTGATAAATTTTTTAATTTAAGACGAAAAAAAATCTTTGTTTCATCCGAAGAACAAACATCAGTTGACGTATGGTTTACTCTCTATATGTGTCGCACATAATACTTACGCTGGACATCACTCTTTCGGATAAATCAAATGTCTTCTTTTTTGTTTACCCTCCCCCGCAGATGCGATAAAGGATTCAGAAAGGATTAATGCTTTTCTTGTCATTGCAGAATGACTAAGAAGATGATTAGGATGATTAATTTGCATCTATCAAGAACCCAAGACAGTTCTTCATTAACTATTCATGCAGTTCGCCGCTGGAAGTTTTGGTCGGTTACCTACCAGCAACGAGACGACCATATCATTCCGCTGAATGACACTGCGAACATCAATATGATTTGGCACTTCGTTAATATGATCTTTATTTATTGTAAGACTAAAATCTATTATGTCACCTAACTCATCTGTTGTACAACATTGGATATTTTATTCTAGATAAATATTAGATAATACAATTCTGTTCTTTTTCTCGTTCTGTTGTGTTTGGTTATTCAATAACTTTGTCAGGACTTAGTGTTCTGTGCATGCTCTTTGAGAACATAGTAAATTCTGTAAAGGGTTCTTATCCTTACGTTCTAAGTCCTGAACTGGAACAGGGAGCGGAAGGTACGCTATGTTCTGATGTAACTGCTGGGCTGGAGAATAACTGCACGTAAAGGGATTTGAAATCCTTTTTTATTAATTCACTATTAATAACAAACCTCCCAATTCGGGAGAGATACAGAACGTAACAGACCACACTTTGGTCGAATTTAACAATCAAATAAAATTAAATACTAAACCTAAAATAGAACTTAATTAAACTTTGCTTCGCAGAGCAATTCGCGGAGATTGGCCTCTACCGAAAAGGGTGCGTAGCAAGGTATACTAAATACTACCGCACTTTAATTTATTTTACAATGCAATCACGTAGTAAGCACTATGGCTTATAAATTTAAACTGCTAGCTGGTCAGGCGAACGTTGAGCAGCGTGACCGTGATCTGAGGCAAAGCTCTCACACACCGAGAGGTTTCTACCTCTGGCTTAAATAGTGCTTGGCTGAACTTCAAAAATTAGCATAAGCTAAAAACGCGCGCTTCTTCTGACAGGAAGTTGAAGCAGAGAGGAGATAGAAAAGATTTAAATTAAAATAAACTTGGTTAGTTTAACTAAAACCTTACAAACTTCCCGCCAGAATTGCGATAGTTAAACTACTTTGGTCCAAACGGACCATGTTGAAAACTAGCAATTCTAAATAGTCGAAAATTTCACTGTTCTAAACTTAGGCCAACTCTTACAAGGCAATATATGTTTGTGTAAAATACAGACGAAATTTTCTGGAACAACAATCTTCAACATTTTTTTTTTCAAGTCTTATTCTTCAAACAGTCTTACTCCTTCCAGCAAAATCTGGAAGGAAAACAACTTTAGTATGACATAATAACAGAATAATTCTAAGTGGTACAAATCCTTATTTTTTTTTTTTTGTAATTTTGCACACACACATTATCATTCAAGCACAATTAAATTCTTCCCCCGTATGCTCTCTCACCGGTGTTGGATGTAAAGCAAACCGCCATTGCGGGTTTTTATGTGTTCGGGGGTGTTCAACTCTTCCACCTACAATCGACTAACATTAGTTAGAACTTGACATACGAGACCTGAAAAAAACGCCCTATAACCAGCTAATCCTAAGGTTCTCACTAGCTTTATGTCTAACACTTTAAGTGTATTTGGTGGAGAGCCTAATTAACACTTGCATTCTAAAATAGTCAATCTTTAACTTTTCATGCATACAAATTCGCAGTTTGCACACAACATTCACATTAATATTGCACTTAACGTGCATTGCTAGCATAATATTATTTGTTACATTTCATAACACATTAACAATTTCATAGCAATCCTGAAATGCAAATAGAGGTTAAATTTCTAAGCTTACAGAAATATAGGTTAAATTTCTAAGCTTACAGCAAGTGCTTCCTATTCCTTTCTCAAGGTACTTTCTTGAAATATCAAATTACATTGAATTAATAGTCTACAGACTAAATCGTGTTTTTCAATTTTCCGAATTTTCATTCTAGACATTTTACAAGTCTTTAGACAAAGCGTCATACAAAATCATTTAGTTAACATATTCTTTTCAGCAATTCATTGCTTTTACAGAATTAATCTATTTACAAAACATTAAGTGATTTTAAATCTTTGAAAATTACAATTTCTTTTAACAAAACATTTTACTTTCCATATGAGGACTTATCGCTCACTTGGCGTAAAAGTCAACCTCGCTTGAGGTAAAATCAGCCCTGCAACTTGCAGTATACTCAAAAATTAACTAAACTTTTGAATACGAAATTGTACTTATCTTATTATGATCGTCCATCCTTTTCTTGGCCCAATCTTTAAAACTTGAGTAAGTTGTGGCCTGGTTCAGTTTCCTCGTTTTTCGTTGTTCTTTCGGAGCCTGCTCGTCTCTTTTTCTTTTGAAATTCCGTCGTTGTATCCTCGGCAATTTCCTTTGTAGAGGAGGTTGCTCCGCTGGACGTTTGGTGGACTGGGCCCTTCTCTCCTGGGCCCTTGCTCGTTGCTTGTCCTGGTTCCTGCTGTATTCGGGAAGTTGATTCTCAGGCTGCAATCGACGTTTCTTGCTTCTCAGGCACCTGTCCGATGATTCCACAGTTCTTTTGGATACATTGGGCTTCCCTTGCCCATTCTGCTTTCTTCTCTTGGTGCGCTCGTAATTCCGTTCGTAGATTTGTTCACCTGCATCGTGAGACTTTCTTTTGAAACCACCTTTTTGGTTCTTATTTCTTTGTTGGGGGGGAGCTTTCTTCTTCTGACATTTCGATGCCGTTGTAGCTGGTTCCTGCTGTTTTTGCTGACGTATATCTTCCTGGCTAGTCGATTGCCTCGGATCCTGAAACGAATCTTTAAATACAGCCATTTTGCTGCGATTATAGAACGGTTTTATTTGGTCCACATTCGCTTTGAGCGTTTGACCATCATTTCTTTTTAATATAACCACTGCCCCCGTAATTTGTTCAATTGTGAACGGGCCTTCAAAACGCGGAAAAAATTTCCCCACCTTTTCCTCTGGGGCATTTGACAAGTTGTGTTTAATCTTCAACACTTCATCTCCCACATTGTACTTGACCTCTCTTCTTTTTAGGTCATAGTACAATTTCTGTTTTCTTTGGGCCATTTCTATATTTTCCGTCGCTTCCCGTATTAACTTTTGTATATCACTCATTTTAAATTCTTCTGCCCTTTCCTGTACAAAGAACAGTTTATCTAGGGGGGTCAAGATCTTTCTTCCTAAGAAGAGTTCAGCGGGTGTTTTTTGTGTAGTATCGTGTTTGGCGGTCCTAAGTGCAAATGCAAATTCATTTATATGGCTATCCCAGGTAGAGTGATAGTTTTTCACATAACTACGAATTATTTTCACTACATTTCTATTCACCCGTTCCGCTATGTTTGACTGCGGACGATACGGGACCATCTTTAGATGACGTATGCCCAGTTTTGCACACATTTCCTCAAACATTTTACTAACAAACTGAGGACCATTGTCTGAAATAACTTTTAGGGGCGCCCCGTATTTTAAAATATACTTATTTAGAATTGAATCTACTACAATTTTTGCAGACGCGCGTTTTAACGGAATTAACTCTAACCATTTGCTAAAATGATCCACTATAACTAAAAGATATCGGCTTTTATTAACTTTACTTCGAGGGTAAGGTCCAAGTAAATCGATGCCTATTATTTGATTTGGGAATTCTGATTTAATACTATTTAGGAACCCGGCCGGGCGGAAATTAACATAATTATTTAATTGACATGTTGGGCACGACTGGACATACGCCCTAGTAAACTTTTGCAGTTCTGGAAAGAAAACTGCCTCGCGAACTCTCTGAACAGTTTTTCTTATACCTAAATGAGCCGAAATGGCACAATCATGCAACTCTTCTAATACATTCAACCTCATGCTAGCTGGGATAACCGGTCTATATTCATGATTCTCATTAGTAGCTTTCGTATAGAATAACAGTCCGTCAATTAATTCGTAATTTTCGGCCCTATTTCTTATCGGCACAATATCCGGATGATTGAAATTCTCAGGGTCGGCCAAATAATTGTATATATTTTTGAACTCCGGATCTTTTTTGAGTTCGGCTATTACTGTTTCACGAGAATCTAATACTTTGGATGTTAACATGGCTATCTTAATTACACTTCCATTTTCATCTAAGTTAATTCTGCTTAAAGCATCTGCCACAACATTTTCCTTTCCCGGCGTATGTTTAATTATTAGGTTATATTCCTGTAATTTGAGAGCCCACCTTATTAATCTGGGTGATAAATTTTTTCCAGAATAGAGTCTAGTGACCGCCGCGTGGTCGGTATATACAGTTACTGGAGAACTTCCAAAGAACACACGAAATTTCTGTACTGATGCTAACACTGCGAGAGTTTCTCTCTCTGTTGCGGAATAGTTTCTTTGGGTTTCATTTAATGTTCGGCTGAAAAAAGCCACGGGCTGACCATTTTGGGAAAGCACTGCACCAATCGCGAAATCTGAAGCGTCCGCTGAAATCTCTAATCCTTTATCCCCTTCTGGAAATTTTAAGACGGGAGCTTGAGTCAATGCGTCTTTCAATTTTTGAAACGCCAAGTTGGCTTCTGCTGACCACGAAAACCTAGCTTTTTTTCTTTTCAACTTTAGCAGTGGCTCAGCTATTTTTGCAAAGTCTTTAATGAAAGCCCGGTAATATGAACACATCCCGAGAAACGACGATAATTTCTTCGCTGTTTTAGGAACAGGATAATTTCTAATGGCTACTATTTTTGACTGATCCGTTTCGATTCCCTTTTGGGAAATTTTAAATCCTAAATAACGTAACTCTTTTGCGGCAAATTTACATTTAGACGCATTTATCTTTAAACCAGCTTCGTTTAACAATGAAAATACTTTTCTTAAATCTTGTAAGTGTTGTTCTAGAGTACTACTCGTAATTATAATATCGTCTAAATATATGAAAGTGCTTTTACCAAGGACTGGTCTTAAGACGATGTCCATACATCTTTGGAACGTTGCCGGCGCGCCGGATAATCCGAACGGCATTCTAAGAAATGCGTACGTACCAGATTTCGTTATGAACGCGGTTTTGTGTACGTCCTCGGGTTTTACCCCAATCTGAAAATAGCCACTCGTGAGATCTAATGTAGTCATGTATTTTGTAGACGAAATATTTCGAATAATTTCTTCAATTATCGGCAACGGATATACAGGATATTTTGTAACTGAATTTAACTTGCGATAATCTATAGCAAAACGCCACCGCTTCGGGTGCGTAATCGGGTAATCATTATTTTTCTTACACAGGACAACGGGGCTAGCATAACTGCTAGAAATTGGCGTGATGATTTTATTCTTTAACATCTCTTTAATATGATGTTCAATTATTTCTTCTTTTGTCCTATCATATCTATATGGCTTTTGCCTAACTGGCTGAGCGTCCCCCGTGTCAATGTCGTGGTTCACCACCTGCGTAAAGCCTGGTACATCACTAAATAAATTCGCAAAGTGACTTACCAGACCTTGGATTTTCTCTTTTTCCTCTGCTTGTAAATGTTCCAAGTCCAGCTGCGGGGGCTTATCATTCTTCGCTTCAATTGGCTTCATATTTAATGTTAGTTCTCCCCCCTTGAAATCAATTTTTGCTTCTGCCAAACTAAAAAAGTCCACACCTAGAATAATACAAGTCTGCAGGTTACGCACAATATAAAACAGGATTCTTACCTGTTCGTTGTTGATACGCACGAACAATGGTACTTTTCCTAAACAGCTACATTTTTCTCCTTGGGCCGCTATGACATCCGTGTCTCTTGCACTAAAAATTCTGTAACGTCGAAAGTGCTTCTTAAAGAATCTTTCCGATACGAAGCTGCTTTGGGCTCCTGTATCCAAGAGGGCTGTCGCCGGTATGTTGTTGATTAGAACTTCAATCTTCGGCAAACTCAAATTCTTAACGACCACGGTGTTTAAATTGATTTTGGAAGGGTTTTGCGCTGCTTCGGACTTCTTCACCTTCCTCGAAGAAATCCCTCTTAGTTTAAATTCTTTTTCTTCTGGTTGCCCTCGGAATCTTTGCTTGTTCTTCTATTAAATTCCCTTCGTTCGCCGCTCGCTTTAGGAGACACATCTTTCTTCGGCCATTGCTTCGCCTTATTCCCGTAACTTTGATTTTGCTTTTGCTGCGGTCTTGGCGAACTCCACTGACTTCTTCGCTCAAATTGGCGTCGTCGTTCGTTGTCGGCTGTTCTTCGGCTTTCAAATTGTACCGCGAGCTCAAATAATCTGTCTAATGTTGTTGGATTTCTTAGTTCGATGAAATCTTGAACTTGGGGCAGTAGCCTAGGAAGTATAACTTGAATAATTTCAGGATCCGGGCGACTTCCATACAAAAGCTTGAAAACTTGAATTTTCCTCAAAATAAAATTAGACAAATCTTCTATTCTTTCTTGGTATCGGCTAAACAGTTCAGCTTCCAATCTGGCTCGATCTCGCACCACGGGAAATGCTTTCACTAGAGAATTCTTGAAATTTTCATACGTGTATGTGGGGCTTCCTGGTTCCCCCAAGAGATTCTTTCCGATGCACTTGAACCAACTTAGCGCTTGGCCCTTCAAAGCGCTGGTAGCAAGAGCGACTTTCTGAAATTCGTGGACTGGATATAGCATGAAGTGGGAGTCTAGCTTTTCCAGGAAATTGATTACGGCTGTCTTGCCGTCAAAACTTGCCGCTGGCTTCATGGCTGCTCGCATGGTTTGTACGATGTAGCCGAATCCTTCTATGCCAGGAGGTGCTATCTCAGGATTCTGGACAGGTACAGCAGGTGTCTCAGGTTCGTCTTCTTGTTGTTGAGGCCATCCTCTTCTTTTTGTGCGGGCGCCACTATCAGGACTTAGCATTCTGTGTGTATTCTTTGAGAACATGGTAAATTCTGTAAAGGGTTCTTATCCTTACGTTCTAAGTCCTGAACTGGAACAGGGAGCGGAAGGTACGCTATGTTCTGATGTAACTGCTGGGCTGGAGAATAACTGCACGTGAAGGGATTTGAAATCCTCTTTTATTCAATCACTATTAAATACAAACCTCCCAATTCGGGAGAGATACAGAACGTAACAGACCACACTTTGGTCGAACTTAACAATCAAATAAATTTAAATAAATTAAAATAGAACTTAAATTAAACTTTGCTTCGCAGAGCAATTCGCGGAGATTGGCCTCTACCGAAAAGGGTGCGTAGCAAGGTATACTAAATACTACCGCACTTTAATTTATTTTACAAAGCAATCACGTAGTAAGCACTATGGCTTATAAATTTAAACTGCTAGCTGGTCAGACGAACGTTGAGCAGCGTGACCGTGATCTGAGGCAAAGCTCTCACACACCGAGAGGTTTCTACCTCTGTCTTAAATAGTGCTTGGCTGAACTTCAAAAATTAGCATAAGCTAAAAACGCGCGCTTCTTCTGACAGGAAGTTGAAGCAGAGAGGAGATAGAAAAGATTTAAATTAAAATAAACTTGGTTAGTTTAACTAAAACCTTACAACTTAAGGATCATTTACTTACACAAATAATTCGTAGAAGCTGGAAAGCGATGTAATGGGTTATCGTAATAGAAAATTTGTTTTTGAAATAATTTATGCTGAGAATATTAAAATCGATGTTAGCGATGTTAGTAGTTACAGTGCTTCTGAATTCGGCATAGGACCGTTATGGCAGTTCAAAAACACATTTGAATCTTACATTGCTACCCTAAATGTTAGGATTCAATTAAATTCTAATTCCTTTGACCATACCCTATTGCTAATTTTAAGCCTTGTCTTCGCTATTCAGTTTAGACTGTAAACCATTGTGGACCCTCCGCAGTATCAGTCCTGTGACGAAGTCCATTCTTTGCAAAGTCGATTTCACTCTTGTCGATACTATGTTAGTGTCGAACCTACACAACATCGATCTGTATGCCTATGGTAACTCTGGGCATGTAAAAGTATGCATTCTTCTTTCGCATTATTACATCATTAAAAAATGTCTTTTATATCTAGTTGATAATATGAAAATAAGCAGTTTCGATCTTGTGCCAATGTGGATCTTACACCGATCACACACTAATCAATTCTACACCGTGTCGACGCTATGATGTGTCGATCCTACACAGAGTCAATTCCATGAATGAACGCCTATTGTGTTATCATTTCCCCAGGTTTATAACTTGAATGAATAAGTGAAACTTTATTGCTGACTGTAGCTTCGGTGGAAACAGGTTTCTTTCATCATCTAAAAAGCTGATATTGAGTTCTTTATTTCCTAAAATTAAACTGCTAAACTCGGCGGTACAAACAACTCTTAGAGAGCCATGGCCGGCAGTGCAATGATATCTGCTTTCTAGACTGTGGGCTCAGGGGCGCTTATGCATCTTTGCCTGGGCAAGTGGTCATCTTGTCGCAGGACCCCCGGCGTTTAGTCCCCAAGCGAACTTGGGACTATCATTTTATCAACCCCCTCAAGAGATGAAAGCAACCTTAGTCAACCTCGCCTAGTCCGAGGATCGAGTCCCGGACCTGTGTTCCTGCAGCGCGATGCGCTAGCCACTGTGGCATAGGTTATGTTCTATTTATTTGTTTGTTTCTTACTATGATTAAAAACAACTTTTCATTGTTGTTTTTGACTAGAATTATTCATTGTCATCAAAATGCTCTATATACGTAAATCTTGCAAAGATTTAAAACAGTGGCAAAAGACTGTCCGCCATACTGATGGATAAGCGAATTGAAACACAAGATACGAATAATCGCTAACGATTATAGCTTTCACTCAAGTACATTGTACAATACGGATTACAATGAAGAAATTAAAGTTAAAATTGGTCATATACCTGTAGAGTCATTAGGTATTTTTTTCGAAGCAGAAGAAGAAAAAAATGAGCAACACCTTCGCCAGGAATCGAACCACGGACCTCTCTCGGTTACGCGTTGAGCATGCTGATCACTACTCCACGAAGGCATGCGAAGAAGGCGGGAGAAATACCTTATAGGTTTCATTTCCGATGCAAATGTAACGTACGAGAATTTGAGTAACGTTTTTAACAATAGGTTATTAGAAAATTATTTTGTTTGTTATTACTGCAGTTTTAAAAAAATGCTTTTGCAAAATGAGATAAGTTCAAGAAAGCTTTGTAAATTATTCGCTTCGCTACGCTGATGAGCATCTGACTTCAGCAACATCGAAGATATTTCTTAGGTTCTATGCTTCCCTTCGTTTAGCTATAATTTTTTTTCGTGTTTTTTGCCTTTGCTTTTTTCGCTAAACAGAAATTATAACGCCACTTCTACGTGTTTAAAAAATATTCGCTCAGTTTTTCTTCATTGTGATGTGATGAGAATGTTAGGAAAACTTTTCCTCTGCTGTCAATCACTAGTCGTGAACTCGTGCGCAATTTCGGGGTCACGACCCTATTTCTGGTGTCACAAGGTTTTATGAGATCACTGATCTCTTACAAAAAGTGTAAGAAAAGTTTAGATAGGATATATATCCTTGAACCATTTCTTTAACTATATGGGGAAAAAGTGCTCTGAAAAATTGAAAACACTATTCTAAAAGTTTCTATT
>KK120754.1:34198-48644 GCA_000611955.2 Stegodyphus mimosarum | reverse complement strand
CGTCCAGTAAAGCCTCTTATGAACCCTCTAATATTTTTTCAATGTATTAGATGTCACTGATGCAATTATGCAATATAGTTTACGAAATGACTGACTAAATCAATAGTTTCTCATTTGAAATTATTCAAGTAAAAAATAATTTCCACCTTTTATAAGCTTTTCTTTTATAGTTCAAGCGTTCTATAAAATACAAACTTAAAACCTGTTTGAGGTTATTAGTTTATATTTATAAAACCTGTTTTTAACCTGCATTTTTAGAAATAACCTGCTTTAAGCCTGTTTTATTAAAAACCTTACTTTAATTAGATTACAAAGATAAGAACACAAATGAGTATAATTAATTATTATCTATTTACTAAAAAAAGGAATAATATAGAATTAAATCATCCAGATTTTTCTAATCATTAAAGAAATAATTTTTCTGACATTTTGTTTCCCGCTTTGTTTTGGTGTGATTTAGTTTATTATGGCAAAGCATACTAGAGCCTAAGGGTAAAGATGCTTTCGTAGAGGACTTTTTAAGGAAAGCTGGATCGTATATACGTTGCACATTGGTTAAAACCACGAAACTCACATGCAACCAGCCCGAATGCCTGATATGAACTCATGTTAGAACTACTATTATTAAACGATTTTACCGCTCGGCTGCTGGTGAGTCTTCCCGTTTTGGAACAGAAACTTAACTAGCTCTGTCATAAAGCTACAAAACCACACCGTAACCTAAGGATGCGCTCGTTAACGAGTGTACAAGTCATTAACCCAGTGCTTTGTTTTTTTAAAAAAGACAGGGAAAACTTTAAAAAAACTAAAATACGAAGTTTAAAATTATGTTCGTTTATTTAATTCCATATTTTAAAATTAAAATTTAATTTATGTATGTAATTTTTCCTATTTGAATAAATTAGAAGGATTTTCAGACTCCCCAGAAAGGAGTTCACAGAATGCCCTCCATTTGGCCTTCAGTATAACAAGCCTTAGTCTTCAGTTTTGATGCGGTCTATAGTAATACATCAAGAATCTGTCAGATGTTGATAGATAAATAAAATTTACATAACTAGGATGTACAGTCTTTTAGAATTTTTCGACCCCAGGATATTGAAGAAATCTACTGCAAAGAACGTCTATGTAAAGAAGGAAAGGCGGATATTGTTCGGAGAACAGCCTTGACGCCAAAAAGGGAGAAACAGCTTGTTGTGGTATGGCAGGCAATGGTTGTCGTTCGATGACGTACTTCTCCTAGGGAGACAGCCATAATACTTTTCCCTAAGGGATTATCTGTAGTATTACTTATTATCTGTAGTATTTATTATTATTATTTTTATTGTAGTATAGTAATTAGTATTTATTATTGTAGTATTTATTCTGTAGTATTTGATTATCTGTAGTATTTACTTCCGTTGGCATGATGAAATGTCGCCCATACCCTTAAAGAAGCCAAGTTGGGGCAACCAAGGCTGTTCTAATATCCGGAAGCGTAATGGCAGACTGCACATTCAGTTGAACAATGTTAAACGAATTACGCACACTGCGCATGCCCGGAACAGAATTTGGCGTAATTTTAAAAGAAGATAAATATGGTATATGGTTGATGTTCTGTTATATGGACGTAAACAGTTCAGGGTTTTAAAACTTGTTAAATTGTACGTTGCTTCATTACTTTAGGTTTAAATATCAATTGTAAACTCCCCAAATTTTCGTTTAAGAAGGATTACAAAATATGAAACTTTACGTGATGTTGTTTATGGATTGTACTTCTAAGGAATAATGTGCTTCTAAGGAATAAAAGCAATTGATTATTTATCATGCGTTCCATTCATAAATACTTTAACAACTTAAAGGAATATATCTAGTTTAAATTACTGAATTAAAGCCAAACAAATTATTACAAATACCTGATATTAATGTAATGTTTATGAACAGAATAAACCAAAATGAAATGGAACAGAAGCAAGTGCAATAAGCACAAAAAAAGCGTCCATAGTATTGCAATCGTAAAGAGTCGTTAAGGCCTACATGACGAACAGGCTTCTGTAGAGTTGTTTATTTTTATTCGCCAGTATTTTCTCCCACGCCAACGGTACACTATTGAGCATGCGCAGTAAGCGAAATTCGTTAACATTGATCAACTCAATGTGCAGTTTGCCATTACGCTATCCGGAAAGGCTCCATAGACGTAATGTAAACCAGTTTGTCTTCTACGCCGCTAGAAAGAAAAGGGAACATTTGAAAAGGGATTCGGCGACGGAACTTGTTGGCGAGAATTTCCCCTCTGTGATGTATCGGATCTGGCCGAGGTTTTCCTCCTCTGCCTCGTATATAGGAAATTGAGGAACACGGGGTTCTTTGATCTGAGAAATGACGAAATATTAGGTGAAGTTTCACTTTCATTGGCTGTTGAACTTGCATTATACATATCGCAGTTTGATGTCTGATTTTATGTCCGTCAATATGGAGGGGGGAAAATGAAGTCACACAGCTTTAAACTCTTGATAAACGTGACGGTCGAACCTGTTCGAACTTCGACATCAGCTTCGAGCTTTGGCGCTTTTAGGCGACAGATATTTCACGCATGCGCAGCTGTTTCCCTTTTCGTTCGAAGGGAGCCACTTCTGCTGCTGCGAAGTTTTCCTTCTTAACAATACATATTCTTTGTCTACAGTGCGCTTGCCTGGATTCGGACTCGGGACTTCCCTATCACGTGTCAGATGTGCTTCCAGTTACACTACGAAGGTACGCAGAAATAACGGAGAAAATACCTTATATACTCCCTCTGTTAAAGGGCCGCTGGGGATGAGAGGATCCAATCGCCAAATCCCGGTAGTGAAAATTCAGCATCTACCACCTTAGTTCGGGCTCCACTTGTAGAGTCTTTTAGAATTTGTCGAAGTCAGGAAACTGAAGATATACGCAATACCCTCGCCGGAATTCGAACTCCCGTTTACGCTTCGGGCGAGCTTCCAGTTACTGTATGAAAGCACGAGAAAAGAAGAGGGAAAATGCCTTATAAGGAAAGAGAAAAAGAAATTATATCAGGAGATTATGACTTGGATATTTGAGCTAACGACATGGAAATACTAATTATAAACATAATTTTTTTATTTAAAGGAATATTGTATTTTCCTAGTAATTATTACTGTTTACTAAAGTTCGTTTTTCTTTTATTCGCTATATATGTATAATGAAGAGATAATAATTAAATTAATAATAGTGGGAAACTACCTAACATACAAAATCTAAATGAAAATTGAAATAAAACAAAACTATTCTTTCTACATACAGATCTTTTCCTTATACGAAGTAAAGGAAGTAGTGTAATACAGAAAACTTTCGGGTATCATTATTTCAAAGAAAATATCATTCCGACCGCTATCCAATGAAATTTAACGATGCTTTTGCGTGATATCTGTACTTAAGGACAGAATAAAAGACTCTTTTTCCCAAAACGGAGTACAAAATGGATTTAAAAGGGATCCAGAGGAGAATTTTGTTCTTGATGTCTGTACGTACGTACGTACGTATGTATGTATCTTGTATAACTCAGAAACGAGTAGCCTCAGAACGTTGAAGTTTTGTACATGTGACTGCTATAACATGTAGTTGTGCACCTCCCTTTTTGGTTGCAATCGGCCGCACCAAAAGTATATATATACCCACTCTGTTACTCGTTTCGTTGAGCTCAGATTTTTTATTCTTATATGCCTGTAAATTGTGCGTTTTTTACTTTAAAGTGATTGAATTAAGTCGTTCTCATGTTCCGGTTAAAGTTTTTATGCTTTAAGTTAATCTGCATGAAATCGTTGTAGAATAATCAACAATTTAAAAGTTTAACTTAACGAACCACCATTTGTTTACATTTGAAACTCAGTAGAATAGTGAATTAAGTCGGTTTCTGCGCCATCAGTGTCTTTTTGCCGAGTGGAACCAAACGTCAAATTTCGATTTTATGCACCGAAAAATACGTCTTCCTGCCTGTCGGCCAAATTGCTTGCTTTGGCGAACAAACTCCAATTTTAATTGTAAAAATTCTTTTTTTAACTGTTTTTAACTGCCTTTGGTTTTTTATATTTTTTTATATTCTTCAATTTTTAATGAAAATGTTTTGAATTTTTATACGTTCTTGCCATGCCGTGAAGTGAGAACTGAATTGATTGAATGAGAAATACTATATCTCTAATGAAATTCGAGGAAATAAGTTTAAATAAAATGCAGCAAAAGATGTGTATAATTTTATAGGCCGGATAAGGAAGTCATGTTGTGTCCACATCCGATTTCTTCTTTCCCACTACTCTTTACTCTCCTCATTACATTCAAATTACGGTTATTTGTACATTATTAAAATTAAGCACTACTCATTTAAAAAATGCTTCTGTTCTTTTTACATTCTAGTCATTATCTGCAATACATTAATCATTTTTATATTTTACTTAACAGTTTTTCCAAAATTTCAGATTTCCAAAATATTTCAATAAATTTTTAATTTTAAATTTACTTTTAATTAATTTTTCATTTTTCACTATTTTAAAAAATTAAATTTTAGTAATAAAATTAAAGATTTTAATCACTTCAATTACACTCTCCAGCAGTTATTTCATTTCTCACGTATGCTAGAAACAGTTACACAGCTCTTGAATTTTTATTTTCCATTTTATCACACTGCAATCCTACAAGTCAAGTGAAATTATTTTTTTTTTCAAATTTGCAAATTAACAGGATATACATTGTCATTTATTACAAACTACTATATCTCTTTTCAATTTTCTGTTTCCTGAACAATACTTTTTCCAAATTTATTTCGCGGAGTCTATTGACGGTGTCATAGATCTCAAAAATCTATGGTTCCAGCAAGATGGAGCGTATGGAATACAGTCGACTACGAAATGGAGACAGATTAAACGCCCTACTTTAAAAAAAAGAACTATTACAAACGCTGAGCATGCACAAAACTGTCCATAGAAATTATAGAAGGTAAAAGAAAAATATTTGGGATAGAGCAGTGACAACAGATTATATCACTGTACTTGGGACTCAATTTTAGCCGCAATAATTTAATTGCATGTTATAAGATTTGTTTTAATTAATTTATTTATTTCCTTTGCTGAATCCCTCCTGCATTTCTGTCGTTTCATTTATCCCACTAGAATATGTTGTTATTGTTGTTCCTATCCCCTTGATGCAGGAAAGCTTACACCAAGTCCAAGATACCTTGCCGCACAAGTGAATCGCTGACATCATCATGCTCAGCCGACAACTTTCTCAGGGTGACTCCTATACAATCCAGCAGCTGAGCGGGAGAGGCAGGGAGGAAACAAGCACACGAGAGAAAGATCCTTTTTCCCCCGCTGAATTTCATGCATCGAACATGCCCGCTTCCCTCGGGGGAACCTGTAAGCGCTAGAGGGCGCCAGGTAGTCCCCAGGTGGCCAAGTGGTTCCCAAGTCCCTAACGTCCCCGGGTGGCGAATCGGGAATGCCTCTACTGGTTTTCCAGTAGGTGGTAGAAGGCAAATAAAATACCTTCTGCGGACCAACAGGCATAGAGATCTAGTCAGTCTCCAGCCCTCGTGGTACCTCGCCTCAAGTGAAGCTGCATAATACCCTTCGCCATGGACCATTGGACTAGAATATGTAAATGAAGAGAGTTTTAAATAGTAGAAACAATCTAAGTTTAGGAAAAGAGGAGCGGAAATTTCAACCTTCCGAAGTAAAACTCCTGTACTATTGCCAGGCTTGAGCACTGTTGCTGTAAGCTGATGAATAACTTGGTTAAAACTGAATAGATGAAATTAAGCTAGTATTCGCGATAGAATATAATTAGGTTGTTATACCTTAAATTTAAATTTTTACTTTTAATTACACTAATTAACTCTTCTAATTAGTTTAAATTGGCATTGTTTGTTTGTTCTACAGAAAGTTTAAGTTTTGGTTTTAAAGTTTTAGTTTAGTCATGTCAAACTGAAGTTCAAGCAAATTCAGTTGTTTTACGTTGTTCTATAATTTAATGTCTTTACACTGAAAGGCAGAGGTAACAAGATAATTCGCTCAGCAGTCTAGAACGTTAGGATTGTATTTAGATTAAATCAAACCGATTTCAAACGTATAACGTATTTTACACAACATAAATATTGTTCAATTATCTGTTAAAAATAAATTACTCGGTGGTAGAATTAAATTTGAAAAAATTTACTCAGTCGTAAAAATAAATTAGAAATAAATCAGTGAATCGTAAAATTAAATCAAAAGTAAATTACTCAGCTGTAAAAATAAATGAAAGGTGCTGCCATTAATTTTCTGTTTTATACTGACTTCTATCGAAATACAACAGTAATGTAAAAAAAAAAATGATGTGTACACCACATGACTTCCTTGTACGGAGTATTAAATTATACGCATTTTTCCTGCGCTTCATTTAACAGTTAACGAATTTTAATGAATTAACAGTTAACGAATTTTGAATTAAATCTACTTCGTAGGTACCGCATAAACCCCAATAGAATAAATGCACTCTTTAAAGTTCACTATCGGCGCTAAGTTCACTTAACAGCGTTAATCTCATTCATTTTATAACTCAGAGTGCGCAAACATTATGGCATCTGAAGAATTACCACAAGTTCTATTCATATACTATAATAAATCTAAAATGATGTATAAAAGAAATTAAACAAATAAAAAAGAAACAGCTTTTCACAGACAATTCAGCGCCGCTTACCTAATGCGCATGCGCTACTAATTAATTCAGTTCTTACTTCGCGGTAATGCAAAAATACATAAAAATTCGAAATATTTTCATTAAAAATTGAAAAATATAGAAAAACATAAAACACCAAGTACAGTTAAAACAATTAAAAAGCAATTTTTACATTTAAAATTACAGTTTGTAAGCAAAAACAAGCTAATAACTTAAATGATTATACCAGAATGAATTAAGCATAATTTAATTCCCAATAATAAAAGAAGACACTTTGTTTTTGCGAAGCTTAGTTTATCTAGATTGACAAGAAATCCACTATTCTGCTAAGTATCAAATGTAAACAAATAGTATGTCCGCTATCATAACCAAAAATTAGGCTTAGCCGCACTTAAAAAAACTTTTAAATTGTTGATAATTCCACAGTTATTGCATGCAGGTTAACTAAAGGCATAAAATCGTAACCGAAAGATGAGAACAACATAATTCAATCATTTTGAAAGCAAAAAATGCACAATTTACAAACTTATAAGACTAACGAAACTGAGCTGAGCAGAGTAACAGAGTGGATATATATATATACATATATTTATACACTTTTGTTGCGGCCGATTGCAAGCAAAATGCGAGGTGCACATCTACATGTTATAGCAATCCTATATACAAAATTTCAGCTTTCTGAGGCTAGTCCTTTTTAAGCTATGCGAGGTACATACATACATACGTACGTACGTATGGTTCTTACGCTTAGATATTACGCAAAAACATCGTTAAATTGCATTCGATAGCGGCCAAAATGGATATTTTCGTTGAAATATGAGACCCGAAATTTATCGCGATTACAATACTTCCTTTTTACTTCGTACGAGGAAATAAGAAAAAGCCTTCTTTTTTTTAAGTATTTTATAAAGTTTGACTTGCTTTGATAGCATTAAATTATTGCTATGTCTGGAGACAAAATCCTAAGAAGGTTTTAAAACAAACCTTTCTATCAAATCAGAATTAGAACATAAATGCATACCTCGTGCTTACAATTTACCAAACACCAGCGGCGATATAACTTAGTAACCAATTTAAAGCTAAGCTAGTAGTCAAAGATCGCACGATTCACTTTAAAGTGAAATTGGTTCACAAATCTAATCGACGTAGCTATTCAAATATCGGCAATTGTAATGGAAGGCCAAAGACTGCAAATCTTATCTGAGCTAGCAGCAACCTAGTAATGCCCCGGGAGGCAGAACAGCTATGAATCAAACTGCCGAAACCTTTCTTTTCCTTATGTTTTTCTACCTCATTTACATTCTGGTGGGGAAACGGAAATGAGAAGCGACAGTAAAGACCCAAAACATAAAATAACTTGTTAGTGAAAAATAATACTAATCACTTTACAGTTTTCTTTACAGTCTGGTTTAATTTACGTAAACAAATAAGCTTATTTTCCAGATCAAAAGACTAAAAAATACAGGTAAATTTGTGGGATTCCAAACTTTTATCTAACAGCTAAATGTGAGAAACTTTGAGAACAGATAAAAGAATAATCGCTTGAGTTAGTGGACAGAGATTTAAGACTCAAGAAGGGTTAATTTACCCTTTATTGTTCAAAATAAGCGTATACAGTCGGCTCCTTTCTCAGAGAGTACAGCAAAGCCTCCACTTGCTGTACCCTCTGAGAATTCAAAGTAATAAGAACTAAAACTAATGCTTAACTAGATAGATATAGCCGAAGCTATCAAGATTCTTTCTAATTAGTTGGACCCTAAATCTTAAATAAGCTGGCGAAGCTATCAAGAGCCTGAAGTACGGCTGAGCTCAGAGTAATAGCTCAGAGAGACGTAGTCAAAAGGCGAACGCGCGCTAGTCAGAAACTCTGGCTCTCTAACAAAGTCAGTGGAAATGAAAATGCGTATCCTATTATTTTGAAATATAATTAAATACTGAATTATATTTAATGTTGATCGTTGCAGTCTTAAAATCGCAAAATCCCTATACACTTCTTTGAAGTAAAAAAAATCTGATGTGTACATCACATGACTTCCTTGTACAGAATATTAAATTATAAGCATTTTTGCTGCATTTCGTTTAAACTCATTTCCTCGAATTTCATTATAAATATATTTCTCATTCAATTAATTCAGTTCTGTCTTCGCAACAAGGCAAAAAACAGAAAAACCTCAAAATATCTTTACTAAAAATTGAAAAATATAGAAAAATATAAAAAGAAAAAAATCTGTAAATTTTCAAATTTTATATTACGCCCAAAGGAGCTTTTTTATTACGTTTCCTGCCAATTCAACAGCAATCTCACAAAAAAATAATATTATATCACACTAAAGAATAAGCGTGATTCTCGCATGAATACAATGTTGTCAAAGTCTTTCTTATTTTTATTCACAACACATCTCATACATAAGCATATCAGACTTAAATATAATCCAAGAATAATTAATCAGGTACTCCGAGAAAAATAATAAACTAACCTAGTAAGCAAAACATATCCATTACACTCCGATTTCTAAATATTTGTTTACATGAACATTTATCGCAAGGCCTGCCAAGATATCAGACTATTGCAAACGCAATACTGCCATAGATCACATGCTAATGTTATTTTCAACAATTTCAAAATTGAATCGACGTAAAATGGCAAAGCAAAATTAATATCCCTTCTGGGAAAATTGCCGCTTTGTGCTAATGCAAAAACAAGCAATTAGGCTAGCGGGCAAGAAAGCAGTTTTTCGGTGCACAAAACTAAAAGTTTCCTTTTGGTCCCACTCGGCAAAAAGACACTGAAGATGCAGCAAGACTAAATTTACTCTTCTGCTAAGTTTCAATGTAAACAAATATGGCTGCTATGGTAAAAAGAAATCAGGCTTAGCAGCACTTAAACGACTTTTAAATTGTTGATAATTCTACAACTATAGCATACAGATTAACTAAAGGCATAAAAACCTTAACCGAACGATAAGAACAACATAATTCTGTCATTTTTAAAGCAAAATATGCACAATTTACAAACATATAAGAATGAGAAAAAATCTGAGCTCACTAAGCCGAGTAAGAGAGTGTATATATATATATATATATATTGCAACTAAAAAGGGAGATGCACAACTACATGTTATAGCAGTCCTATATACAAAATGTCAACGTTCTGGGGCTACTCGTTTTTGAATTATGCAAGATACATACATACATACGTATATACGTATGTACGTACCTACAGACACCACAATAAAATTTTTTCTGAATTCATTTTAAGTCAATTTTATAATTCTTTCGGAGAAAAGAATCCTTTATTCTGTCCTTACGCACAGATATTCCGCAAAAACATCGTTAAATTGCATTCAATAGTGGTCAAAATGGATATTTTCGTTGAAATATGATACCGGGAATTTTTCGTGGTTGCAATAGGAAGTAAAAATAGCTTGAAAATAGTGTATGATTTCATTTTCTAAGCGTTTCAAAAACATTCCAGCTGCAAGGTTTCATTTTCTAAAGAATAAAATATACAACAGAAATAAATTTGCTTTTCTAGTGGAGCGCTAGAATTCCCAGATGTAAGTAGGTTAAACTAAACCGACATTTTTTGTCGGAACAACACTTCCAATGCCGTTTTCAGATCTACGCTTTGGAAAGTTTATAAAAAAGTATCAGAGTTACCTTCTTGAACTACTTTAAGAAAAAATGTTTTATTACACTGTCATTTTGGAAATGATCGACAACCCAAAAGTTTTTTTCTTTAGAGTTGTCACCTTCGGTTGATCAACCATCGTTACAATAAAATACAGAAGATTTTAAAGGTGGCTTAGCAATTCTTTGCTTCGAAACAACCTCTCCATCTCCCTAAGAGGTAGTACGAGAGACATTTTTAAATCCATCAAAGCTTGTCTGGATAACGGTCTTCTCTCCTCAATCTCGCAGTGGCCTTAGTAACAGTAGGGGATAACTGTTACTTAAGATACCTTTTTTCTCCCTAGAGGCAGTTAACTTTTTTTAAATGATAGATGGCTATGATGAATCACCCAAGAACAATACCTCCAAAATATTCTGCAATGGTTTAGAAAAAAACATTGTATCGATGCTGTCGGTTGATGAATCGGTTCTTCTAGAACCTCGATCACTCGGATGACATGTAAAAGAGTTAGTTTAAGTGACCTTGAAACAGAAGGCTAAGAGTTGATATTGTTTCTTAACTAAAAAGCAAATAAATAATAGACTGAAAGCTTCATAAGACATTTGTACAGAAAACTGGGACTTTTTGGAGAAAGAAATGGGAAAATACTCTTGACGAGATTCGAACCACGGATCTTCAAATTTCTAAATCAACTTGTTCCAGAGTAGCAAATAAATCAAAATCGTTTTGAAAGCCTCGAAGTAGCAGTGTCAAAATTTGCTAAGCAAATCAAATCAAACGATGATGTACTCCCTTCATTGTCACATTTCATTGTCATACTCATCTGTAAACAGCCGCCTAGTCACCAATGTACACTGTGAGAGAAAAAAAAGGGACAGTGCTGTATCTTCCGTTCTACTGGGCAGATTGACAAAATTCAAATTGCGTTTTTCATGTCTCGAAAGCGTGATTTAGGATATATATTAGATTTATATATATCGTTGTTCTAGTATATGTATTTTGACACAAAATAGGACTTTTTCTGAAATGACATGCCAATTTTTTTTCCATATTTCGATTCTACGACTGAAATCATGCCTAAATATTAAATTTTGTAACATTTCATCCAAGAATAATTTACTTACAGAACTTCTTAATTTACAGCAACCTATTTTCCTTTCCTTTTTTTCATTGTACACGGAGAGGAAACAAAGGCATCGTTCACACTTTCAAATAATTTTAACAAAGTGCGTAAACCACTTTTGGCGTTATTATTTATTGCTTATAAAAACATATGCCAAATTCCAAAACCTGCCAGTATGTAAATTCACATATATTTTATAAAATTTTGAATAAACAACTCTAATTTTTACAGGTATGCTTAGAAATACATCTACTTTAAGAAGATGTTAAAAATTTTATAAGTTAAAATACAAAAATGCTTTCGAAACATTTATAAAAAAATTTTTTTTAAAAAAGAAATTTTAAAAATAAATCATAAAAAATATACGAATTCTTTTTGGATTAGGCGTAAATTTTGAATTCTGGAAGAAGAAATCAAATAAATTTAATCAAAAAAGAGACGTTCATAAATATACATCAAATTCGATTAGCATTGAGGAGCTAAAATTTTGAGAGCTAATTTTTAAAAAACTACTCGTGTGATTTTTATAAAACTTATCAGTTTGGCATAATCCGAGTCGTAAAATCGAAATATGGAAAAAACGTGGCATGTCATTTCAGAAAAAGTCCGATTTTGTGTCAAAATATCTAAGTTAGAACAATGCTATATATAAATCTAATACATATTCTAAGTCGCGTTTTCGAGACATGAAAAACACAGTTTGAATTAAGTCAATGGGCCCAGTAGAATGAGAGATATAGAATTGTCCATTTTTTTCTCAGTGAACATTACAACTTATTTAACTGAATAATTAACTGACTTCGATTCGTCTTGCCTGTGTACTCATCCACTATAAACCCAGCCACATGCGGCCAGTGCTGTTCTCGATAACATTCCTCACTTAAGTAAAATAAATCATCTTTATTAATCAATATGAATATTTAATTTACGAAAGTTTTTAACTGAATTTCAGCGAACTCAAACTGTTTACTTTCACGTCTCTCTTAATTAATTTGCATCTATTCGTTGCCCTGCGTTGGCAACACCCTTTGGAATTGCTGTCTACAGAATTCGGTCACTAGTATGTAACTCACCTACAACTTTTTTGATAGATTTAATTATTATATGCTTAGCATTCGATTTGTATAAACTGGGAGTAGTTGAATTTATTAAAGTTATATCAAAACGTAACTTCTGGCTCAACTTCGACACTTTTGGATTAACGGCCAGTAAACATAAACTATGTTTTGAAACCAGAACTTTTTTTTTAAACCGGAACTATTTTTGACTTTATTGTTGTTATTTTAAACGAAAAGCGTGTTCTTGGAAATATTTAACTTTTCCTCATTTGTGTTCATGGAATTTATTCTTATGCCTGTTCTGCGTTTATAAAAATACTTAAATATTGTGAGGATGCCAACCTTAAATCATATTTAAAAATCTAAATCGTATTTAAAACCCTAAATCATATTTAAAATTTTCGCCGACCAAAGCGGTTAAATTACTTTATAAATTTGTGTTTGATCAAGAAGGTGACTGCGCAAATTACAAACGATTTCATGAATTCAGCGATTCTTTTCACTCCGGAAACTAAGGATCGGTTATTAAATATTTTCACTTTTGTAGATCTAAATTTAGTTCTTAATGTTCTGTTGATGAAATGTTACATTAGAATGGTGAATGCTTTAACTAATTTCGATCTATTATCAGAAACCACTGTTTCGGATTCTGATGCCGATAGTGAATTAGCAAACCAAGAATTATATTTACAAAAAAATGCTTATCAGGTTTTACTAATATATATCTTCTATTTTCAATTATATAGATAAATGGTAATCCAGAAAACCCTAACAAAATTCTGTTATATGGTTGCAATAGTGGAAGTGTGAATTCAAAGATAAGTTGAAGATTTGGGAAAATCTTGTGTCTTGTTCGAAACAAACTACATTTTTTGGTTATTTGAAATTTAAACATAATAATTCTCATAACTTCGAGATTAAAAGTCCTCAGAAGCCTAATCTGTACTTTACTACAGTTGTGGTTTTAAAGGGCATGAAAGTTCTACTTTTTATTTTAAACAACGTAAATGCTTTTCCTGCAATTCATTTGGTCATAAGTCGTTTACTTGTACTAAAGCTAAGTAATTCAAAACCTACATCGTCACAAAATCAGAGGTAGTTAGTTCTCAACCAAGTTGCGATACAATCACACCCACTTCGTTCTATGATGACGCAAATCAATATTTCTGATGTCTTCATTCTATCATTAATTGAAACCTGCAGTAAGCTGCTATAATTAGCCCGTCCAGACATTAAAAAAAAACAGTTCTCCAGCTCGTGAAAAGTTTTCTACGTCATTGTCAGAACTCGGTGATCCCATTACGCACCCAACAGGCTTTATCACAGGTTGCTTCAAAATCAAAATACAAATTTTAAAACTGACATCCATGTTATTGATGACAGCTTACTGTCTCTTGACGCAATTATTGAGACTGATTTTATTCACCAAGCTGAATGGTCTGTTGGAAAACATAGTTTTAATTTAATAGAAACATAATTAAAACTACTCATTTTACGGTTAGAAAAGTTGCATGAAGAAAATTTACGCAAGATGAGAAACATAGAGAGTAAACTGGTACGTACAGAGAATGAAAAACGTAATATCGAATAAAGCTATTTAGTGGAGACGTTAAAAGTTAAAGAGCTTATGAGTAAATGTGAACTTCTTGTGAAGGAAGCTTCGAAACATCAAAAAATATAGTATAAAGGTAATGCGATGAATGTGACCATTTCAAAGTTAAATAATAAATTACTTTAGTTAAAATAAAAGCTATTAAAGGAAGAACTTAGTAAGAAAAGTGTGGAATATACTGTTCAACATGTGAAAAATGAAAACAATAATCTTTCACAAATATTTCTGAAGCTGAAAAGGAAATGAAATAATAGAAAAGTTTAAAGCTTAAAGATGGGGGGAATAACTGAAAGAAATTATCAGTATGCTAACAGAAGAAAAAAAAAAAAAAAAAA
>KK120754.1:19886-33964 GCA_000611955.2 Stegodyphus mimosarum | reverse complement strand
GTACAACGTTGCCATTGCTCGCTTTGAAATCATTGAGTTTGTTAATTAAAAATTCGTTAAAATTTTACAAAATATGAAATCGATAATAAAACAAATTTCAAATTTCAAATTTGGGCTTCCAGATGCCCATATTCGGGTGAAAAACGTCCAATATACAAAATTTGATGGCCCCAGGTATAAGGTATTTCTCCCACATTCTTCGCATGCCTTCGTGGTGTAGTGGTCAGCACGCTTCGCGCGTATTCTAGAGGTCCGTGTTTCGAGTCCCGGCAAGAACATTGCTCATTTTTCACACCTCCATCATCGAAATAACCTAATATTGCTACACTGGCGCCCGAACTAAAAAAACGCTAGTGGATGATGATTCTTCACCACCCGGATTTGGCGATTGGGGCCTTTAATCCCCAGTCGCCCTTTAAAAGAGGGGGAGTATATAAGGTATTTCTCCCGCCTTCTTAGCATGCCTTTGTGGTGTAATGGTAAGTACACTCGGCGCGTATTCGAGAGGTCCGTGGTTCGAGTACCGGCGTGGGCATTGCTCATTTTTCATCTCCAGTTTTCAAAAATACCTAATGTCTCTACAAGGTACCGTTGTTTTATAACAATGCGAGAAACATACATACATTTATGCAGATTCTTCATTATTTAATTTCTTCGAATATAATACGGGGCGATAATATTTGGTGGCAACAATTTTGAAAAGTGAAACAACGCTTTTAGTGAATCGACGCAAAATGCCAAATCGAAATTAGTAGTCCTTCTGGGCAAATTGCTCCTTTGGGCTAAAAATACCTCAGCCCTAGATGGTACTAAGACAACACTTCTGCAAAATCAGTCAGCAAAAGAGTATTTGTCTAAACTTTTCTCAGAAAACGAATAAAAACTTTCCAAAATATCAGAGGACTATGAAGTAATTATATATGGTTCTGAAACACTGAAGAAGAAAATAAAGAATTCAATAAAGTGATGTCAAAAAGGCATATTCTTGAAGAATTGCAATCTAATAAAGAATATATTCTAGCTAAAGAGAAAATCTACAAAAAGGACAGTACATAAAAAGAGAAGGAAACTGCTGCTTAAAAAGCAGAAATATCCTGATTAGAAAAATAATTAAAATATGTAACATTTCCCTTAGATGATTGCAACAAATTAAAGCACGAAGTAAAAGGCTGAAGGGTGATATGAAAAAGATGAATTCGATTCAGTTTCAGTTAGAATATTACAAAATATTAAAAGATGAGAAGAGAAACCTAACGAATGAAATTGGAAGGATGAAGCCTTAGCATTTTTCAATACATGTAAATAATGCACACATCATGGAAAATTATTTAAGCGTAAAGGAATTTAGTAATCACTAAGAAAATAGGTCTCATTCTCTAAAGTGAGCGTTTCAGTTAGAACTATGTATTATGAATTATGCATTTTTTTCTTTTTTTTCCTCTCTGAATAGAATTTTTATATTTACAAGGTTTATTAAGATGTTAATTTTTCATCGTTAACCTTTTTTTTTTAAAATTTTTCCCAAGATGTTCTAGACATACTCCTTAAAACGTCTGAGCATTTAAGATGGTCTCGGGAAAAGACATCTTTTTTTTTTCCTCAATACGTTTTAAAATTATCCAGACACAAGAACAATTTTTCTTCCCCTTCCCTTTTTTTAATTGCTTGTTTTTAATTTTGTTTTATATTTATCGTCGTCAGGCGAACCTGTTGCATCAGAATGCCCAAATGTAAGCATCAAGAGGGAACAGCGCAACACGACTGGCAAGAAAGAGCGGGGCAAGAGGATGATGGGATAGAAGAAGAGAGAGTATGACGCGATGAAGGAAGATGCCGTGAGAAAACTCTGATATAGATACCAAGTGACTTCCTTGTGCGGACTATTTTTTGCTGCATTTAATTAAAATTTATTTTCTCGAATTTCATTAGAGATATATTCCTCCTTCAATCAATTCAGTTCTCACTTCACAGCAAAAAATATACAAAAACTCAAAACATCTCCATTGTTAATTCATAAAATTGTGAAATGCAAAAAAAAAAAAAACCTTAAACGCCAAATACAGTAAAACACAGTTTAAAAACATTTACAATTAAAATTAGAGTTTCTACGCAAAATCAAGCAATTCGGCCAGCGGGTAGCAAGACAGATTTTTCGGTGCGCAAAACTAAACCACTCGGCAAAATGACAATGAAGTTGGTGCAGAAACTGACTTAATTGACTATTTTACTAACAGTTTCAAATGTAAACAAATGGCGGCTTCGTTAGGCTTGGTAACCCTTAAACATTTTTTAAATTGTTGATTTTAAATTTTTTAAATTGTTTACAGCTATTGCATGCAGATTAACTTATCAGTATTTATCTATTTAATTTTTACTAATAGTTAATTTTGATTAAAAGCAACTTTCCTGTCACTCTCCTTTGCACCCAAGCTCCAAACCACTCTAAGACAACTAAAGCCTTGTGACATGGACTTAAACATTTTTTTAAATGTTGATAGCTTTACAGCTATTGCATGCAGATTAACTTATGAGTATTTATCTATTTATTTTTTACTAATAGTTAATTTTTATTAAAAACAACTGTCCTGTCACTCTCCTTTTCACCCACGCTCTGAACCATTCGAACACAATTCGAGCCTTGTGACGTGGGGCGTCGTACTGCTGGAAGATACCATTTCCAGTTGGGAAGAGAGACGCCATGTAAAGGTGCAAATGATCCGCATTTATGTTCAGATAGTCCACAGCTTTCATAGTCTGTTCTAACACAACTAACTACCTAAATCACTATTATCACATAAAACCAAAATAAAACCAACCAACAAATCATCGAATCATTTCAAAAGAAGTCCGATTGTACGTCGAAATTCGCATGCTAGAACAACGCTATACATGAATCTAATATATATCCTAAGCAGCGCTTTCGTGACGTGAATAAAAGCAAGTTCAAAGCTGAATTTCGTCAATCATCCAGTAGAACGAGAGATATACATTTTTTTTCTGACTCCGACATGTATATTTACGCATTTTTCGTATACAATTGTTTCATAATAGTAACAAGAGATAGTGCTAAACAGGCATCACTGTTCCGCTGAACAGGTAGCTTTAAAATGTTGTACCAAGCCGTATTAATGAATACATTTCTCAGTGGTACGCAGTTGCTTAAGCCTTATTCAAATGGTTAATCCAGTTTCGCATCATGTCCACTAAAGGATACATTGGCAAAATGACGTGTCAGCTAAATATTAGGGACTCTTTAATAACATTGTACAGACATTAGGTTATTTAGAAGCAGGAGAGATGAAAAATGAGCAATGCCTTCCCCGGGACTCGAGCCTCTGACCTCTCGATTACGCACCGAGTGTGCTGGCTATTACACCACGAAGGTATGCTAAGAAGGCGGAAAAAATACTTTATAACATAACTAAATAACGAAATAATGTCTCAACGAGTATGTTTTTCAATACTACATTACTACTTTAAACCGTTTATTTTAAATATATAGTTCCATAGTCTATACCTTGCATACTTTCTGGTAATTAATTATGAGCTAGTAGCTATAAGCTAGTAAACTATTCTAGTAATTATTTTATTCAGAGCTTCTTCATGTATTAAGCTGAATCTGAAAGCAAAAATAAAATAAGGTTATGAATTTTGTATATATGTAAATAATTTTAGTGAAATTATATGTGAAACTGTATTTTTAGTCCAAAGGGGCAATTTGCCTTGAAGGACTATTAATTTCTTTTTGGCATTTTGCGTTGGTTCATTATAAATATCGGTTCACTTTTCAAATTGTTGCCACCAAATATTGTCGCCGTGTATTATATATTTAAAAAAATTAAATAATGAAGAATCTGCGTAGATGTATGTATGTTTCTCGCATTATGATAAAACAACGATATCTAGAGCCATCCAATTTTGAATGACATACCTTTCCACCCGAATATGGGCATCTGGAAGCCCAAATTTGGAATTTGTTTTATTATTGATTTCATATTTCGTAAAATATAAACGATTTTTGGATTAACAAACTCAACGATTTCAAGCGAGTAATGGCAAAACGGTACGAAAAAAAAATAAATAAATAAAAAAACATTTTTGGCTCCAGCACGCGAGACTGTGTATCGGAAATTCTAAAGATATGCTCATTTTAAAATTATTTTGCGATATTGGTGTTGAACTGAATTTTATGGTTTAAGTGCGAAGAACAGATATTTAATAAACGAAGGTAACCCACAAAACGTTAAAAAAAGCCCTTTTTGACCTAATGTAAAAATCTGGAAGATTTTTTTTTAATAACATAACATGAAATTCTAAAGAGGCGAAGCTTGGCACTAGAAGTAAAAATACAAGGGCAAGTCTATTTAACATTGAGTAAATGGCTTTCTCGCTAAAATGGCGAGATGTCGTCAAGCTGGCGGCGGTTTTGACGTCTAATTTTTGTCGCCAGATTGAGCGGCAAATCGCCAGAAGTAGCGAAACTGGGAGACTATTTGGTTACATTTTGGTCCATTCAGGTAAAACTGTAATTGATATTGTCATTGAATAAGTGTAATTGATCCTGTATTAGCAACTGTAACCGTATCCGGTCCTCACATGCCTTCCATCAGTTTTGAGAAGTAGAAGGTATCAGAGATTTTCGACGGCCGGTTGAGAACTATATAAGACTGGGGAAAGCATCAGTTTCGAAGTAGGAGTTGTTTAATTCAGCGTGAGTTCGGAGTATAGAGATATCCGTGAGAGCTTCGCTTTTAGACGCGCTTTGTATTGCGTCGTGTTGATGTTTTTAGCAGTTTGAAATGATTGTGCTCTGTGATACTGAGAAGAGCTGGTGGAGTATTTCTGTGAAAAGTTCCAGAACTTTAAATTGTTTCGTGTGGTAAAATAGATTATATCAAGTTATCATCAGTTCAGTGTGCATTCAGTCTATTACAAACCCACACAACAGTAGCATTTTTCCTCCATTTCAACTTTTTTTAACGGCTCCATATGAAATTCTATATAAGCTTTGTTACCCGGGTGTGGGAACTAGCGCACTTCAGGAACAGATAACACAAATGCTTCTAATTCCTCACAAACTGTCCATGCAGATATTTTGTTATTTCGTTTTGCTCACGAAAAAGGAAAGTAAGATAACCGTCTTCGTGCCATACTAATTCCAAATTATAATTTTTTTATAGTCTAGGCAGCAACAGTGGCCTAATTAGAGCGCTATAAAGAAAGCAGATCAATATTAGATAAAATTCTAATTCGAGAATTTCTTTTTTTCATTTGATACGTTTCGTCATCCAGAAATTTCTGCGAAGTTAAATTTTTCTTTGTTAAGTACTCCGAAAACTTTATAATAAAACTCTGCTCCGTTTTGTTCTATGTAACTTTTGTTATCTCTCAAGCAGCAAGAAAATTCTTCTGTCAAGGAATACTTTATATTTATTGAATAGAAATCATCAAGGCATCCGTTGATAATCTGAAAGAATTGTTCACTTCTATTCATGGAATCTTGATTGATTTAAATGGATGAAATTACGAGGCGGGAAGATCAGTTGAATAAAAGTATCCTGAACAGAATCAATAAATATCTGCTGAACATACATAGAAGTTTAGTACGTAACATTATCATTAAAAAAATGAAGAAAAAAAACAATATTCACATATTTATACAAGTTTTGCACCAAATTCCGCCTTTAAATTTTCTAACTGAGAGAAATATTAGAATTCATTTCCTCGTTACATGGCAACAGTTTGTAATATTACTTTGCAGTTACCCTATACACAATATCACTTTCTCGAAATGATATTCACCTTTGAAGATCATTGACAGAAGCTCATTTGATTTACTTAGCAATCTCTTCCTTATAACATTTTAATGTTTCTTTTAGTTAACATGCTACTTTATGTTAATTCCTTTCTGTAACTTCTATTTATTCATTCAGTCTTCACCAGAATGCAAATTAAATTTAGTTTATATAATGGGCAAATTCGTAATTTAAAGAGAGAGGAACCGCAACTTGCTAACAGGCTGTTTATTTTCCAAGTCAACAGCCAGTGTACCAGTCTGGTTTTTATGCGTATTTTTATACTTTTTAGTTCAAAGAATTAGAATCCGTGATGGCTGGATCCTGTCTGATAAAGCATTGACAGTTATTTTCGGGCACTGTGCATTTTTTAATACAGTGAAATGTTTGTTCCTGAAAGCCTTTCTTCACCTGAAATATTCGTAATTCGAAACTATTTTTCTCTACAGAAATTTATGTAAAATAGATCAATCCGTTTTTCGAATAGAGATTATTGCTTATTCAAAATTTAGAACACTACTTTGTGCATATGTTTATGATGCAGAAGCATTGCAAATCAGTATACACAGATAAAAAAAAGGTAACCACATCATTAAACAGATAAAATAGATGAAAATTTAATTTTACTGTCCACATAGGGAAATGAATGGATGGTATAAATGGAAAATGATACGGCAGACATGTTATTATTTGGATGAGGAACCCCTTTCCACAAATACATCAGATGACTGTCTTTCTACGCATACTTTTCTGTTTTTCCTATATTTTGGCGCAGCTAGACTCTGCCTGAGATTCAATGGGTCTCCGCTTCACAATGTGATTTGCCGTAGTCTACGTTTTAAAATGTTTCTAAAGTGAAACAAGGCTTTGTCATTTAAACTGCACATGTTGAAGCTTGCGTTTGCTGTATCATTTCTCTACTATCATGACTACTGATACTATTACGAGTAATTTTGCACCTTGCTCTGTATTGCACAAATTTTGCAGGTCGCGGAAGTACGTTCATTTATCCTTCCTGCATCTTTCTATAAAGACACTTCCTCCAAAGTCACCTTTTGTTGTTCCTGAAGTTATCCCAATTCTTTCTTGTTCAGCTCATTTCCGTAATAACTCCTAATAACTTGCCCATATCCTCCCTTACCCGTAAGTCCCCTAATAACTTGCCCATATCTTCACTGCTATCTTCTAAGCCCGTGGTTTTGCCTAAATATATAGCATAAGTAACAAAAACAGTCTCTCAGTGTCAAAGATCTCAAAATCTGTCCTAGTCGCCCAGACAGTATAGTGGTTAGGCGGTACCACTATACTGTCCAGGCGTATAGTGGTAGTATAGTGGCTTTATAATGGCCGTATAGTGGCCAGACAGTATAAAGGTAGTGGTACTGCAGCATCGAAGGGTCGGGGTTCTAATCCTGGAGAAGGCATGGATAGTGCCTGTGTGCCACGGAACACTCTAATTATGCGGCGAGCCGAAAGTCCTCTCGAGAGGTTGGTGGTGGAGGAAGAGGGGTGAGAGACTCTCGGACACATCCCCCTGGACGCTCTCCATCAAAATTGGGGGTTGAACTGAGCGAAGTCGTACTGTCACCTGTATGGTGCTCAAGGCTCTTGCCAACGACAGGCGCAATTCTGCTCTCCTTGCCACGATGAAGTTCATGGACTTGTTCTGATCTTACTCTCAGACAAGTGACGTAAGTCACAGTACAACAAACAACAAATTTGTCCCTGCAACACAATCGGCAATCATTTCCTCCAGGCCGAATTCCTAGTCCTGTAAATCACTTGCTACGTGGCTTTGTTAATGAGGGATAAGAAAAAGGAAATATTAAAATGATGTTTCTAGAAATCCTTGAACGTTAATTCTGTGTGACAGGTTACCTCGAAACAGAGTCTAACTCGAGACTTCTATCGCGACGTTTTAAGCCAAGATAATTTCTTCGCAAACAGATTTGCTCGCGATGAGAGACTTCACTGTAGTTGTTTTTGCTGGAAGTAGTGATAGATAATTGTTTTCAATGTGAGTTGTAATGCAAGATGTAACTTTTAATAAATAAAAAGATTTTTAGAAAGACTTAAAAATATTTTTGCTTTTGAAAAACAGGTACCTGTGTCTGATGACCCTTGAAATCTATAGAGTGTTATTCAAAATTTTTGCAATAATTCAAAATAATATTAAATTTTGTATTAGCATGCTTCTTTCCCAATTTGGTACTATTAACAATTTTTTTATATTTTCCAAATAGTTTAATTTGAAAAGTAAGTTCACATGTTTACGGAAATTAAATCAGTGTTCAAAACGAAAAGAACACTGTTAATGAGAGAAGAATAAACATAAGTAGAATTAAAGAAAATAAGTTATACATGTTATTAAAGAACAGCAGTTACAAGGGAATTTTAACAAACATCATTGTGTTCAAGCTGGCGTAAAACTATCACTTAAAACGTTCTGTTTTTTCGCAGAGTTTAGCTGTCAGCTATCTTCTGCTATCATTGCTATTATCCAAAGCGTTTTACTCTGCTTTCCTATATTTCCGTAAATAATTGTGTTTTACGCTGATGGTTTATGGAAGTAATTTTTGTATCCTTCAAAAATAAGCGATTTATTTTTTTAGACAAAGCCTTGTTAATCAACTCATATAATTCGCCCTCGGTTAATCAGAAGCTGACTGCATATCTCTGCGATTTAATATGCGGCATAAAATACTGAAGAGTTCTCAGTCACTCTATCCAAAATGGCCTTAGTCGTTTGTTCTATAGAGTTTTCATTCATTCAAGATACCATTTATTGATTTTTCCCTGAATAATCAGGAATCTGGTTCTTTCCTGTTTAATTAAGCATCTGATATTTCCAGTACACCATTCTTCATCGAGATCGAAGTTTATTCTGCTTTATATGTTAATTAAATTGAACAAATTTCGGTCTCCTTCCATTAACGGTGCAACAAATTATAACAATTACTCGAGGAAAATAGAGAAGCGGGAAGGAAGGAAATAATAATGCCTCTAATCGGCAATTATCATTCTTTTTCCCTTCAGATGATAAATATCGAAGGAAGACAGCCATCAAAGTTAATAATCCCTCATCATCTTTCTTTTCTCCGAAGTAAATTCCAAAGGCTGGAAGGCAAGGAAAACAGAACTCTGGGGGAAAAGATTTTAGCAAATTATTTTTGTTCGTAGCTTTGAACTCAAATTTTACTTGTCGCTTGGTTATTTACTCAGCGATCTGATTTAGATTTCACAACTGTGAAGGTAAGTAACCTAAATTAAATACGAGTGTTCAAAGCTGTGATCGTGATATTGCGCCGCAAATTTTTCAGTCAGTGGCTTTCCAGTTTGTCGACACTGAGATCAGGTGCTGGAATGAGCTTATTTCCTCATCCGCTATTTCTTTTGAGTAAAACAGTATGAGTTATCTGTCACTAGTGGTTCGACGAGCTCCAGAATGAGACCTAAATCTGTTGATCTGTTTGCAATACTAAACCGAAAACAAAAGTGAGTTGTAAGGTTTTAGTTTTAACTAACAAAGTTTTATGTTAATTTCTCTTTCCTGTAAGCTTTTATTTCAACTTCCCGTTAGAATGAGCGCGCGTTTCATCTTTATGCTAATTTGAGGTGGAGCCAAGTTTTTGTATTTAAAGGTTAGCAAAGAACTTCTCAGGGTGAGAGAGCTTTTAGTCTCAGATCACTACAGCTCTGTTCGACGTTCGCCTGAGTAGCTAGTATTTGAATTCTAAGCCTTAGCGCTGTTACGCTATTACTTATTGAAGAAATCTAAGTGCGTTAGTATTAGCCAAATCTTGCTACGTACCATTTAGCATAGAGGCCAACCTCGCGTTTATAGCTCTGAGAGCAACGACTTCTTAATGTTCTACTTAGCTTTATTTTAAAGTATTTGATTGTTCAGTTTAGACCCAAGTGCGGTCATTATTTTCTGTTATCCCTTCTGAGTTGGGAAGTGGCTGTAAATAGTGGTTTAATAAAAGGGTAATTTTAATCCCTCCGTACGTGCAGTTATTCTACTACTTAACCACAGTTATTCTACCACAGAACATAGCTGCATTCAGCTCCCTGTTCAAGATCAGGACTTTAACACGGTTAAGACCATGTTCACCAAAAGTATGCACCGAACACTCAGTCCTGACAGAGTGTTCCAAAGTTTCGGAGTACAATGAAGTAAAGGTATTTTGAATTTTATCTAAAATTTTAATGCTGTTTAAATGAAATAGTTTTATGACTGAGAAAATGTTTAAAAATTGTAAAAACCAGGTTTTTAGACAGTTTGCTACTGAATTAGATGAAGAGATAAATGAGTAAATTGACTGTTATTCAGCTAATTCAGCTCTATGGTATATTTTACAAGTAAATGTAAAATATATATATTTTACATTTGATATTCAGTTTGTCAAGGGCATAGTTGTTTTAACTGTTGAAGATTGCAAAACTGTTGAAGAAAACCAATTCAATTAGAACAGCTTAAATGGTTTCCTCTGAAAACATGGCTGAGAAAACAACCTAAGACAAAAATATCATAGTACAAATCATCGTCGGAGGAAAAAAAAAGAAAGCAAGAAGAAAACATCGCAGTTCGAAAACATCGTTGAAAATAGATCGGTTTAAAAATATCGCAAATTTAAAACCTCGTCTTAGAAAATATCATGATAAAAAACAAAGCACCTGAAAATCGCCGTCCACCAGCGGCCGAGCGGTAAAGTCGTTGAATATTGGTAGTTCGATTCGAGGGTCGAATCCCGCAAACGGGCTGGTTGCATGGGCGTTTTCGTGATTTTCCCCCCGCGTAACGTACATACAAGAAAATTTCGCTTAGAAAATCCTCCACGAAAGCATCCGTCCTCTTAGGCAGATAACCTTCGAGGCTTTGCCGTAATCACATGAACAAATCTGCAAATCACTGCTTGATGATAACATCGTAGATATGTGTTTTTCATGCTTTAAAAGTTCTGAACGGGTATTTGCATTATGATTTGTGAGCGGAAGAAGGATTCAGAAATATTTTACCTCTACATTTCCTATTTTTGAATTAATTAATAATTTTCTGCTAAAAAAATAGAAGGAAAGCATTCAAAATCCGACAATGAGTAAAATATTAATGCTACGCGTATTAATATAATTTAAAATTTTTGTTGTTAACATTTAAAAGTTATTATTTAATTAAACTCATTATAAAGTTCCCTTCTTGTTTTTTAGCAAAAGTTGATTAATTAATTCAAAAACATAAAATATAGCGATAAAAATGTTTTTCATTCCTTAAGCTCACTTACAACTTTAAAGCATGTAAAATGCATGTATGTCGTTATGAGATGATTTGCAAGTGCTTTATTTTTAGCATGATACTTTCTACGAAAATGTTTGAAAACTGTGATGTTTTTAACCGCTTTAGTTTCGTAGACATTTTGTACCCCGATGTTTTGTGCGACGATGTTTTCCCTTGCGTTGTTTCTCCGCACCGCTTTTCTCCGCGATACTCCTTTTGAAATCAAATTTAACTAAAAATTAATTATTTTTACAGAAACTTGATTTTAAAGAAAACATCTCGAGCAAAAAGCTTCCTAACTGCTTAAGTTAAAACGCCTGTAACCGTTTAACTTAGAAACAGCTTGTTGCGATTTAAGACGCCTTATTTGTGACGTCATTAAGAGAAAGCGATTCATTTGAACTCACTAGCAGATTGCTCGAAATCGAGGAAGAAGCAAGGAGATTCGCATTCTGCGTCCTGCTTGGATAACTTGAAATTTCATTTAGATGTTCTTAATACTCCATATAACTATTGCATTTGTTAACATTAATGTGTAAATTTTCCTCTATAAACACAAACGCCGGCTAGTTCTAAAAGTATTTATTAACAGAGCAGAGAAACAATTACAAGGAAAATACACATCAAAACAGAACATACACCAAACCGGAAGACTTAACGACTTAACATTTAGAATTAACGTTCGAGACACGGAGACGTTATATTGGAGACCTATCCTCATCGCAGCTGGAGGTCGAGCACTGTAAGTTGTTCTTATCGCCACTAGATGGCGCTCGATAACTTAGTTCGATTACATTCAAATAGTTCGGTTACAAATGTATGTTTCTTTCCCATTACAGCGTGTTTTGTGAAAAAGATATACAATTGATCATTGAATTGATGTTTCTTGACGGATTAGATTCAGAAGATCCCTTGATGGCACTCAGAAAAAGAACGCACGGAACAAGAAGGCAAAATTTATGTTTCTACTTCTACTTTAATTTTGAAATACCACAATTTTAAGTGGCGCCATAACGTGCGGCAACTAGGTTGAATTTCAATTAAAAATTAACAGATTTTGTTTTAAGGAAAATGAATTTCGAAAAAGTAAATAAAGAATGAGCTGCTTTAAGAACATTAGCCATTAAACTGATAAATAAGCTAGAAATAGAAATTGCTAATGAGGGCGGAAAACGTGTAATTGAAGAAACGGTTTTGCAGTTAAATGGTAAAAGCCTAATCTAATCTGATAAAGATGTTGAAAGTTTAATTGGCGTAAACAGTTTAGAAGAAGAAATAATTTCTAGAGAGGCGTATAAAAATAAAATTCTTGTCTGCAAATTACGCTCGAAAAGATATTTCGATACGAAGCAACTTAGCACTAATTCTACTTCATGTGGAACTGTCACTGAATCGCAAAACAAAACTAAACTCCTAAAATTAGCCTTGACACATTTTTCTGTAAAAGATGTGTGCAGCTAGCTCGGGTTTTGGGTGAACAATTTGAAACAACTACACACGAAAAAGAAAGTTTACACGCAATAGATAAATATACTTTCTTAAAAAGTCAGTTCTGGCTTCCGATGCAGAAACTGCAATACAAGGGTTAACATTAGCAGCAAAGAAAACTATGAAAATATTAAAAGATTGCTTCGATCGCAAGAAACTCATACCAAATTCACACGTTCTAATTTGTTAAATCTGATTTTAGTCAAAACTTCTAGCAATGTGATAGAACTTCGAAAATTATATGGCCGTTGAAAAGTACAAATTAGAGAACTAAAATCATGTAATCATATAATAAAGTCAGAGCCATCTAATATTCTATCAGATTCGTATGGTACCTTATTGTGTTCGATAATAATGAAAGTGGTTCCTAATGATTAGCCCTAGATTTTAATAAAAATTACGAAAATTATAACCATTCTAATTTGCTAATTTCCTAAGAAAGGAAATAGAGAGCACACAGGATTTTTAATTAAACCAACCGATTCTGAAATCACTGAAAGAAAATCATACTTTAAAAACAAAAGGCAATTTCGAGAACACCTTCGA
Source organism: Stegodyphus mimosarum (assembly GCA_000611955.2). Classification (NCBI taxonomy): domain Eukaryota; kingdom Metazoa; phylum Arthropoda; class Arachnida; order Araneae; family Eresidae; genus Stegodyphus; species Stegodyphus mimosarum. Next base: position 20,860 of record KK120754.1, on the reverse strand, counting down.
GATAATGAAAGAGCTCAGGATTAACGGGGGGGCGGTAAAACACCTTCAGCGGCCATGTTAAACACTTTTCTTTCGAACAGCTGTTCTGTTCTGAAAATCATAGTTCTAAATCATGTCAAAACATTGTGCCATAAAAAAAGGGAAGCGTTTCAGATGAAGCGGGTATCGTTCATATGCCTTAAAAGGTATCATCTTGTTAGGGAATGCAAATCGAAACTCAGCTGTCGAATTTGTAATCAAAGTCATCATACGCTGAGACACGATGGCGAAGCGAACGCATCAGTCAATGCAAGCGGCAATCGTCTGTTCCCTCAGTGTTGCTAATAAAAGAAATATTTATCAAATTAAAAATAACTATAACATTTGCTAGTCAGATCAGTCAGTAGTAACAGCGTTAGCTCTTATGCCGAAAATTAAATCGTGATGATTTCAAAGATTTTGAAGTAAAATATATAAAACTGAGGAGCTTATTAAAAAAAAATGCAGAAAAATAACATGAATTATCTGGCATTCCTTTACAAACATGTAATTTAGAACATGTTAAAGAATTCTTAAGAATTCAGTAACTATATTTTCTAGAGGGACAGTCAATGAAACGATTTGTAGCGGTTCTTATTAACCTACATATACGTAGCGTATTCGGAAACTAAGCACCGTTTCATTCTAGCGCCGTCGCAGCGCTGTGGTAGGCGTCCCGCGCATGCGCACTAGTCTTTCTTGTTCACTGACTTTCAATTGTCGCCATTTTGGTTGCTCTATTTTGTGTTTCCAGTTTGCTGTGTACATTCAAAATGTTTAAGACAATTAGTTCTCCCGCTGACTGCGAGATTCGTGCCGTGATTAAATTTTTGAACGCGAGGAATGTTAAACCGGCCGAAATTTATCGTCAAGTGACAGAAGTTTACGGTGAATACGCGATAAGTGATGGAATGGTGAGAAAGTGGGTAAGAATGTTTAATGCAGGCGAACAAATG
>KK120754.1:0-19014 GCA_000611955.2 Stegodyphus mimosarum | reverse complement strand
TAAAAATAAAATTGGATTCGAAAAAAATTGTTTTTCTTTTTTTTTTTTTTTTTTCAAAACGGTACTTAGTTTCCGAATACGCCTCGTATCTCTATCTATGAAAATGGAAATCATTTAGATGTTGTTACTTATTTTGCAGTATTTTTAACACAAAATAGCTTTTGTGATCACTGTGAAATTAGTTATAAAAGAAAGAATCAGCATAAATATCTTTTAAATTGTGATCGATGTTCTGTAAAGAATAGTAAATGTAGTAGAGATGATATTTCTTCCTAAAAAATGTAACAGATTATTTAAAGCTAAAGATGTATTACAATAATCATGAAAAAGGAAATTTAAATGCTTAAAATATAAATACGTTTTTAGAAAATTTTTAAAATATAAAAATAAAGTTATTAGAAAACATGAAAGAAACCAAAAGATCATAAATGTGGTGAAAAGCGATGCAAAAACTGTTAGCAGTAGGTAATGAAATATCATTAATTTTTATGAAAAATATAACTTCTAAAGGAGGAACTTACGGAACTATATGTGTGTTAAAATCCTTGCCAATTGAAAAGATTGGTGCGAAATTATAAAACTCCAGGATATACTGAGAAATACACTTTTTTTACTTTAAACTAATCAAGGAACGGGAATTCGCGAAGTCAATCTAATTATATATTACGACTTTAACGAAAAAAAAACATTTCATAATGAAACCAAATACGTAATTAGTTAGTCTATAAAAAGAATTTTATTGCAGAGTATTAATTCACTATGGACAGGGGTTGATTTTCAGTTTTTAGCAAAATGCTGCTTCAATAATTAAATTAAAATATTTGCAACATATCGAGGAAATAAACTTATATGTAGGAAAACAAAGTAATATCGAATAAGGTTTATTGATTCTATTAATTTTACATACATTCTTTTGAGGGATTTTTACATTTGGATTACAGGAAATTAAAAAATCTAATGCGTACACCACATGACATCCTTGTACGGAATATAAATTATACGCATCTTTTCTTGCACTTCATTTAAACGTATTGGACTGAATTAAGTCTACTTCGTCGATAGCGCATAAACCACAAGAGAATAAATGCACTCTTTAAAATTCATTATATTTGTTTATCATGGCGACACTCCGGCGCTAAGTTCACTTAACAGCGTTACATCTCATTCATTTTATAACTCAGAATGCACAAAATGTTATATTATCTGAAGAATTATCTAATCGTTGCCACATGCTCTATGCAAATACTGTCATAAATCTAAAACGATGTATAAAAGAAATTAAACAAACAAAAAAAGAAACAGTTTTTCACAGACGATTCAGTATTTCTAATTCAATTAATTCCGTTCTCACTTAGCGACAAGACAAAAATACATAAAATCTCAAAATATCTCTATTAAAAATTACGAAGTAAATCTTAAACACTTATTTCCTCAAATAAATTCCAGAATGGATTAAGCATCATTTAATTCGCAATAAAAAAAAGAAGACGTTATTTTGTTGCGGCGAAGCTTAGTTTCTCTAGATTGGCAACAAATCCACTATTCTGCTGTCTCAAATGTAAACAAATATGGCTGCTATATGGTAAAATAATTAGGCTTAGCCGCACTTTTAAATTATTGATATCTCTACAAATATTGCATGCAGATTTACTAACGGCATAAAAACCTTAATCGGAATATAAGAACGCATAATTCAATCATTTTTAAAACAAAAAATACATAATTTACCATCATATAAGCAAAACAAATCTGAGCTTACTGAGCCAAGTAACACAGTAGGTATATATATATATTTATATACTTTTGTTGTGGCCGATTGCCACCAAAAAGGGAGGTGCACATCTACATGTTATAGCAGTCCTATATACAAAATTTCAACGTTCTCAGGCTACTGGTTTTAGAGTTGTGCGAGATACATACGTACGTACGTACCCATAGACGTCATGAAAAACTCTCTTCAGAATCCATTTTAAATAAGTTTTATCATTTTTTCAGGGAAAAAGAGTCCTTTATACTGCCCTTACGTACAAATGTCATTCAAAAACATCGTTGAATTGCATTCGATAGCTGTCAAAATGGATATTTTTGTTGAAATATGATGCCCGAAATTTTTGGCGATTACAATACTTCTTTTTTATTTCGTACAAGGAAGTAAAAAGGTGGGTTTTTTTTATTATTTTTATAATGAATGTTATCAAAACTATATGGGTATATAACCTGAACTATTTTATTACGGTTATGATGCTATGATGAAAAGAAAGAAAAAGATTAATTCTTAAAATGGTTCCCTAAACATGATATATTTGATTTTCAAAAAGAAGTTACCGAATACTATTGTAGATCTGATGTAGTTGTTTTAAGAGAATGTTTATAATTAAGAATATTAATTTTAAAAACTGCAAATAATATGCTCTTTTAAATATGTTAATTTAGCAGATATAGGTGTGAGTATTTTCAGCGAAAAATTCTTAACATAAAATATAATTTAAATACAAATAGTATTTTAAATACAATTAAATAGACGGAGATCAGATTTAAAGGGATTAATGTAGTAAGATATATATTGTATGGTTAGATGTTCAATGAATCATTATACAGTGATGGTTAGATTGTTTATCTAAAACGATTAATATTAATATTCAGCTTTCTTTAAATGGGGGATAAAAGGTATTAATATTAGAATAGATTGATGGTAGGATCAAATTAGGCAGACGGATTTTGTGAAAATACTCTCTTTCAATTTTAAGGATGCTTCTAGCATGGCTGTTCAAAATCGTATTCAAAAACAGGAGTTAGTACACAAAATCAAACGTGTATGAATGATTTATATAAAACTGTTAAAATAATAAATTAAAAGACAGAATACGCAGAATATCAGTTATTTTAAATATCGGAATGTGATATTAAATATGATAATGAAATAAGAAAGCACATGGTTAAAATACATTTTGTAGAACGATTGCGTCTTACAGATGCATTTTAGGGAGGTAGATGTGAACCTACTAAATTAAAATATTAGTGAAAAAAATGAGAAAGTAAGATATACTGATATGTATTCATTATATCATCCTGTTAGTTGTTTTGAAGACTATCCGACTGGACATCCTTCAAATATATAGAATTCAAAATAATATGAGAAATGGTTCAGGTTGGTAAAATGTAAATTGTTTTCCCTAAAAAATTATATCATCCAGAATTACCATAAAGAGGGAAAAAATTGGTGTTTAGTCTAGTATGTAAAACATGTTCTTATGCTGCTTAATATACAACACATTTTAAACCTGATCAAAGTACAAAAAGAAAAACAGTTTTAAGAATGTTATGAAATTCTAAGTAACAAATGCGATCGTAATGATTAAAGAAGTTTTTTAGAAACGTAGACTACTAAAGAAGCAAAATTAGTTACTGAAAAGAATACATAGTTTTAAATATGTATGAATTATAGAATTTTGAAAATTTAACAGATGAATTATTTTATAGATATTATGTTAAAATGTTTTTTTAAAATCAAAATAGAAGCAGACGATAAATGGTCTAAAAAATTTAAAACAAACCAAAAATATTTGAAATGTGTAAAATGAAAATTAGATATAAAATTAGATAAATATTGTTGCATGCGTACGGGTTCGTAATGGATCGAATGTACAAATCGATAAAAAGTTAATAATATTTATTCTTTTCACAAGAAATAAAACAAAATGCTGAAATATTTCCTCAGAGATATTCGTACAGTATCTCAAAAGTTAAACAGAACTCAATTCAAAGCAGAGAAAGTTAATCCATTCTCACACCGAATTCGTTATAATCAAATAACAACATTAAGTAAACAATACAATTCGCTTAAAACAACAACAATTGAACTAAGGTGTTTTAATTCGGCTTTTATAAAGTTTTTAATTATTCACGAAAACATTTTGGAAAATCTATTTTCTCGATTTTTGCGGATGGCAACAGCAATTACGAGATATTTATTTATTAAACATTAAATGCACGCGCTCTTGTATTTTTACTTTTCCGACGTAGCTTTCTCTTCAAATTCGTCAAGCGTTGCGTTTCACGGGAAAATAAAATAATTTGAATTACAATTCTAAATAAATAGCTAAATAAATACAAAATCCGTAACACTGCCCCCTTCCCAGGGATTGCACGTTCCGGGAAGTGCAATCCCTGGACAGGAAACCAAACTTACAACTAAGGCATAAATGCAATAATAAACATTACATTACAATAACAAAATAAACAATAATTGCAATAAGTAACTTTCAGCAAATCAAATACTACCAAACACCAAATGCAAATCAAATACTATCAAATGGCTTAGAGTTCGATGACTTACGGATCCGAACTACGACGTTATTCAGCCTGTTTAGGATTGTACGCGGACCATCCCAAGGTGACTGTAGCTTCGAAGAGAGTCCTTTTCGTGGAGTCGGATTCAACAGCCACACCTTGTCTCCTTCATTGAATCGATGTTCTATAGCTCTGGTGTCGTATCGGGTCTTCATCTTCTCCGCTGCTAAGCTGACTCTCTGTCATGCAGCCTAGAGATCTTGAATATATTCCTCAGGTGATGAAGGCGCATCTGGAGGGCGACCAAACAAAAGATCACATGGCAGACAAAGCTCACGACCGAAGAGAATCTGAGATGGGGAATAGCCGGTAGTCTCGTGGACAGCACTTCGGTAAGCCAGTAAAAACAGTGGTAATATCTTGTCCCAGTACTGTTGGCTTCTGGAAACTATTAACGAGAGGTTATTAAGAATGATTCAATTGAACCTCCCTACCAAGCCGTCCGACTAGGAATGTAAAGGCGTCGTTTGGGTTTTATCAATGCTGAGTAGCTTGCAGAGTTCTTTGATTACTGCTGAGATAAAATTCCGCCCCTGATCTGAATGTAACTGAAGAGGAACTCCGACCCTGGAAATTCAGTGCTGTATAATCATGTCTGTCACTGTGACAGCCTCTTGATTAGAAATAGAATACTCTTCAGGCCACTTGCTGAAGTAATCAATGGCAACGAGGATATATTTGTTACCATCAGCAGTTCGTGGCAGACGTCTTAAGATGTCAAAGGCGATAGGTTCAAAAGGTGCTCCTACATTGTAACACTGCAGCTTGCCTCTGATGCGTTTCTTCCGTCCTTTCCGACCTACACAGGCATCGCAAGATGGGCACCACTTTTGTACGTCATCCTTCGCATTATTCCAGTAGAAGCGCTCACGAACTCTCTACAAGGTCTTCATTATTCCGAAGTGACCTCCCGTAGGGCTACTATGTAGTTCTTTAAGGACATCCTGAATCCGGGATCTTGGAAGTATCAGTTGTCATCGGAAAGTCTTCCCATCATCCGATTCGAATTTCCGATGCAAGACGCCGTTTCGAATAAGGACTGAGTCCCAGAGAGGCCAATACTGTTTTGTCCTGAGACTATAGCTCGAAATGTACTGCCAGGTAGATTTTCTGTTTGAGATTTCCATTAAATCAATTATGAGTTCAATGCCACGGTCTTCCAGCTGGTCTTTCCTGACTTCTTTGTCATTCCATGGGTCTGGATCAGCCGATGTTGATGTTGTAATTGGTCGTGAGACCGGATTAAGCAACTGGTATTTAGCTTCGACCCTGGAACAATATCGGCAGTTTTCTGGGCAAGGTCTTATAGACGTTTCCGTGCGGTGGCCCCTTCCGATGACGGATAGTGATGTCATATTCTTGGAATGTCTGTATCCACCTGGCTATTTGACCCTCAGGATTCTTGAAATTTAAAAGCCAGGCCAATGGTGCTTGATGCGTGCGGAGCAGGAATTTCCTGCTGTATCGATAATGATAGAAATGTTCTACGGCTTTGACTATAGCGAGCAACTCTTTCTTAGTGACACAGTCATTCTTCTCCGGTTTAGACAGGCACTTGCTCCAGTAAGCCACTACACGTTCTTGATCCTTTGTTTCTGGAGACAAAAAAAAACGTCGACTCTTTCATTACTCGCGCGCCCGTGTCGAGAACAAATGGTTTGTCGAGCTGAGGATACGTCAGGATCGGAGCAGATGTTAAAGCTTCCTTCAAGTTCTTAAACTCATCTTCACATTCTTTTGTCCACAAGAACTTTTGCTTCCTCTCTGTCAGCTTGTAAAGGGGTCTTGCGATGGAAGAAAAATTTTCAGGAATCTCCTATAGTAGGTGCAAAGCCTTAGAAAGCTTCTCAGCTGGTGGACATTTTCGGGACGTCTTCAGTCTTTAACTGCTGACACTTTTTCTGGACCCGTGCGCACACCTTCAGCAGAGATGACATGTCCCAGTCACTTCCTGTCTGAATAATTTGCATTTAGCGGGACTCAACTTCAGATAAGCTTCTTCCAGCTTCTTGAGCATCTTTCTAAGGTTTTCTAGATGTTCTTCAAAACTGTTCCCGACGATGATGATGTCATTCAGGTATATCAGACAGGCTTCGTATGAAAACTTCTAAAACAGTCTCCATTAGGCGTTCGAATGTAGCCGGCGCATTACATAGTCCAAACGGCATCACCTTGAACTGCCAAAGTCCTTGTCCAGTAGTAAATGACGTCTTTTTTTTGTCATCAGGATGTATTTTTACCTACCAATACGCAATCTTTAAATCAAGTGTCGAGAACCACTTGCTTCCAGAAAGAGCGTTCAGAATGTTGTCAATTCTAGGAAGAGGGTAACTGTCTTTCTTCTTAAACTCGTTCAACAGGCGATAGTCAACGCAAAATCTTGTTGAACCAGATTTCGTATGTAGATACCAGACGTTACCTGAAACATTTATAATTGAAAATAGCTATAAACTGGACTGGGAGAAAATATCAGAATTTCAAGTTTTTGAGTGATGATTGCGTTATAGAAAAATCACGAAAATTAAATATGAGCGTTCCTAGTTGTAAAAATTGTCAGAAAATTATATAGAACTCTTGAAAAATATTATAGACTGGAACGAGATTTTCATACATCAAATGCTTTCAAAATTTTTCATAATTAGACATATTGATAAAATAAAAGAACATGGCTTTATATTGAAAAGGGATTGACTGAAGAAGTTGTAAATGTTATGTTTAAGGAAATGGTTTATGTAGTAAAAAAAAAGTACTTAGCTAAAATTTGTTTAAAATCTAATTTTCTTATTCTTATTACCCCAAAGGAGCGTGAGCTCAGAAGGGCTATTAATTTCGTTTAGGCATTTTGCGTTGATTCACTGTAAATGTCCGTATCAATTTTCAAACTGTTCCCACAAAATATTGCAGCCCTGTATTATATTTAAAGAAATTAAATAATGAAGAATCAGCATAAATGTATGTATGCTTCTCGCATTATGATAAAACAACAGTACCTAGAGCCATCAAATGTTGATAATGTAATCCTCCACCAAATATGGGCACCTGGAAGCCCTTAATTTGGAATTTGTTTTATTATTTATTTCATATTTTTTCAGACATGAAAGAATTTTTTATTAAGAAACTCAACGATTTCAAAGCGAAGGATGGCAACATTGTACAAGAAAAAAACATTTTATCTCCAGCGCGCGAGACTGTGTATCGGATATTCTAATGATATGCTCATTTTAAAATTATTTTGCGATATTTCTGTTGAATTGAATTTTATGGCTTAAGTGTAAAGAACATGATATTTAATAAATAAAAGTAACACAGAAATCATTAAAAAACGCCCCTTTGGGCGTAATTTAAAATCTGGAACCTTTCAGACCTATATATATATTCGTAAATTTCAATTCAGGACGTCCCATTTTTGCAACGCTCTTTTTTTCCTCGATATTTAGTTAAGGGTGTGCTGTTTTTAGAGTGATTATTTAATCACGTTCTAGATAGAAGTAGATGAAGGTTTTATGTTAAAATTAGTTTAACGGGCTTTCCCCCCCCCCTCTTAATTTAGTCTCGCTTTTGGAATTTTAGGAAGTGAGCTCTGAATAAATAAATGTCTTATGTTATAAAGGTTTTTAAAAAAATTTCTCTCATTCTTGAAATTTTTAGAAGTGTCTTCTGAAAAATCAATAATTTACATTAAATATGCTTTTGAAACGTTTTAAGGTTTTTAGAAAAACAAATGGATAGAAAGTATTATCTACACCGTAGAGTATTCCTTACCTTCTCCCCACCGCCATCTGCCGAACAGTAGTTCCAGCCAACTTCTTCGGATGACTAGAAGGTCAGCAAAATGCCAAAATCTCGAATGAAACAGAATCACGCCAAGAAAATCCCCAATGCAGTTAAAAATAAATAAATTAAATAAATCTTTCATTTTTTACGATTATGTGTTGTTTTATCCAGTAATGTAAAGATCATAAATCTGCATGGCACACAAACATTTGCCAGGAAATTTAAACTCAAAGTAAACTGAACTGGATTGTGTTAGGGGTGGAATCTCTTCTTGGAAAACGTTGTATGGAAAACAGGCTCGTATTTACGTTACAGATGGCAAAAATAACCACGAAATTTCCATACATCCAACTCCTTCTCCCAAATTTGAAATGAATATAATAACGAGTGTTCAGCTGTCTTACCACTCTGGCACTGCTGGAATAACACGCAATATGAAAAAAAAACATTTCTATATCGGGTTTTAAAAAAATTTCTTTTTAATGTTACGTTTCCATAGCATATGCATGGATATGAAAAATTTCAAAAAAAAGTCCCATCAGTCGAAAATGGATCACAAATTTATTTCAAGATTCACTTAAACAAATAGGAAAACCAATATTTCTCAAAATTTTACTAAATTAAAAATCCGGGATTAAATTTTTAAAAAAATCGGTTAGCTGAAAAGAAAGAAAAATACACCAATAGATCAAAGATTTTTCCTAACGTGAGAATATTTCTGCATAGAGATTTCACTAACGAAAGGAAACCTTCAACGAATAACGAAAGTTGTTTCGCCCTACAATTAGACGAAACTTCGCCGAAATAATATGTTGTGCGCAGACTGTTTTCCTTGTGAAAACAATCATGGAGAACAATACCTTCGAGTGATCTCTGGCACACTTATTAAGAAGTTGGGTAGATGGCGTTCTGCGGAGAATGATTCCTCGGATAACATTCTAGAATCTTAATTGGCATCATGATAAAAATTACTTTGGAAAATTACGGATACCTCTACACTGACTAGTAATTGCTAGCTTCGTTCGTTACATTGTATTCGATGTTTTTAATTGGATATTTCAGGAAAGTAAATTTACAACAGAAAACTAATGAAATGTAACTTTCAGCATAAATTTCTGAATGTATATTTTTTTACCTTTGTGCCGACAGTTACATCAAATGAGTATTTTGCACAGTAATTATTCAATTATTAATTGTCTAACTATTATGAATATTCTTCTCCTTTGAGTAAAATTAGCGAAAATTAAATAAAGGTTGTTTTCATAATTCCGTGAAATATTTCAAGAATAATAACAAATAAACTATTCGACAAATGTCACATTTTATTACACTGAAACAGAGGTAAACTCATTAATTTTTAATGTTTCATAAACGCTCAATGTAGCACTTTTTGCTGGTACAATAAAAATCGATGTATCACTGGGGAGAATTTACTTCCACATATTGGAAGGTTGATTTCACAATTAAGAGAAAACAGTCACAATTATCTTTAAAACACGACAGTTGTACGGTTCACTGTAATAAAGTCAATGAATGAAACCATTTGCGATCAAAATTTTCCATTAAAATGGACAAGATGCACATCACGAGGAGCTAGCCCGTTAATGTGATGATCATTTCAGTTTCAGGGTTCAATCCCTTGTGACTTTTTCTTGCGGAATTGTCAACTTTGTACCTCGTAAAAAAATGTGTTATTAACAGTTCAAATTTTTACTCATCTCCAAAATCATTTTAAATCAAAACATATGTAAACGCTATAGAGCAGAAGTTCTCAGCCGCGACGGAATAGGGAAGAATTTCCCAGTTTCAGGGGTGAATTCGGCCAGCTTTTCATTTACTTGTTAAGTAGTTAATTTCAATTTATGAATATACACTAATGAAATAAATTAAGAGAATTTGCGTATTTTATCGAATTGCATGAAAAGAACTGAACTGATGGAAAAACCACTGCTTCTAGATAAAAATGCAAGTCTTGCGCGGCAAATACGGAAGCGTATTCGTGTGTGTAGGCGGAGCCAGCAGAAAAACAGGGAAAAACAAGCGCGTGGAGGGAAACACGAATTACGTTCGCTAGCACACCTCGGCGAATTTCTTGGTGTTACCTTGCAGCAATCGGTTAAATTCACATCGGAACAGTAAAAATGAGTAACCACCAACTTTTAGATGATGGAATGAGGTGGCGAATTGTGGGGAGGCTAGAGGCAGGACAGTCGCAAGTCCAGATATGCAGAGAGTGTAATTTAACGCCCAGCGTCGTGTTTAACCTACGGAAACAGTTCCAGTATACTGAATCCAACGAGAGAAAGCCTGGGCAAGGTCGTCCAAGAGCCACGACAGCCAGAGAAAATCGCTATTTGCCCATTTTAGCGAAACGTAACAGAGGGAGGACAGCTTCTCAGCTCTCTCTCGTGCCCTGTATGCAACCACAGGAACCCGTGTAACAAGGATGACTGTTTCCAAAAGACTGAATGAGAGAGGGTTGTTTGCCAGAAGACCGGCTGTCTGCGTCCCGCTTACGTCTACGGACAGGAGAGTTCGATTAGCATGATGCAAGCAGCATAGTAATTGGAGTACGGAGCAATGGGCGACCGTTCTGTTTGTTCACCGACAAGTCCCGTTTTAGCCTAAACACCGATTCTCGCCGTACTTTCACATGGAAAGAGGCAGGAACCCGCTACCTACCCTCCAACGTCCGCGAAATCGATAATTATGGCAGTGGCGGTGTAATGGTCTGGGTAGGCATCATGTTGGATGGCCGAACTCCTCTCCACGTCTTTCACAGAGGCTCTGTGACTGGTGTGAGGTATAGGGATGAGGTCTTGATGCCCTATGTTAGCCTTTTCCGGGGTGCCGTCGACCCCGAGTTCATCTTACAGGACAATAACGCAAGGCCACATAGAGCTCTTCTGGTCGACGAATTTCTCCAGAGTGAGGATATTCGTCGGATGGATTGGTCAGCCAGATCTCCAGACCTCAACCCTATAAATCATGTTTGGGACGCTCTGGGGAGGGCAATTGCAACTCGCAACCCCCTCCAAGAACCATCCAAGAACTGAACACAATGTTGCTGAATGAGTGGGACCACAGGCACTGATAAACTGCTTTATTTCCAGTATGGCGTCACGCTTCGAGGCCTGTACGGCTGTAAGAGGGGACCATACCCCCTATTAACTCATTTCTTTTGTGTCTTCTGCAACCGCTGTTTCAGACCTTCAGACTCCCATGAGTGTTACACATAAACATGTGTGTCTATGATAATCGTTGAGTGTTTATTGTTATATCAACCTATGTTCACACCAAATTTTATTAAAATCTGTCCAGTAGTTCTGGAGATAGTAGATCAAATAGGAAAATTCCCTTAATTTATTTCACCAGTGGAGTTAGTTTCAGAAAGAAGTGACGCCAAGATCTAATGTTTGAGTGTTGTTTAACTTGAGGAATCTCACAATTTCTAGTAGAAGAGAAAATGTAATAAGTGGGTCGCCACTATTTTGCGCGTTCTAGCTGTGCTATTCCGAGGAGGTTATGCTGATTGTGCAATATCTTTTTTATGGTGTGGGTCCAGGAGTGTCCATCCGAGCAAAATATGTATAGGTTCCCATTTGTGAATGTAATTATTTTAACAGAAGTAACATTAAGGACGACACGGTCGTGTGAATTTCATGAATTTTGATTACAAGTGTCGTTAAATTCTACAATGGATCATAATATAAAAAACTGCCTTTATTCATATTAAAAAGTTTTGTCTTCTTAGCTCTTATAAACTGGATTCTTACCCTAGGTAGATTGACAGCAAAAGTTTCTGTAAATCTAAAATTAACTACACAGACTTGAGACGGGTAAAGAACATTTTTCTTTTAACTAAAGTAGAACAAAATTGCGCAGCTAGTGCTCGTACGCTCAGCCAGAACTCATGGTGAGATAACTTAAAATAACAGTCAATTAAAATTTCAATAAACTAGTCCCAAAGACTAAACAAATCAATTTAAATACGAAGTTGACTCACAAACCTAACCACAGTAGATATTCAAATATCGGCAGCAAATAAGGCACAGCCAAGAAATTCCGGCTATCGGAACTACGAGAAACATAACCAGCACACAGGCAGAAACACGCTCTATCTTACTATCTAACAACCTCACTGTAAGCCTCAGCAACCTCAGTAATCTACTTTGCATTCTGGTGAGGAAGCGAGAAGTGATTGTAAAGATCTAAACTATATTTACTGGTTATATTAACCTAATGGAACGTTACAATATTTTGGTATTTATTAACAGTTCCTGTACTTTTCCTTGGTTGATTTATAGAACACATTAAAAACAATCTAAATTTAAATAAATGTATTTGTAATTTTCGAATTTGGGAAAAGGAGAGGAGGGAATGTCAGTCTAGCAATAGTGAAAGGGATACATCGGACAAAAAGGTCTGAGAACCACTGGTGTAAATTCACTTCAAGAATTAGATTAACACTACTCTTCAAACACTAAAATCTTTCCAGAAAATTTAGAAAAATCGAAAACCTTTATTTTAAAAGTTCAGTGAAAATACTAAAAATTAAATACTTTTAAGGCACGAATTAATATAATTAATCCAGCGACCTCTGAAGCTGCAACAATCGCATTTTTAAAGCTTATTACTGACTGTCGATAAATTAATCTTACCTTCGTTTCAAATATTTAATTTAGATTCGGATTTGAATAGCCTTAAGTATAAGTGGATTTTTGCTTCTAGATCCCAGTTTTCGTAGCTTTAGTTACAAATATTTGAGAATAATAATTTAAATTCATTAACAAAGAATTTTAAAAAATTGGGCACATTTCAGAGCAGTTTTCTTTCAGGAGCTCACTAGCTTTCGGGCTTGATGATCTGTGCCGGTTGGTTTAATTTTAATCTAATAACGAGCCCAAATGTCTAACGCTAGCGCATACCAATGAGTGTGAACCTACAGGCCATTGACAAACAACGGCCTTTATGGCTATTAGTATCTTTCAGTTAATTTGATTTTAATAATTTTTCTAACTGACGGAATTTTAAGTACATTACATTGGAAATTTGTTCATTTGATAAGTTTGATGACCATTTCCAACTGAACTTTAACAAAAAAAATTGTTTCTTATGCCCTGTATTAAATTTAATTGGCACGAAACCTCTGATTTGAATTAAAAGAGTGTAAAGCTTTAGTTCACATATTATTTTTATGTTAATTCGTCCTATTTCTTCAGTCAGCCTTCGTCAGAATGTAAATGAGATCGAGGAAATCGAAGATCCTAAACATCGAGGAAATGTTTACTTTAGAAAGTGAGCCGTAGCAACTAATCAGAAAGAAGTGGCATCTTCATATATGCCGCTGCGGTTTTCGTGAGTATTTTTTGTATTTGTTGGAAACCGCGATGGCTGCAGCCGGATTGGTAAGGCATCAGAGGTTATATTTTCTATAGGATTAGAAATCAAAATAGTTGCTTTGCTTGAAAATTGTCGAACTGATAAAGCAATTATAAACTTGTTCCATTAGATGTCCAATGCATTGTGTGTATGAAATGTTTGAAATCATCCACAAAAGTCGAAAGGCGAGGAAAAAAAAAAAGCAAATGGAGTGAGAGATTAAACGTTCAGCATTATGGGCAAGTAGGCTAATTTGCAGCTTGACGCCTGTGATGCCATTTCTTGACAGAATCTGAAGATATTCGATGAAATAAAAAAGTTAGACTTCATCAGTTAGCATCGAGGAAAACGGTTCCAGTTGTTTTATATTTTTAATCCAATGTTGGATTATTATTTGCTATAAAAAAAGACTACTGTTATTACTACAATTGCTAAAATTTCTTGATATGAAGAGATAGCCAAACTGTGATTAGACGTATTTAAATTACCCCTTAAATAGTGGGTTTTGTTCTCTTCTCCCCCCCCCCGCCCTTTAATTTGCGTTGAACTACAAGACGCGAGAATTCTTTCGAAGCGCAGGAAAATCCGAAAAGTGTAATTTAATAGTCATTTAGTTTAGTTTTTGGCAAGTATCATTATAAGTTTTTTTTTTCGAAATAAAACGTTCATGCTATTTTCCCAATAAAATATTTGCACTGTTGTTTTTTTTTTTATTATTATTATTTTTATAATGAAGTTGTTATAAAAAATGTGTTTATTATCGCTAAATTGAGCTATACGGACGACATTTGTTAGATTTATTTGTTTAAATATGGAGAATTTCTGTACATCATTCAGAATGTATATCAGTTAATGAAGAGTAAAATAAATAATTATTCTTCTTCTGGTTCTTTGGGAGCTTCCGTTAACTCTTCCCCTTCGGTTGTTTCTGGTTGCTGTGTCACCTTAGCCACACATCTTTCGTTTATCTTCACTGTTCCGAACTGAAAACAAAATTAAAAAGTGGATCACAACACAACATTCAATTATTTGTACAAAAATTTAAAAACCTAAATTCACAACGTTAAGTCCTTAAAATGATGCTGGGTGTAAAATAGCACACTAAATTTTAACTGTGAAGGTTTGAGTTTGGAAACGATGCTAAGTCTTTTCAAATTTGGGAGCCTTTAAGATATAACAATTTCTTTACGTTTTACCATTATTTACTCCCGTATTTGCGTCCTTTTTTTACTAATTTTATCTCTTCAAAATCAAGAAGAGAAAATTACGCTTTGTGTTTCCTTTCTGGAGAGAAAGAATTTTTTTCATGAAGAACATAGGAAGTCAAAAACAAAAAACAAAATATGTATATTATTACCATATTCTACATTTTAAAGTTATTAATTTAAATATTAATGTTTTGCTCTTACAATACACTTTGCTTTCCGTATATATAATTTATGTTACCAGAAGATAGAGCATATTACCGAAAATAAAAGTTTCTAAATCAGATGCTGAAAATGTTAAGGGAGGAAATACACAAAGGATATACGTTAGAATAAATACTGCATTAACAGTTGACCTTAATTTAAATATTGTCTTCTTTTCCCTTTCATTCATGTCACTTTCGCTCAGACCACATTATACAAATTAAAACAGGCACAAAAGCTTTTATAAACTAGTGAAAGCTAACTGCAATTCCTGCCTTTTTTCATAAAAAACCGTTTTGCTGTTCGTAATTGCTAGCGACGATCCAGTTATCAGCATTGGAAAGCGCTTAATGGAAACGAAGCTTTTTCGTGTTTAAGACAAGCTTTGTTGTTAGGTAGCCAGACCTTGCTACGTTAAAAGAACTGGTTGTCATAAAACCGAAGTTTTCAACCTTATGCCGACTTGTTAATGGAGTCGACCGTTCAAAGCGAAAGCGCGAAACGTATTGTGTGAGAAAACAGAGCGGGAAAGCTGTAGACACATCTACGTTTGCACAAAAGCTGTAGACACATCCTCGCTTTGTAGCTTACCTGCGTACTGCTTAAATGCTGTCTCGCAGGTGTGAATGGAACTCCCGCATTTTATGCCTTGTGAGTATGCTTCAGTGATATTTATAAAACCGTCTGAACGGAGCCTTAAAGTCCTGTGACAGTGTAAGTTAGTAAGTGCCTCTTCTGTAGTGATTAAGTAAGATAAAATCTGTGTATTCTTTTGTTTATAACAAAGTAATCTGGTTTTGATTTTTTATAACTGTACGTATCAAGGCAGGTAGCCTAATTGTTACCAGTCAGTCACTATTAGTAATCGATCCTACTAAGCTACCAGGACTACTCGGATGAAGTTTGATGATTTTTAGTCTGTGCTTGGGAAAGCTAACTGTTGTTAGGCCAAAGACTCCTGGACATATAAATATTAAATATAAGAAGTATCGTTATGCGAATAAATGTACTTTTAAGAACAATTTAAATTACTGCGTTATGAGATGTTAAGTTATCTTGCCATTTATCATCTATGCAAGCTGCAAATATTGCTGCTGTACGAGACATAAATCCTTATTTAAAAAATGAATCTTTTACTAGAAAAGTTGCATTGTAATTTATTCAGATATATTTAGAACCTAAAACTTTCATGAGAAATATTGTTTCCTGTTATAGCTAATGCCATCTTTCAGACGTGCATGAAAATCTCGCCTAGTGTAATGCAATATATCAGATGCATTTTGTTAGGCGATGCTTTCATTTCGGCAGGATGGTGTTAAATTCAACTTCTACGAAGACTAAGCACGCAAAAACACGAAAAATACTCACGAATGGTATATCTTTTATCCTGGAGGGTTCGCAGTCGTAGCCAGCAACGCAAGGGCAGTGACCGATGTACTCTTCACCTCGGGTCTTTATGACGTCGTCTACATGACTGCATTTTTCGCCTGTAAAAATAAATCTTTCGTATTTATAATGGTACTGCTATCCAATGAATTGATTATGATATTGTTGCACGCAACGATTTGGTATAGCGTTTCTTAAATAATTAGACAAGGTGAACAGTAAAAACTTGCAATCTTACTGAAAGAAATAAAAAAGAAAGAAAAAAGGAGAATCAAAAAGATACCGCAAAATCCTTCTTAACAATCCAAGAATATCACAGATCATCATAATCGTTAGCGAAGAAAAATGCAAAACAGTCGTAACCGAGCAGAAGATCAACAGTGTGAACACACTAAAGAGTCTCGAGCTGATTGACTACACTCATGAGCAAAATTAAATGAATTTATGAATTATATCTATTTTTACAAAAGGAATTGAACGGAAAGTACTAATTATACCGCGGAAGAATTATGTAAATATTCAGAGTTGAATACGTAAGCGTACACGTGCTTGTCTCCGAAGCTGTGATTATGAAAGGGCTACAATCGCACGAAGGGTTTTCGGCGATTTGCGATCACGACATTCGCCGTATGTCTTGCAAGAGTTGGATAAATTTTATACGGTATTAGGTAAAATGAGTAGCCACGAACGTATAGATTGCGAAATTAGGTGTAGAATTGTCGGCATATTAGAGGCAGGCCAATAACAAGCTCAGCTGGCTGCAGAGCTGAGTGTAATGCCCTGTGTCATCTGTAGTTTGTGAAAACAGCTTCAGGGGCTGCATCTATATCAAGAAGATCTGAGCAAGGTCGATCCACAACGACAAATGAACATTGTTATCTGGCACTTGCAGCGCGGCGACACAGGTCTATTACAGTTGCACAGCCAAAGAAGGAAAAGTTAAGAAGGAAAACTTCGCAGAAGCTGAAGTGGCTCCCTTCTAACGAAAAGGGAAACAACTGCGCATGCGTGAAATATCTGTCGCCAAAAAGCGCCAAAGATCGAAGTTGGTTTGGACAGGTTCGACCGTTACGTTTAGCAAGAGTTTAAACGAAGAATAGGTTCTTTGGTTTCAAGTAGCGATATGGACAATGGAAGTTCAACAGCCAGTGAAAGTGAAACTTCACCTTAATTTTCATCATTTCCGAGTTTAAATTATCGCGACAAGTCAAAGAACGATTCATCTTAACCCGTGTTTCTCAATTTCCTATACACGTCGCGGAGGGGGAAAATGTCGGCTAGGTACCAAAGAACCGGCACATCACAGAGGGGAAATTCTCGCCAACACATTCCGTCGCCAAATCCCTTGGCAAATGTTCCCTTTTCTTTGTAGCGGCGTTGCAGACAAAGTGGTTTACATTACGTCTATGGAGCCTTTCCTTCTTTACAGAGAGGTTCTTTGGCACAGCTCTCGCGTGAGCTGCCACTGGAAACCGAATTTCACGGTCTGCAGTTGCTCGAAGTATTTACGAGATAGAGCTGTATGAGAAATGAGAAATGGATTCTTTATGCTTACGCTCTCTCCGAAGGTTGACGTAGAGAACGCTGTGAAGCTACTGGCTAGGATCTGTACCTAGGTAGTCTCCGCCACGAAAGGTATATAAATTACGGACTTAGTGGTTCTAGAGGCCCCGGAAAGGTCATTTATTGGCCCGCTCGTGGCAAGTTTTAGAGCTTCTAGTAGCCCAGGGGTGACGCTCCGGGTTTGCTGGATAATGGTTATGGTCATCTGCGATTGGCAGGTAGCAAGTAGACGGCCAGTGTCGCCATATGGCGGTGGTTTCGATTCTCTCCAAGGTGTGAGAAAAGGGGTTGAACCCGTGGACCTGTTGTGAGGGTGGGTTGGCCTCGTAGTGCCACCAAACAGCGTGGCGGAACGTGCAATTCATGTAAAAACTAGTTATGCTTATGCTACTTGACAAAGACAGTGGATTGAGCGCAAAGGAGAAACAGTATCTTATTCATGCAAGCACTGCACCCAAATAAGGTTATGCTGTTCATAAATATAAATTGAACTATACATAATGATAAATCTTTACATATTTATCAGTTTTGTCAGTATAATGATATATATATATATATAATTCCGCAGAAAATTAAAAGATGTGCAAAATCCGTGTATAATATCATTTTGGATAATATAATGAGTTGAAATGCAGATACTAATTAGAGAATATGCTACTAAAATTTAAAAAGGCATGCAAATAATAGAAAGAAATTTCAATGCCAACGAATGAAACGACCCATGTCAGCAAAATAAGCTATCCTTCTTTGTGCAAAATTTAAAGCAAAGCCTTGAAATTTCTGTAATATATAATTATAATAAACGCAGAATCCATAGCTGAGATCGGCAACACGGAGGTACCGTCTAGTAGGAGAAGGTTGCACCTTGTAAGGTGGATGCCTCGCTGGGTCTGTTGCCGTTATGGGGCTTTGTGTGCCTCATGATGGGTGCTGTTCTAGTACAGTATTGCGAAAGAGAAATACTTGTAAATGCATGGGTGAAGTTCTTGGTGCTCTGTCAACTTTTTTTGTCCCTTTCCATACGGCTGGATATGAAGGTATAATTGCTTTGAACCTTTAGAAAATGACCAGCCCTTTAATGCAGACAGATATTGTTATGTAGTGATTTTTGGTTAGTTTAGAATTATGGATTAATGTGTAGTTAATTGCA
>KK120752.1:3648-67725 GCA_000611955.2 Stegodyphus mimosarum | reverse complement strand
GTGGCAACAATTTGAAAAGTGATACGCCGTTTTTGTGTTTCCGACGCAAAATCGCGAAACGAACGTAATAGTCCTTCGGGACTAAATCCCTTTGGACTAAAAAGAATGCAGAATCTAACGTTTTAAATTCAAATTTAACGCCTGAATTCTGGCATAAACTTCTATCTTTGCGTTCTCAAACGGACGATCAAATGTTTCAAATTACCATTATTTATTAATGAGGAACATTTAACTGTGTATATAAATGATATATGAACTAAGGGGTGAAACTCTTCCTATTTATAAATATGATGGCACACGAATTAGCAGCTGTTAGCATCAGTTAAAAATGGACTAGCGCTTGTTAACAGCCTAAAAAGCTCTTATTAAGAGATACTATGCATAAATTGGAAACATTTCCCATTTTGGCAGGATATGATTTTATTCTCATACTGAAAATGATAATCTCAATTTGAGATGATGAAAACAATAAAATATAAAATATGATGTATGGTATTAGAAATAGATGATTAAATTATAGGAATCCCTCTTTTAACACGATTAATTAAGCCCTATTATAAATCGTGTTAACTGAATATACAAATGCGTATAAACCACATTATGCAAATACTTATAAATTCATCACAATATTTGTCACCATCTCCTTCTACATTTTTCTTTCACTACTTACTCAAAAATAAAATGAAGCACCCCGAAACAGACATAAATTAGGTTTTATGCAAAGCAAATTTTAGCTACAGCTTTTTAAGAGGGGGAAAACTATCTATATATCTAAAGCAATATATCTAAAGCAATTTAAACTATCTATGCAGTTTGAACATTCTTTTCCCGTATAGAGTGCGTTGTCAATCCTATCGATCCATGTCAAAAGCTTATTTTTAATCTTCAGGAATGAGATGCATTTTCCGCAATTGCCTCACGTCGATTTCACTTTTGGAAAGACTTCTTTCATCAGTGAATTCTAAAGAGCGAGACTTGAGTTTCCACTCTGATATATTTTCTTGGGAGTGCTTTTGAATGTCTTTATACTAATAAATATTTCATTGCACTGATAATTTATGAGAACCTAACGAAAGTCCTTGAGTTAGGGATCGGAAAACATATATCGTTTTATTGTAATTATACCTTGTATAAAAATACTATCTGGGCGCTGTTAAATGAAAGCATATTGCAATAATAAATCGCGTTAATTAAAAAATGGACTATTTAGAATGCTTCTGCATTCCCAATAAAAGCACTATCAGGGTTGTTTTGGATATTTTAGCTTTTTTCGCTGATGTTTGAGAAAATAAAATTTATAATGAGATCTATGATTTTTATCATGAACAACAATACCCGAAAATATCATGATTTTATCATAAAAATATTTAAAAATAATATTTTACAGATAATCTACTAATTTCGTTACCCAGTTTCATTTTATTCTATGCATAATGGTTTTTCGTCTCTAGCCCTAAATCCCGATTTTTCAAAATCTTCGTTCAGGAATGCAGATTTTTTTTTTTTTGGCATTAAATGACAAAACAAGGTGAAAATACTTAAGAAGCTTTCACTATAAAATTTCATACGTAACTAACATCGTATATAATTAATATAAAAATGACTTTTCTCTTGTTCTTTAGAAGGATCTACTATTATGTTGCAGAGAAATTGGGAACTCAAATCCTGCTCCACAGAGCTCCCAATTTAATATAGGGTTCAAATATTTGGGGTTAAAAATTTTGATTTTCCAGAAGCTGAATATTTTTTTATCAACTCATGGCAACTTGGGGACATTCGTCTCCTGAGTGGAGAGACATGGTCCGCTATTCAATAAAAAAGGCAAAGGCTATTTATGCTAACATTTTTTCTGAAATTTACTGTAATTTACTGCAGTTTACTGTAGTTTACTTTTTCTGTAATTTGCTCCAGGGAGAAAAAATCGCTAATTTTTTTAATAATATGAAACATATAGCATCTTTTTTTGCTCTTTACCTTTTGTTTAATAAATAAGCTTTACAAATAAGTCAAATTTGTTTTGCTTCTAACTCTTCCTTTGCCTGATTTTGCATTATCCTTAATTTATGGACATGAGTGTACTTAGAACTTTTGCCGGTGCTCTCTTCCATTCTGCACGGGATGTTCGAAATGAGGTTGATCTGTTTTTTGACTCGCAGCCACCAAGTATCTCGGTCGAAAGCTTTAAAAAACTACCAAAACGTCGGCAAAAAATCGTAGATTTGCGTGATGATTAACTTAAGGTACTGTTTTTTTTTTTCTTCTAACTTTATTAGAAACGCTTTTTGGCTGAAGACTTTAGTTACAACCAGATATATTTCATTTTTATGTATGCGGTATAAAATTTCAAATGTTTGAGAACCCACTGATTTAAAGATATTTACTTTCAAATACGTATTTATTTCTGTTTGGTATTTATTTCTTTTTCGGTTTCTTTCCAATTTTTAAATTAATGTTTGTGTGAGAAACAATATCGATATGTACTCCCTTAATATCACATGCTTAATACACTGTGTTTTATGTAATAAATTTCAGACCATGTTTTAATCATAAAATTAACTGAATTTTAATTCGAAGATGCTTTAAACGAAATAATTCTGCAACATTGCTGGATTTAAAATACCTGAAATGGCAATTATGAAACTTCTGAGCGAGACAATATTAAAAATGAGTAGAATAGAAATTTTCTAATAGTTATGAGTTAGAATGGATTGAATGGAATTAAATTTTATGCATTTTGCGTTGTTTCTTTTTTTTTTTGATGCAAAATATTACTTACATATATTTATATTTTTTAAATGACTGCAAATCAGTATTCTTAATATAATATTTGCATGTATTAAGTAACTTTTTTCCCATATTACAGTACATCGTTTATGAAAATTATTTTCTTAAAATTAAATTCCATTATTTCGTATGAAATTTGAAAAATCTAATTTTAGGTGCATGCGCAATTAGGCAATGTATTATATAACCCAAATATCGCTGCAAAATAGAGAACAGGTAAAAGAGATATTCATAAAAATTTCATGACAAAAGCAAGTGCCAAATTTAGTTTTTCAGAACTGCAATTAAGTTCATGGATTAATGTATTTAAACTTATTTCGTAAAAAAATGTTATGGCTTTTAGAAGCCTAATATTTTACCTTAGTTAGATAAAGAGTTAATAAAAACGTAGTAGTGTAAAATCCACTAAAGTATTAGATTTTTTTTTAAAATGTCGAAAACAGCATTAAATAGGAAACTCTTATTTGAGTAGTTCTATCATCCTCCTCTTAAAAGAAAAGGACCTCAATTAGAATTCCAGTTAAAATCCTCAAATATTTGGTAAAATCTTGCAATGGAAAACGTAGGACATCCCTGATGCACAATGCTCTCCGCATCTTTAATCCCTCCCACCATCATC
This sequence comes from Stegodyphus mimosarum, assembly GCA_000611955.2. Classification (NCBI taxonomy): domain Eukaryota; kingdom Metazoa; phylum Arthropoda; class Arachnida; order Araneae; family Eresidae; genus Stegodyphus; species Stegodyphus mimosarum. Next base: position 64,322 of record KK120752.1, on the reverse strand, counting down.
GTCATTGGTTGCAAAAAGTCTTATTACCGTTCCCATTGGTGAAGGTATTCGCCGAGGAATGCCCCGCCTAGCTCCGGCATTTGGTCCGGAATCCGTGCCTGTCGTGAGTCCGGGAATCTGTGTTTCCGGAAAACGACATGCAGGAGGGGCGAGAAACTGCTTGCGGGGATCTGAAGTGGAGCGCCGCGCACGTGGAAGACGGTGACAGTGAGTTCGTATTTCAGTGACTCTTTTCCATCGAAGGCCCCCGTAAAACGGTTTTTTCACTTGCAGTCACGGTTTCGATCAAGTTAGGATTTTATTTTGTTTGTCTCATAATTTTATATTATCTGTTATAATGACATATGGCTATAGGTCAAAAGAATGTTTTCAAATACGTTTAATACCTAAATTCAATACGAAATTTTACTACGCGTCAAAAATTTCACTTGAGAGGATTTAAATACATTTTAAGTCATTCCGAATTATGGAAATTTCAATGCAAAAATCTCAGTTTAAAGTATACCATGGAGCCATTAATTAATTTTCTTAATTTAATTAATTTATTTGTTTTGAGACGAGGTTGTATCGAATTTTTGATGTCTGCAAAATGCTTAGTTTGCTTTTCTTCTTGCTGATAAATAAAGGAATTCCAGGTAATCAATCACCTACATCAAAATATATTGTTTAGATATTTTTACGCTTCACAATAAATATTATTTGATTAAAAATCAGGCTACTAAAAATAAAAAAGAACACCGTCTGAACAACTTAGTACGACAAAATGTTAAAGTTCTACAAGTTCCGGTAGTAAAATGTAATTCTTCTACTTCCACTCCTAGAGGCAGAACGGATAATTTGGTATAGCTAGTAAATTAAAGTAAGAAATGCAATGATGTAGTTTCTGATGAAAAAGTATATTTTTTAGAATACTCAAGACATTCTAATTAGTTTTCTGCAACAAACATAGTCAATGAGATACATTCTGGTGACCTCACAGGTCACGTGACGTATGTACAGCTAATATAAACAAACAAGATTGTTCTGCTGCATCAGATTTGCTGAGAATTCTAAAATTTAGTTTATTTTTAATTATTTATGAAATCTGCGTTCCATCTTTAATCAGTATTTCATCCTTTAATTACAATTGTTCGTTCATTTGGTTAATATAATTTTGGTAACTGATATATTTTATTGTTATTTTCATGATACTCCTTGTTTTACCATGTTTTGATTGATTGTTAATATTTATGTATGAATTCCTTCCTTGTTTGGATTCGTAGCTGTGAAATTAAGGATTTTTTGCAATAGATTTTTCTTTATTTTACAGTAGTAAGTGATTAAAAAAGTAATATTCGTATACAATTTATATATTCAAGTTATATATTTTAATTTTTTTAAATTTTGAAAATTACATAATTTGTCTGCAGAGTTTTTTACTTTTAAAATTATATAGCTCAAAAAGATTTATTTTCAAGTGGGTTCATTGAAAAGACCCAAACGAAACAGACCAATGTAATTCTGATGCATTTACCTAATACGCATACTAAACTAGGGAATAACACAACCACTGATTTTCAAGGAATAAATATAAAAAAATTTAACCGTCTCCCATAATACTGCTGAATCTATACTGTGCTCTGCCTTTCAGTTTGTAACTTCTGTAATGGGAAATAACTTAAATACGTATTAATCTTAACTCATCTAAACTAAGCACATAGATTTATCTTAACTTAACTGTAAGTTACCGTGCTTAAAACTATTTAACTGGGTATAAAAACATTTAAAATTTATTTATCCACTGTCAGCGGGTTACAATTAAAATTATAACTCAAATGAAGGCAACTGGCAAAATAAATACATAATATTACAAGATGAAGCTCTTTGCTATGGTCACTAATTTCCATTTATTTAAAATACAAGGTTCTAACACTTGGTTTGCTACACTACCTCTAATTCGCAAAGCACTTGGCTAAAGCATAATGATTGATTAATCTTAGCCTTTCACGAATAGAATAAGAACTAACTCTCAGTAAGATACAGTGGCAATTTTAACATGAGTTCCAATAATCATATGGTTGAGATTAAATTCTTACTTTTAGACAGTGCGGAATTGCTTTGTGATCTGAGCGAAATGTTGCGACAGAAGCCGAGAGTTTAACTCAAACCTAATTGTTAGTAAAACTTAAGAACAATTGCCGACTGATCTTAATAGAAGGAAATAAAAATGAAAGAAACCTTAGTGACTTTCCCAAGAACGCAATAATTATCTTTAGAATGAAGAATAATAGCACGAAACAGAACTAACATTTTTTTAAATGCATACGCCTTTCTGTGAAAAAACTAGAGCAAATGTTATACAGGAAAGGCGTGTTGTAAAGAAATTTCCGTTCCATATATGAAAATTACTACGCAGATAAGAAAATTTTAAAATTAAATTATTGATTATTAAAAAATGATGTCACGACAAGGTTTCAATTAAAATTATAATGATATTTCAAAAATAAAACTACAGATTGTTATTTGCGAATCTCAGTTTAGTCATGCCTTGCCTGCCATGTGAGCACGTTTGAGAAATCTTAAACTCACAAATTTCGTATTAATAACAGACTTTTACTATACTTGTAATTCCTACAATAATTTTATGGTAATAATAATAATTCAGAATCTAAATCCTTGCGTTCCAAGACGATGGGTGTTCAGTTAATTGTATCGTGAATGGCCTGAGAAAGTCTGGAATTTTAATTTACTAAACACTTTGTGCTGTTGTGACTAAACTCGCTTACCTGATATCAGAGCAAGCCCACGTAATTAATCGTGGCCAGGTTTCAAGATTGGCAAGAGCCTTGGGCAGCATACAAGTGACAGTACGAGTTTGCTCATTTGTGCCCCCAATTTTGAAGAGCATCTCGGGGGGGGGGGAACGGGTCAAGGGTCTTTCACCCTTCTTCCCCTACCACCACCTCTCAAGAGGATTTTTGGCTCGTCGCATATTTAAAGTGCTCTCATGCCACACAGACACTTTACATTTACAAACGTACATGCCTTCTGCGGAATTGGAATCCCTGCTCTTCGGTACGGCAGTCTGAGTCATTAACCAATATCCCTGTTGGGCGGCATTTAAGATTTCTATGAAAAGCTAAGAATTTCATAACGAATTTTTTGATTTATTGCGTTTGAAATCTTTCGCGATTTCAAAACTCTTTCAACAGAGAAACAATTAAAAATACTCAGAAAAAACTACCAGTTAGTCTTGAATTTTGCTTCCAACATTCATCGCACGACTGAACGGAGGACCTTCTTTGGAAAATCAATAGATTTTTTATTGCACTTCATAGTGTTTAAAAATCAGCATAACTTCAGTTTTAGATCTGCGTAAATATTCAGTGCGTTTTAGCAGACTGGGCATAGGTCTATCTAACTCAAAAAATAAAAAATATTTTCATCAATGGTACCACTCGGATTTTACAGAACTTCATATTTCAGGTTATTTTTCTCTTTCACTAATATAACTTGTTTTCAAGTCTTCTAAGAGTCTCTCTCAAGCTAGAATTCTTCAGAAATATGTAAAGCTCTTTATCCCTCTGTGTTTAACATTACATTAGTTGACATACTTTTAAAATTTTGCACAAATATTAATCCTATTTAGAAAATAAATTTTTTAATCATTTTTTTATTTAGAAAAATTTCACTTCCTGAATTAGATTTTCATTAATCCTTGTAAATTAATTAACTTTAACCTTATCCTTACACAAGAATTTAAAAGCATTATTATTATTATTACTATCATCGATTTTTTTTCAGTGTCTCGCACAGTAGACTGTTAGCTTATTTCATTTTCTTTACTCAAATTTTCATTAAGATATGGCATAATAACGCAGATTACATTTTTTTTGTTACGAAACTGGCTTTTTCACACTCAGTATTCAATATATAGTATTTCGGTATAACTAATGTCAAGCTGAAGTTTGAATTTTTTAATTTTCAAGCTTCAGTTTGACACTTTTCTTTTTGTTTGTGTTATCCAGCAGCACGAGTGCGGGGATAAAGCAGAACGACTGCCTGAATGATATGTTTTCTTGTGAAAAATAGTTATACTAAAATGTTTTCCTTTCCCTTCGATTTGACAAAGTTCTTAGCATCCAAAACATCTAATGAAGATTCCTCTTTTGAAAAAATTAAAGAGATTGCTAATAAATTCTACTTTTCGATGCCATATTGTATTCAACAATATTTTCAAAAACCAAATTGCATTTTCTCAAATACCGAATATCATTGCTAATTTTGTAAAGCTGAATTTTGCAGACGATGCCTAAAAATATACTAAAACTGTTTAAAGAAACAACTTATAGAAGAAATAGAAAAGTGTAATAGGGGGTAATAAAAAATATAGAAGTAATGAATGACGCTGAAAATACAATTAAAAAAAAACAGGATTTGTAGTAATTCAAAGAATATAAGTGAAAATAGCAGCAATAGTTGTCCAGTGATTGTAACTTGGTTAATGGTCAGAAGTTGTGTGACAAATAAATTTATATTAAGATAGATCTGTATTGTTTATAGATGGTTTTAATGTTAACTACAGAAACTGACGCTTATAAATTGAGAACCTGAACTTTCCACTTTCGATATTATTTTTTTATTTCTTCTCAAGAATTATTAAAGCGGTTTAGTTTAAATTCCGTTATTTATAAATATATCAAGTTACTATAACCAAAGAAACGAAACTTCTTATTACTACAATGATTTTATTCTCAACTAATAATGAAAGTCTGTAAAAGAGACTCAGTAGAACTAATAATAGGAATTAGTAAGTTTAATCGAATTGCAAAACTAAATAAGGGTATTTTAGTGAATTATATAAGTAGAATTAAAAAGACAAATCTTGAAACTGCGTATAATACTATATAAATCAAAAGATGTCTATAAAATGTAAATTTATTAATTTTTATTGATAAATAATTTAGTTAAGCAAATTAAATTAAGTAATCTAAATACAGCTAAGTAAATTTTACAGAAAAGAAATCTATCATTAATCTATCATTTAACAGGGTTTATTGAAATATTCGATGTAGCCCGTCAGAGATTAGCAAATAGGCTTTTTTCAAAAATTAGCTGACGTTTAATTAAATATTTGAATTCTAAAGAATAATAGAATCTGTGAATATTAAAAATACAGATTCAAACATAATTAATGTAAAACATCATGCATCTGTGGTGTTTTTTCTGGCAGTACGTACTGTAAAATTAGTTTCCCCTCTTTTTTTAAATATTGTGATACTTACGTTGTTTCTCTTCTGCATCTGCGAATAGATGGGAAATTATTGAAAAGCATTTAATTATTACGTTTAAGCCATCTAATGCAGACTATGGAGAAACCGTAACGGAATCATTTCAATCAGAATATAAACAATTTGAAGAAGTTAAGATCGGAAAACACATTGAACTTAATGACGCCAGCATTGATAAATGAAGCTTTATATATTAAATGTGACGTAAGTAATGATTATGAATTCATTAAATAAGAGTATTATTTTTTATAAATTCAACATTATGGTTTGCTTTATTGAGTAAAATTAATAATTTTAAGACATTATTGTAACAAAAGCGAGTATACTTGACACAACTTTCAGTGTAATAAATAAAATTAAAAAGGGGGAAAAATTGCAGTTTGGCAACTTCTTAGATGTAGCATGAGTTTTAGAAAGGATATTTCTGAAAAAAGAATTAGGTAGGAACAAGTAAGATTACTTTCAGAATTTTATCAGATGAAGGAATAACAAAAAGATTAACTTAAGAATTTAGACGTAATTATTTCAATTTTTAGCTAATGCAGCTGTTCTGTAACTATAAGAAAGATTCGAAAGCATATTTAATACTATTTCCAGTTCTAAATTAATCATTTGTATAAAAGATTAGAAAACAAAACAGTAACTAACCCTTGCAAAATGTCAATGATGAGGTCCTATGGAAGTCAGAATTTTAAGTTTTCTACTTAACCTTCATATATCAATATAAATACTAATCTGGAATTATTCGATATTGATTTCTAAAATTAATTTTTTGTCTGTTTCTATTAATTTTATTTCGTATTATTTGAATCTCCTGTCAATTAGTTTTCTCCTAATCGAGACTACAATTATGAATTTTGGCTGTGAAAAAATGTTCTGTATCTGAATTATGGGAAATAAATTTCATGGTAAATTTAAACAGAATTGTAGGTTTTGATTTACTTTTCGCAAGCTTCGCACTACTTTCAAATTTCGCATGTAAAACATTCTACAGACAAGTAAACAGAAGCATGCTTTAAAACATTGCGATATTTAAATTAATGAGGTAGATTAAAGGGAGAAAATTTAGTTGCCATAGGTTCAGACACATTTTTGAAAATTAGCGTCTTTGCTTCCTTGCCGTATCTTCTCGTTTGAATTCCCCTTTAACCACCCAGCCGGTTATAGTGGTTAGCGACCCTGACTGCTGCAGCGATAAGCGCGCGTTCGAATCGCGGAGAAGGAATGGTTGTAACTATCCGTCCCCTTTATAGGCGACAACGGTGTCCACTTATTAGATGCTTCTATAATGAAATTGCTGCGGCTTCCGGCCATTTGTAGCGGCGCAAGGCTATTTAGCCACCCAGACGGTACAGTGGAAGTGACGGCGGCCGTCTATTATGTGCCTCCACAATAAAATGGCCACCCCTTCTAGCTTTAGAAGCGGCCAATGCTGAAAAAAGGCAAGTGTCCGCCATTTAGAAAAAAAAAAAAAAAATCCTGTTTAAGACGGGCTTGTTCTAATCCACCTTGATTCAAATCCATCCATCCAAAATTGCAAATCGAGGATTACAGGAAAATATCGCTTGACGTACGCGATAATCATTTAGACTAATTGACTGAAATGTTACTACTAATTCGTGATTAATCAGTTGCTGCTTTTTTTTAATAATCCACGCTTTTTTAAAAAAACATTACGCTACTTGAATTTTTTTGTAGAAAATCTACGGGAATACATATGTTTTAAATCTGGGAATATTGTTGCAATATTAAAGCTGGAAAGAATCCGTAACCGTTGTTTCCTAATATTCAAGTGTCAGTACTCATAATAATGTTTTAGTAAAATATTGAAACATTTCTCAGTTTGAACAACAGTTTAGCTTTAAGAATTAATATATTTTATTAAAAAGGTTTAAAGGGAAATATTGCTAAAGAGGAGTTACATTATAGAAATACCGCGTTATGCAGAAATTATTATACATGTGACAAATTACTACTGTTATTTATTACACACAAATCAAGCAAAATCTTCCAAAAAAAATGGAAGATGACCCTCTGTTACCTAAATTGTAATTTCAAAGTTACTTTGACTTTACTGTGTCGATAAATATGTGTGTTTTCTCAAGTAATGAAACTAATATTTCTTATTCATTTAGTGTAAAGATATTACTCTCCTTCACATCTTTAGATAAACCGCAACCACGCCATAATTTCACCTATTCTATTGAGTACCTTCTCAAGAAAGATCCTCTTCCAAAAGCAGAAGCGAAGGTTCCGAATCTCGATTCTAATCCATGGATAGAACCTGCGTACTTAAGTGGACCTACATGGACAACAGGTAAGTGAATACGAGGATTTGTTAAATACCGTATATTCCGGCATATAATGCGTAAGCACTTTTAATATAAAAAGTAAGGTCGGAATTTATGGGTACGCTTTATACGCCGGATATAAAAGTGATACGTTTAAAAATAAAGAAAAGAAGAGCATGCAGAAATTAGATTTCTACATGTACTTAAATGCTGTTTATTTAAAAGAAATGACACATCTTATGAATTAAAAATTTTCATTATCGGATAATTCTTTATCAGATAAAATCAGAAATCATCTTTATCAGAAATTATCAGATAATTTCCCTTACGTAAAGCGAATTAACTATTGTGTTTTCATTCATTTAGAGAAAACGTCTGAATCCTAATTCCGCGATTTCATTCGGATCGGAAGTGCATTCTTACCCCAAATTATGTTCCTCTTTTCTAGAAACCCTAGAATAACACACCTGTGCACACCTGCATTGAATAAAGCTCACTCTCTTTGCAAAATTATTTATTCTGTCAAACACTTCCCTCCATACCCATTGTTCCCCTTATCTCTTGTCAATTCAGTATACCGTTGTTCGAAAGTCTGGAAAAAATCTTGGAGTGAATGACTTGAAAAGATAAGATCATCGCACGTATCTTCCAGGTTTCTTCTCAAAGAAAAGGGTGCGCGTTGTACGGTGAATATACCTAAAAATTTTTTTAAAATGTAGTTTAAAATTGTACTTGCGCGTTATATACCGGTGCGTTGAAATCTCCCATAGCTACGAAATAATTCCCAAAACAAGTAATATATGAGAGGCAGAACAATAACTTTTAACACTCTTTTTTAAAATACATTATGTTATCAACTGGAACTCAAATTAAGGTGGCCATTTTATTTTCCTAGCGAATTCAATAGAAAGAAATATGGTTTAAAGAACGCTTATATAAAATTGAGTTAAACTAGGGTGGGTAATAAATTTTCGCTATTTCATTGCACATTTTGATTTAAACATTTTAAAATTTTAACTGTTCCTTTTAATTAAAAAATAACGAAAATGGTATAAAACAAAAATAATTTTTGAAGAAATTCTATTAGTTACATGAAGCCTCTTATTCTTTTACATATGTTAGCATTGTGAACTTCATTCTATAACCCATTCCTTTAAGTTTCATAATATTGCTCGCAGGATGTTGAAACGTTATGTTTCGAAATTCATATTTTTCTTATAATAATTAAAAATATTAATTATAAACTGATTCTTTTCGGATATTTCATAACTAATGAAAAATTTGTTTGCGACTACTATTAATCCTTGGCAGAGAAAACGAAAAACTTATAGCTTCAGTTAATAGGGAATTACTATTTTTTACTTCCTTGTACGATACAGAGGAACTATAGTAATCACGAAAAATTTCGGGTTTCAAGAGAAATCTCCATTTTGACTATTTTTTTGCATATCGTCTGTACGTAGGATCGAATAACGGGCTCGTTATTCCAAACCGGATTGTAAAACAGATTTTTTTCTGACGTCTGTACGTACGTATGTACATATGTATTTCGCATAACTCGACAGCCATTAACCATAGAATGTTGAAATTTTGTTATGGAATTCCTGTAGCATGTAATTGTGTATCTACCTTTTTTTATTGCAATATATATCCACCCCCTTACACAGCTTAAAAGTCCCTACCTGACATTTATTTCGAAATCGTTGGTCGTAGATATATCAATTACGCAAGTGTTTTAAATGAGAATTATTTGTGTTTTCGTAATTAAAAGTTAAAAAAAATAATAATTTTGGACAAATAACGAAATTTGACTTTTAATGCAATCTGCCAATTGCTGTGCCTATATTTGGGAAAATTTTATACTCGTTGTTAAAAAATAAAAATACAAAAATTTGACTCCCGTACGATAAAAACTGACCAAAATATTTAATCTTGGTCAAAATATGCAATTTTTGATGTTATTTTCAACTTTCGTTGAGGGATCGGTTAATTAAGTTAGAATAATTCTTAGAGAAATTTAAACGAAGTGCATAAAAAATTATATAATTTAATAGAAGTATATGGAAGTTTTTAACGTTTGTTTAAGGAATAATTATATAATCATTTATAGTTTTTACGAAAAATTAATTTACAATATTAATTTAAGTAATGCATACTTACAGTGCAAAATGTAATTATGCTGTAGATTATTCAGCATTTACTGATTATATTTAAATCTTTGCTGCTAAATATTTTGCTGATATCAAAACTAATTTTTTTATCCTTTCTCCAATTTTAGTTCGTAAATTGGTTATGAAAAATCAATATTTTTACTTTCCGCCAGCCTATGTACGAAAAGGATGTAATGTTTTCAATCTAAAAATTCGATAGTGAGTTTGCAGTGACAAAGCATGAATTAGAGTTCCATTTTTTGTAAAAAATGTAAGAATGTAGATTTTGAAATGTAAAGAATGTAGAAAATGTAGATTTTGAGTAAAACTGGACTACCGGAATTGTCACTTCACTTGAAGCCCGGAACTTTGAGTCCAAGAAACGCGCATAAACGAGGTTCCGTTAAAGGAAAAAATAGCTTTTTGGTACTTTTACCTCCAGCCAACCTACATACTATGGTAAGGAAAGTTATGTTTTTTCTCCAAAAATTCGGCAGTGAGTTTTCAGTGATTAAGCCCGAATTAAGGTCCCCACAACATTTTTTTTACTATTTTTACAATGATGTCTGTGTCTACACGAATCTTATATATCAAACTTCCAAATAATTCCATTTTCCGTACCTAATTTTTGCATTCGAATAAAGAGTTGATTAGTATTCAGGCAGAACTGGACAACAAAAGCCTATTATAGTCATTAACGAGCTTTACACGAAGCTCATAAGAGTTATTAGTGGATAAACGGAAGTGGTATTTTACTTGAACCCCATAGCAAATTTAAATAAAAAACTATATTAAAATATAGTCCAAAACTTTCCAGTTTTAGTGTCTAAAGTTTTTATATCAATGGGAACAACACATTGGATTTGGGCTAAAATTGATAAACTGAAAGTGATACTTAAAGTTCTAAATAAACTTTTTCGTAAAAATATCCATATTTCATAAAAGATAATCCGTAAATAATCCGAAATTTTTCATATTTGTTTATTTAAAATAAGTATGTCATTGATAACAGCATATTACATTTATAAGCATTTCTGGGAATAATGCCAATTGCAACGTAACTGAACTCATTACGAAGGCGAGTTCCTGTTATGAAGCCATAAAATACATTAGTTTCAGTTCTCAGTTCTGCATTCGTTTAATTTTTCTATCGAATCACTTTTCAAATGAAAGGATGCTGTCACCAAATGTTATAACTATTCATTATTTTTAAGCAAATAATCTAACAAATATAAAAATAAATGTATGGCAATACGTTACACTCTATAGCGAATTCTAGAGATATGCTGTTTTTAAAATTTTTTTATTGTTAAATTATTGATTTGTAAATACCGTGCTCTATATGACCAGAGGATATACTATGATCGATGCGATTTTCAAAATGTGAGGTATAGGTATCACTGTCCATTGTATGGGACATTAACACTGAGCAATGAAATTATGAAGAGTTTAGATATTACTAACAGGCGATTAACCGGAAGTGATAGTTTACTTAAAGTGTAAGGTTTTAGTTAAACTAACAAAGTTTTATTTTAATTTGCCTCTTTCTATCTGTTCTTATTTCAACTTCCCGTTAGAATAAGCGCGCGTTTCAGCTTTATGCTAATTTGAGATGGAGCCACGTTGCTATTTAAGCGAGAGGTAGGAACCTCTTAGTGTGAGACAGCTTTTAGTCTCAGACCACTGTTACTCTGTTCAACGCTCGCCTGACCAGCTAGTGTTTAAATTCTTAGCGCTGTTACGCTATTACTTATTGAAGTAAATCTAAGTGCGTTAGTATTAGTTAAATCTTGCTACGCACCCTTTAGCATAGAGGCCAACATCGCGTGTTCTGTGAGCAACGACGATTTAATTTCTAATTAGCTTTAGTTTAAATTATTTGATTGTTCAGTTTAGACCCAAGTGCGATCATTATTTTCTGTATCCCTCCCGAGTTGGGAAGTGGCTGTATATAATTGTGGTTTAATAAAAGAGGATTTTAAATCCTTTCTGAAGTGCAGTTCTTCTACCACTTAACCACAGTTTTCTACCACAGAACATAGCTGCATTCAGCTCCCTGTTCAAGATCAGGACTTAAAGCTTTATCGAAGATGTTCACCAAGAATATGCACCGAACACTCAGTCCTGACAAAAGCTGCTAGCTATTCTGTCATTTCCATATCTTAATATGGAATCAGCGGGAGGTCATGTGCTGCCCACATTATATTTTTAAGTACGTCTTACTTCCCTCTTCAATTCATCTGATACTTCTACAAAATTCCAAAAGTCTTATTTATAGTATTTTCAAGTTAACTGATTTACTTCTTTCCATGGCAACACAGTTCTGATAATATGCGCATATTTTAAGGCTATAAATTTATTTTGCGTTTGTAATCTCAAACACGTTTTTTGAATAGCTTGAATTCTGTGCTAGAAATATGCAAAGTATTTTCTTATTCTTCACAAGTAGCTAAATAACAATAAATCGCTTTCAATGCTATAGTACAAGTGACGGTGGACGTGGGTACTGTCCCTTTACCATTAAGGTTAATCAGTACAGCACCACGTCCACCAGTGCCTAGAGTAGCCCGGATGTAGGGGCCGCACGAGAGCCAACCCCAAATGCTCAGACCCAACCCCGAATGCTCAGACCCAACGCCTAATTCAGAGCCGCGCCTAACTGCTACCCCAAATGGCCACTGGGCGTTTAATACATGGCTATACAAGGGTCATCAGTGCTTCTCCAGACTGAAATTTGTAAAAAGCATTTGAAATGAGAACAATGAAGTACAATGTGTTGAACATAGCAAGTTAACAAAATCGAAATACAAGATAATTGATATAGATACTATTTTGAAGAAAGCATACAGTTAGAATTAACTGTAGGAGATACGAGTTAAGTGCTTAGGCATATTACTAGTAAAGAATTTACGAATATGATTAGACATGCATGGCACTTGATTACATGAAAGCTAGAATCATATACAATAAGACGAATAATAAAACTATATACATATGCACAATAATATACAATGAATAATGTAACATGTGTCATTATTTAAATATACGTTACTAAAGATAACTATGATAGTTTTCAACCTGACAGACATAATTTGTGTACAGCAATGGTGAGCAAACACGTTCACCCGTACAGTAGACTAATAAACAGAAATTACAACCGTAACAAAAGCATCTTTTACAACAATTTTGTGGTCGAAACCGCATAGGTGCAAAACGTATAGTAATTCTATAACAGAGTATGCTGCAGTACAAGAATTTTGGTGGCATTTCAGTGATTTAACTATCTTTGTAGAATAATTACAGCAGGCGAGGCTTAATGTGATCACGTTTGTCCACGGCTATTTTGATAACTTTAACTGAATGACAATATTAAGCGATGATGAAATAATATCCTTCAAAATAGAAATAGAATGTAGCTAATTTATAATAAATATAACTAGAAACTCGTGGATAGGCTTTTTCACGGCATTATAATTGAAAAAACATAAGAATTTGTTAATGAACTGTTCGGGTAAGTTATTTGACCGCTGTTGCACCGCTGATGTTAATACTCAGAGGCATCCCTCACTAGATGAGAGCCTGCCAATGTAAAATTTAAAATTAGGCAAAAAAAAGGCAACCTTAATTTGGCTTAGACATTTTCAGGAAAAACAAAATGCAGACTTTTTGATGATGAAGAAAAGGGACTTATGTCTGATCCCTTCCAAAGCGACAGAGTTACTGAAGATCTACGTCAAGCTAATTAGGTTCTAAATAAAAAAATAAGATTTTTGAAAGCAATGAAAGAAATCGTTGGCTAATTTTAAATAGTTGACTAAAATTAAAACCAAGAAATTTAGTGATTTAATCCCTTACTTAGCGAAATTATTCAATCATTTGGCAATTTTTAGAATGTATTTTAAACTTATTTGGCAAGTTTACTTCAATTTAAAACATTTGTTCCATAATATTTTTATCATATTAAACGTAATGTTGATCACAATAAGCCAAATATTTTCCACGTTTTCGTATGCAAATGGGAGAACCTTTCAGAATTCGTAACAATACCCAAACGATAAAGTTATCAGGACTGAGTGTTCTGTGAGTATTTTTGGCAAACATTGTGAAGTAACTCCTTAAAGTCCTGATCTGGAACAGGGAGCTGAAATTAGCTTTGTTCTGGTGTAGATACTGTGCTGAAGAATAACTGCACTTGAAAGGGATTTAAAATCCTCTTTTATTAAATCAATATTATTTACACTTCCCAACTCGGGAGGGATACAGAAAGTAAAAGACCACACTTGGGCCTAACTTAACAATCAGATAAATTTAAACTAAGCTAAATATAAATTTAATTAAATCCTTGCTCACAGAGCTAAATCGCGGAGTTGGCCTCTAACTAAATGGTGCGTAGCAAGAAATACTAATACTAGCGCACTGCAATTTATTTCAATATGCAATCACGTAGTAAGCACTGTGGCTTATAATTTTAGCTGCTAGCTGGTCAGGCGAACGTCGAACAGCATGACCGTGATCTGAGACTAAAAGCTATCTCACACTAAGAGGTTTCTACCTCTGGTTTAAATAGTACTTGCTGTACTTCAAATTAGCATAAGCTGAAAACGCGCGCTTCTTCTGACGGGAAGTTGAAACAGAGAAGAGATAGAAAGATTTAAATTAAAATAAAACTTTGTTAGTTTAACTAAAACCTTACAAAGTTACCTCGATCACTTTACGTGACACGCCCACCAGCGGCCGAGAGGTAAAGTCGCTGAGCCCTGGTAGTTTGGTCCGTGGTTTGATCCCCAGCGAATGAGCTGGTTGCGGGGTTATTTTCGTGTTTTTCCCCATGCATAGCTTGTATACGAGTCAGTTTCCCTTAAAAAGACCTCCACGAAGTTCTCAGCTTAGGCAGACCGTCCTCGAGTACTTTGCCATAGTCAAATAAACTAAACCAATCCACATCAAGCGACATCTACTGCACCATAGTTTATTTCTCTCAAGCCTGTAACCAAAACTTTACGTTTCTCGTATAAAGTATAATTTTTGTGGAAGACATAGTCTTACATACAGCAAAGCTTATTTATTATTTTTTATTTCTGAATAGATATCTATTGATCAATAGTTCAGCTACGTATTGAAAAATTAAGATTTTTAAATACTATAAAAGAAGTCTTTCTGGCAGCGACGGGCTTTTATGATGAAAAAATTCATATACACAACTTACAAATATATTTAACAGATATTTTTAAGTATAATTAATTTTTATTGGAGTGCACCAGCGGACGAGCGGAAAGTCGCTGACTACTGGTAGTTCGGTCCGGGATTTGGATCCTGGTAAACGGGCTGGCTGCATGGGCGTTTTCGTGGTTTTCTTCATACGTTACGCATACGTGAGCTAGTTTCTTTTGGAAAGTCTCCCACGAAGGCATCCCTCCCTTAGGCAGATAGCCCTTGTGTGCTTTGCCGTAATAACTGAACTTCTTTCTGGTAAAACATCTTAAAGCACTTCATGATATCTAAATCTAATGGTGGAAGTTTGTTTGTACAATTTAAAGGCAAAAATTCAAGCCTCGTGTTTTCTAATATTAACATATAGAGGCACGGCGATCTTCAAAAAACAGCAGTACATGAAAAAAAAAAAAGCACATTTCGAACAATCGTTGAAGTTATCATTATTGACATCATTTTAGATAAATGTTTTTCTAAAAAATGCAATGTTTCTAAAGTAACTCTAACTCCTCCTGCCTCTCTTTTTCTGCAACCAAAGCTGTTAACTTTCCAGTCTTTTTAGCATTTTTTTCCCATGTTCTTTCAGCATTTTAACGAAGAAGAATTGTTACGCTTTCTTTGTTCAGTTGCATGCTCAGATTCATCTTACACACCGTTAAGTATTATCTGACAGCTAATTTAAAAACTTCCATGTTTCATTTGTAAAATATCACATGAATAATTTTCAATCTGCGAAAACAAATAAGAACCCTTCCAATCCTTTCACAACTGTTTAGTAGGGCTTTTTTTATTCTCCAGACACCGATATTACTAAATAGCATGAGTTACTTCAGAATAATCTATCCAGTCAATAAATGCTGAGAAATCTCATAGCTTTCGGATTTCTAAATCTTTCACCCTTCAAAGGAAGCAACAATTGGCAAACTGATCTTCTTTAAACCGTTTTGAAAAACAAATTACATTCTCACCATTCGGAGATATTTTAACAATTTTGTACTCGATAACTGGAGCACAAAACTTCGAAAATTTTCCTTCTAAAGCTTCCCTTAATCTCATAAAACGTGAAAAAAGAATAGCGGCCGTCTAAGTTTTTTTTTTTTTGCAAGATCATATTCAGTTATTTAAAAGATTCAGCTTCTTTACGAGTTTTTATCCAAATCTCCAAAAACAAAATATTTTCCTTCCTTAGAACAGCTTTCCTCACAAAAATAAAAATCTGCTATATTAAGCATTTTTAAAGTGTAAGATACATAAAGTTGAAATTGATTTTAAATTGAGAAACTGGAATCAACCAAGGAAGAAATTTCCAGTTAACTTCTGATTCAAAAAAGAAACGCTCTTTTCATCTGGTCAAATAAGATTTTTCATGCCTGATCACTTTCCGAAAGAAAGGTAAGGAATTTTTTCAAGGTTACTAACAGCAGATTTAAAGTTATTGTGGTTTTTGTTACTTATCGTAACCGAAGTCGTTATTATTTCTCGAAGGGCTGAAATATTCGTACATACACTGGGCAAAAAATACTTTAAAATGTTATTTTTGCTAAAAGTTTTTAGAAAAAAAATTCTCAAGTAACAAGCTTTATTCTTACTAGTTTAAAAATATTGTTCATTCTTAGTTGTATTAAGAGGTGACAGAAAGTCTTGGGAATAAAAGCTCAGATATATCCCCAAAGCTGAAATACCTTTCCATGCGTGCATACAAACTACGAGTATGAGCCGAAAAAATTGATAAAGTGATAAAGTGCATTGGCCTTTATTTACATTGCATTATTAGCATTATTTAGTTTCCATTTGTAAACAGTATCTCATTAGTTAATTGCTTCAATTAACTAATGAGATACTGTTTAAAAATGGAAAAGCTTTGGCATTTATACTAATGTATACTATTCGAACTGCTGTTCGTCCATGTTAATGAAAGCAGAAACCTAAACGAAAAGAAAGACAAATACAGTCTAGAAAAGTCACATGACTTTAAGAGAAGACGTCACAATTTTTTCCTCTCTTTAATATCAGAAGGGAAAAAACGAAAAGAAAAACTTCCCTCGAGAGGCAATTCTAGTTATTGGAAAGGAAGGACAAATCTGGAGAATAGGCAGGATAATTGCAGACGCATACTCGCTTTTGGTCTAGAAATTATTATACGCGTATTGATTAGCGTGAAGCTAAACTACTGTGCGTCACAATAAGTTTCGAAAAATGGTTTTCGATTGAGTGTTATAAGACATATCATGAATTGCATTTATCTTAATACGCAGGTTTAAAAATGGCCAACTCGTCAAGGCAAATGCATGATGCTAAATGCTAGAAATGCAAGGCAAAATGCTACAAAAGGAAATATTTGTAATTTTAAACGTAGCAGTTTTACAGGGATTTTGATAAAATACAGTGTTATTATTTAATGCATACAACGTCTAATATTAACAACATAAAAAGAAAGGTCTACCAGTGTCTGAGTAGGTAAACTCGCTAAACCCCGATAGTTCGACTCGTGAATCAAATCGTTACGAATTGGCTAGTTGCGTAGGCATTTTAAGTTCTTCCTCGTGTGTAACATGAATGCACGCGCAGATTTCTTTAAAATGACCTCCACAAATGCATACCTCCCTTAGACGTGCTTTGCATGCTTTGTCTCAATCAGAGATTTAATCAACAACTACGAAGTATACTTTGTCATACAGTTAAGTGATTTTACAGCGTTGTGAGATATTTTCTCCCTCCTTTCCGCATGCCTTTGTGGTATAATTGGAAGCATACCCAACACCTGTTCAAGAGGTCCAGGATCCGAGTCCCGGGGAAGGCGCTGCATATTTTTCACGTCTCCTGCTTTAAAAAAAGGAAAACCCTAATGACTAATTGGCTTTCGAACTAAACGGTGGTGGACGATAATTCGTCAGCACCAGGATTTGGAGGCTGGGTACCCTCATTCCCAGTCACCCTTTAAAGGGAGAGTAGGGAAGTATGTTAGGTATTTTCTTCTTCCTTTCCGCATGCGTCTGTGGTGTAATTGGAAGCATACTCGATGAGAATTCGAGAGATCCAGGTATTCACATTTCCTGCTTCAAAAAAACCTAATGATTCTACAGCTTTAAAAAACTGCTGTCATTAAAAAAAAGGAGGAAGGCTATGAACAGCTACTTTCATAGGAATAAAATAAAGTACTTCTGCATATAAAACATGCGCATCCTCTTACATTTTTGATAGCCTCTTATAACCTTTAAAGTGCATTCTTTCTAAAATGCAGATGATAGTCATGTAGATCGGTATATTTTTACATCCTGAAACTAGATATTCCTTTTAAAAAAAATTTGTTTCTGTGTGTAAAATTGGCTTGTTCATTTATTCGAAAACGATAAAGGTCTGTTTGCTTAGGAGAATGATGCCTTCATGCAGGGTTCTGTAAATAAAACTGGTTGAAATTCACATAAGATAAATATAAGAAAAACTAAGGGAATACTCATACAGCCAGCTAGTTCGTTGGAATTTGAACCTGCATTGATGTATCAGTGTTTAGAGATTTAACTCACTCAATCATGATGAATAAACCTCGTTGCTAATTTTTGCTTCTATAAATAGAAACAAATGCAACTTATACACGCGAGAATGCGATATTGTTTCAAATGGGTGAGTTTACTGAAACGAATATTTACATGAGAGTTTTGCACCAGGCCATGTTTAAAATTTGAAGAAAAATAATATTTCATAAAATTGTAATAAATTGACATAATCATCTTGAAAAAATTACTTTTTTTAAAACTATATTTTATTGAAAACAAATTTTTTCTTTTATTATAAAACGCTAATGTGTTTTAAAAAAGAGTTCAAATTCCTTCACTTTCTTTGTAGAGATCGATCCTCTTTCTACCCCGACCACCTTCCTCACGTTCGTGCCGCAGAGGTTCGGATTCCAGTTTCCGTGTGATGGTAATACCCAAACTACGATTCCTCTCCCTCCACAAACTTTTCACTCATCTTCTACGGAACCTGTAGAGGGCAGGACAGAACAGAGGAAACTTCAAGCGGCTCGCTGCCTTTGCGGACTACGATGTCAAGGGGGGCAATGGGCGCTCAATGCTTCACATATCTCTCAAGCGTTAAGGTAAGAATCTCGCCTTCAAATGCTTCGCTTAAAGTATTGTTACGGATTTTGTATTTATTTAGCTATTTTTAGTAGAATTGTAATTAAAATTGTTTCATTTACCCTTGCAATGCAGCGCGTGACGACTTTTAAGAGAAATATAAAAATGCAAGAGCGCGTGCATTTAATACAACAGCGCGTGCAAATCAATAACTAGATATCTCGCAATTGTACTCTTTTGCTATCCAGAAAAATCAAGAAAATGAAAATTACCAGAATGTCCTCCTGCTTAATTAAAAAGTTTACAGAAGCCGGATTAAATATCTCAGTTAAGTTGTTTATGAGTTGTTTACTTGGTGCCGCTGTTGATTGTAGCGAATTCGCGGCGAGATCGGATTAGCTTTCTCTGTGTTTTGAATTGAGTTCTATTTATATTTTAGTAGTCTAAAATATAACTACTGGGAGATATTGCGATATCGTACTAATATCTCCGACGGAATTTCAGCATTTTGTTTAATTTCTTGGGATAAGAATAGATTTTATCAACATTTTATTGACTCGCGCATTCAATCCATTACGAAGCCGTACACACGCAATAGTATCTCGAATTTCAGAAAATACCGCACTTAATTAGAGCCCTATTACGCCAACCTGCAGCCTAGAAGCAGCAATTTTCAAAAGCTCAGAGTCTAGCCTTTCTTTTTTCGAGAGAAAAGCATATTTTGAGAAATTTTGTTATAATCTGTGGGCCTAAGCCTTAATCTGCCTTTGTGTTCAACTAACCTAATAGATCACCTAATAATCATCTCAGTGGGTTGTAATTACCGTTTATGAAACCCTAAGAGAGGATAAATTGATCTTAATGAAGTTAGTGAATTATGTTTCTTATGTTTCCATCCTTTGAGATATTCGCTCCGATTGGTAAAATTTCTCAAAACAAGTTGATTATGTACCCGATGTAGCTACTAACGTATTGAGCTTCGAAGAAATCAGAAATATTGCGTTTGAGAAATTCTTAGGCGGTTACTTTTGATAGTCGTTGGGACTCCCTAAATCAGTCTTGGAATCGATGAAACCAAGCGTGCATTCTGTAATAAACAGGTTAAGGGCTCTCTATTTTTACTTTATTGTATGTCGTCAGAGAGGCTCTTAAAGAAAGTTCTACAATATTCTGGGATCTCAAAATTTGGAAATAAAATTATATTTGCAAGAAAAACATTTCTTTAAAACTTGATTGATTGACAAAATAATATCTCTTGTTACATAGTGTGATGTTAACAACGAAATCACTTCTTCCATATCTCTTGAAGCGCTCAACCAATTAACTTCTAATTTTGAGAAATTATTCTGCTTAAATGTACCTAAACAAATCCCTTCCAGTTTTTTTTTCTTTTTTCGGATATGGGGATTTGATTGTTTTCGTGACAGCATTAACGGAATGGAGCAGAAATATACAGGAATATTATTAGAAATAGAAAGACAGTTTAATGCAATTTACTGAGAGGTATTTGTATCTTAAAATTCACATTAGAAAATGAATTCTGTAATAATAAATTCAGTTATGCAGTCTAATGCGAAATTCTGAAATTGTATGGGAAAGATCCCTTTTACGGAATTTGAAAGCTTTCAGGAGAAATGCAGTAGTTTAGATTATAAGGTAAAATGTTACTGATCACCACATGCGCTAATGAAGTAATTTCTGTATACGATACTGAAGCGTTGGCACATTTGGGGAAAATTTATCTGTGAATTAATTTTTCGATAGAAATCGTTTTTTGATTAAAATCCATTATGTAGTTTATAGTTCCTACAAAATATTGATTAAAGATAGTTTTTGTTCAGCACGATTTTACTGATTGTTGCTTAATTTACATTTGCCAGTGTATTTATGCTTGGCTGATGGCTGATATAAAGTCGACTAAAAGAAGCTGAATGAGCTTATGAACTACAAATACTTAAATTCATAAAAAATAAATCAATATTTAAATTCTTAAAAAGTTATCACATGTTTTAGTATTCAGTTTCTCTATACCAGCTGTCATCAAATTCAATAAACTTCAGAGCTTTATATCAGCAGATATAGTCAACGAGAAACTACTCATGTGTCCATCACAGAAAAATAAAAATTTAGAACTTCACTTCCCAGCGATTAATATTAACTATCATGACTAATTTTTCTTAGTTAAAAGTTAAGCTTATGTCACTGAAATGGTACTCTTCAACTGGGAAATCGTCCTGAATTATTCATCTTGAACTACATAAATAACGTTTTTCATTACCGAGGTGATGGTTTGTTTTTCAAAGTCCTTGCTATTCATTTCGATTTCTTACATTACAATCTTTTCCAGAGTTTTAACATTTTTGCTTTACTTACTGATTTAAAATTGAATTCTCCTTTACTATCTGATACTCTTCAGATTCGAAGAAAATGAAACACACACACACAAAGAAAAAGCAGAAAAGAAAGAGAATTCTGTAAAATTACACTTTTTTAAGTATTGTCCTTTTGAGTACTTAAGTATGTTCTATATTTAAATGTTTAAAAGGAAAGAGTTAAAAAGCGAAAAATTTCCTACTATATTTTAAACATGCCATTCTGCTGATGTCGTATTCAGACAGTAATCTGATAAAGAGTTTTAAAAATTATGTCATTTATAATTCAACTGTACTAAAGAATTAGCGATCGTCCTGAATGAGGGTTTTGTATTTCTTTATAATAGAATTCTTTTGACGAGGTTGGATGGCGAAGACGTAGATACTTTTCTAACATTTCAAGGAACCCCATTTTGAATGTTGTTTTAATTATATTGGATTCCTGACAAAAATGATGAGAACAGACTCCATATGCTGTAGAAAGAATGCTAAACATCTTTATCAACAAGAGAACGATTTACGTCGGTTAATTAATTAATGTTTTCTGAATAAATCTATTTTAAAAACAACCAAATAGTGATCACTTACTCAAAATTTTATAATTTTCTGAAGTGTTTATTAAGTTCCTCTTCCGGCCTTCAATTTAAGCTGTAGAGATGTGCAGTTGGGGATATATTACATTGCAGTTAATCTAGGAATATGGTTTCTGAATTTCACGCAGCAGGATGATTTTTATGTATGATTCAATATACGTTCATTAATTGCCATTTTATGTAAACTGAAAACTAATATTGGTAAAAATATAATATCTATTTAGAAAACCTCCGTCGTGTATACCTTGTTCAAGCCCTCTAGCCCGACATTGTTCGGTGAAGAACTCGACGAACTCGAGCATTCCGGAGAAGAGTTTTGTTTGTAAACAATGCGGGAAAGGTTTCAAGAGGTCTTCTACACTGTCCACACATTTACTCATACATTCCGATATAAGGCCCTATCCTTGCCAATTCTGCGGAAAGAGATTTCATCAGAAGTCAGACATGAAAAAGCACACCTTCATACATACAGGTAAGTGTATTTATTCCAGATTTCCATTTTTAGTGACGTATTTTATTTCCATTATCTTGTTTAAAGCTTTAATGACTTTTCAGTCATTGAAAATCTAAAGACTTAAATTAAATTGAATTGTTTGGATAACGGTAAAATGATTTAAAGCTGTTAAGGAAAGGGAGCTTTCGTGGTACACTTGAATCTCAAAGGAAACTAACTTATATTTATTTTATACATGAAGAAAGACACAAATCCTCATGCAGCCACCTCTACGGCTCTTAACTAAATTTGCATATGCGGCTATTTTCTTAGGTTAAAAAAAATGAATGCAAGGAAAGGAATTTTATTAGATGGGCAAAATCTTAGTGTAAAATTAAGACATGAGAAGAAATCTAATGGTGAAATATGTAAAAATAGTGGGAAAAGTCATGCAGCTGTGCAGACTGTAATTAAAAATTACAAGTCAACGGGAAGTGTACTCAGTCAATCTCGAAGGGTTGCCCCAGGGAAAATTAGTCATCGTAGTGCGAGAACTCATGTAAAAAACATCCAAAAGAAAGTGATTAAAAATTAACTGTATATCTTGTGACTTTAAATGGAAGAAAAAGTCAATCCAGGAACTGTGTGTAGAATCCTTCGATCAGCGGGATTTCATTGCAGAGAGAGCTCCCAGAAGAAAACCTCTGATATTACTTCAAAATCGACAAAAATGACTAAATTTTAAAAATTACGTAAACAAACGCTTTGAATTTTAGAAAACAGGGCTCTTTACTGATGAAAGTAAGTTCAATGGTTTCGGAGAGAGAAAGGTTTAGCGACGGAAAACTATATGAATGAAATCGGAAAATTTGATACAGGCTACTAAACATGGTGGAGGGAGTGTAATGGTTTGGGTGTCAATGGCAGCGGTTGAAGTACGTAAATTAATTTTCATAGATTACACTATGGAACGATTCATGTATCTGAAATTATTGCAAAGTAATCTGTAATCATCTGTTGAAAAATTAGGAAAAGAAACTCTGAAGACAACAAATGAAGGAGCATGGTCTACAATTTCACCAGGTACGACAACAAATCTGGTTCTATCAATGCTACGCAGATTATGGGCAAAGATAGATGCAAAATACCTTTATTTTTTTTCATTTAACCAGAGTAAATGAAGTATTTAGACTATTGTGACATGCAAAGAATCGATTTTTGTTATATGTGTCAAAACTCAACAAACTATGGTTTATTTTCTTGATTAGACAAACATTTATGTTTCAGAAGTTCATTATGATAAATCGTTTGCTTATTTACTTTTTAAAATATCAGCACAAATGCAAATAAAGATGTTTTGATGGATGGATGCAGACTTTTGTGACTGTGTGTATACGCGAGCATCTATGCTTCCTGAAAATACTGTGAAATCGACGCAAGTGGGTAAATGTTACAACTTTGAAAAAAAAAATTACTACCGCTCTGCCGTTGGTGGCCTAGTATTTTTATTAACAAGTGAAATTACACCCGTTAAGTTATGTGTTGAAAACAAAGATAAAGGTAAATTTGCGGGATTTTTAAACATCTTTCTAAATGCCTATTTAAATAAAGATCAGGTGCTGTTGGAAGTGAAAGGTTCGAATCGAAAAGTGAAACTATAGCTGGTGAAAATATTGCACAACCAATGGAAAAGGAATCCTTTAATACCTTATGAGGTATTTCTCCCGCCCTCTTCGCATGGCTTTGTGGTGTAGTGGTCAGCAAGCTCTACGCGTAACCGAGAGGTCCGTAGTTCGATTCCCGGCGAAGGTGTTGCTCATTTCACATCTCCAACTTAAAAAAATAACTAATGTCTCTACATTGGGGGCTCGAACTAAAAAGGTGGTGGCTGATGATTCTCCACCACCGGGATTTGGCGACTGGGTCCCCTGAACCCCAGTCGTCCTTTAAAAGGGAGCGTATATAAGGTATTTGAATTGAATTGAATAATTTGATAGGCCTGGGATAAAATGGTCATGGTCACAAATTCTAGTTTAAATTCAAAGCCGCCCGCCCTCTTTGTTGTTGTGGTTAATGCAGCCAGATGCTATATTTTTGGACAAAGATCTGATTCCAGGAGAAGGCAGAGATGTTTTATAGATGTTTACCAGGATTCTTGGAGTTGTAATAACGGTTGCCTTCTGTGGTTGGCACTATATCCTACACACTGACGGTTGTCAAACACGTGATATCAAATATTTTTGGTGAAAAACAAGGGTATCAACTCGATATTAACTAGTCTAATGAGCCTTCAAATACAGCTATAAAGAGATTTCAAAAATCTGGCATAGCAGTTATCATGTATTAAACGTATCGATAGCTGTGACACGGTAATTATAATACATTATATTATATATATGGCTATATCTCAAATATTCTATCACGCTTATGATAGAACAAAATTCGTCTCGCAAAGAACTTCTATATCAGAGTGAAGTCATTTCATATTTTTGGTAGCTTTAAAACTTCATATAATGCACATTGAACGAAGTGTGTTTGTGTCTGCGCTGCTATAGTGTTAAGAAAAGGCCAGTCGCTAGTATAATGGTATGACTTCCACGAGCAAATAGAAATTTCCTTTTCCGAGAAATATCTCATTAATTTAAAACTAGTATTTTCAAAAGCAGTGAAGACTTTTTGTTCCCTAAAATTGAAAACAGATATTTTCAGATAACTTACATTCTTGATAGAATTTGATAAGAAGACAAAAATTGTATTCTATTTCTCTACAATTCCCTTTCACGCATGAAGGCATTTAAAGGATATGGGAGTAGGGATAGGAATGCCTCTACATAGTATGCCCTCTGCATGGACGTTTTCATGATTTCCCTCATGTGTAACGTGGATACAAGCCATAAAAGTTCTTTAGAAAATTCTCCTGCATCTCTCAGGCAGATAGTAATAGTGTGCTTTATCTTATAAACTAAACGTAAAAAAGGAAAAAAATATAGTTTTGAGAGGTAAGAATAGTGTATTTAAATTAGTTATGGCTAATAGCAACGCTGGCACATTTAACTCCTCCCCTTAGGCAAGATAACCCTCGACTGTTTTTCCATAATCAAATAAACGAAACCGAAGCGGCCACTTCGCTAAATCGAGCTTGCTACAAATAAAGACTACAGCCTTTTTCCTTCATCACGCTATTCGCCAAATTTTACACTTCGCAGTTTCTTTTACTGAGAATTTATTAAAGATACAGTTTATGTACCATCCTTTCTCATGTCCATTCACGAATTTCACGATCGGAAAACACATGTTCTGCAAGCCATGTGCTGTAATTGGTAGTTGCCTCTGCTGATAGTTACGTTTTTCCCGTGTAAGGAGAGAATTAAGTTTTATTACCTTCTGAAATCGTGCCATTCTTTTGTGTATATCCTATGTTACCAAATGGAAATATATTATCTTCATACAACGTAAAAATAATGATGATCTTTTACGCAATGCCAGAAATAAAATTACATGAAAACTGAGAAAAATGCCTAAATTTACTGCGTTTTAATGAATTGAATTAAAAAGAACGCTTGCAGAATGAGTAAATATTTTAAAATGCAAATCTGGTTATAAGTTATTTCTCCCACCTTTTTCGCTTGTCTTCGTGGTGTAGTGGTCAGCACGCTCGATAACCGAGAGATCCGTGGCATAGAGGTTCTTTGTCCGTGGTTCAATTTCCGGCGAAGGCGCTGTTTATTTTTCACATCTCCTGCTTCCAAACAACCTAATGACTGTACAAGGTTGTAAGGTTTATATTTATTTTAACTAACATTTATTTTAAGTTAATATTCCTTTTCTGTTTAGCTTTCATTTTCCCCTAGAAATGCCCGTGCCAAAGTATGTAAATTGTAGTAGTACGCGCAGTTTATTCAAATTTAGCGGAAGCTAATTGAATTAAATATTACACGAAACCAGAGTGTGACAATCTTGCTTTGAAGCTACGCTGTAGATATTGCTTGGTAGAATTTAGATCAGCGGTTATCGGCCTGTGTGCCTAGCTTTGCAGAAGTGCTAATTTTCAACTGTTTAATCAGAAATCTTGCTGCAATCTCAGCGGTAATTAAAAACGCGGTTAGTTAGGATCTCAGAGCCTCGTCAATAGTGTTTGATTTTCAGTTCTACTTTACTTTTAGTTGAACAGCCGGGTTGGCGCAGTTTGTGAGCGTCGAGTAGACGCAGTTGTAATTTTAAAGGTACAATAAAACGGTTTCAACCCCTTCGCACGTTTTTGTGTGACTTCACGCATAGCAGCACTCACTATCCCAGTGTCTGACAAGTTGGGCCAGCGAAATCTTACAAGGTAATAGGAAGATTTGAATATTTTGCAAATCCGGATGATGCAAGTGAAGTATAGTGTAGAATATAAAACCAGAAATAGTGATAACTATGATTTCCTTTGACCATTCACCATGCAGCACCGGCCAAAAGGAGTTAGAAACATTGAATTAATCAAGTACGCTAGCTGTGTTTTCTGTGTCATTTATTTTCTATGTTTTTGTATTATGAGCCATTTTCCTGGAAAAGGCTTAAGGTAAGCAAAGAAAATAAGGCCCTCTTAAATCAGAAATGGATGGACAAACTTAAACAAATTTTACATCTTAACTTCTAAAAAACGTGTTGTATTCTGCTCTTACTTTAAATTTAAAATTAGGGATATTTAGACTATCCAAGAAAACAACAAAAATCAATACTGTTATTTTTTGCATGACGTAAAAATTGTCTCACTTTTTATTTTTTCAGGTGAAAAACCACACAAATGTCTTGTCTGTGGCAAGGCTTTCAGCCAATCTTCCAATCTGATCACTCACACCAGAAAGCACACCGGTTTCAAGCCTTTTGCCTGCTTCACGTGTGGACGAGCTTTTCAACGCAAAGTGGATCTTCGAAGACATAGGGATACGCAACACATGCCTCACGAATTAGTGACTCCTCTGCATCTTTTGAACGAGCCTTGGTACAGAAGACTGGGCTTCGGTCCTTGCCCAATCCCCCTCCATTTTCAGTATTAGATTCCCTTTCTACTAAGAAGGTCTGCCGGTGTATCAACTTTCTAAAAGAAAAGTTTTCTTCTTTTGTACTCTATTATGTGCTGGAAAGGAATGAAATGAACATCTTAATTAACTTGAATGCTTCCTTTGCAGTTATCTCTTCTTACATGACGAGCATGACGAACATACAGTCTTACATGACGAACTGAAAAAAAGGTTAAGCAAACTTGAAATTTGCCAGACTGAGCTTGAATTAGCAAAGCAAACACAAGACTGAACCTAGACTCAAATGTATCATTCATTATCATTCCCATATTATGTTCTTCATAATAATGCATTTTCTCCATGTTTCTCAGTGTATATTAGTTGTAAATAAAACCCATCGAAGTTGCTCGTACGTTTGGTATTTTTTATGCAATCATAAAATTAGAAACATTAAAAAATCGCAAAACTTGCATTGCCACTTCTTTTATGAGCAACGACACACTGAAGGTTTTCATCTTTGGTTAACAAATAGTTTTTTTGAATTTCCCATCAGTATGTTTTTATCCTAATAAACTTCAGTATATTTTTTCTGCGCTAAAAAGCAACGCCAATCGAGATAAAGGTAAATATTTTTGGAATATATCTTTTTTCAATTATCTATTTTTTCCTTGAATTTTTATTATGCTATTTTATACAAAATTAAAAAAAAATTACCTTATTGAAACAAATGGTATTCGGGAAAGAAGTGATGAAAAGAGAAATAGATATATCCAAAATTAATTTGTTTATTGAATTTTGGTTTACATGGTAGGAAAGAGATTAAAACGTTTTAGTATGTGAACACTATGTGTACTCTGGGTAAGTTATAAGCAATTTAATGTTAATAAAATAATTATTATATTTTTTTACTATAACTTCTCTTTTCCATAGTCCTCACCAGAATGCAAATTAGTTAACATAGCCTTTAAATACAAAGTTTCGAATACTTTAGAATGAGAGTTGTATCCTTGGATCCATTCGAAAGTATCACTAATATGCTTTATACCTATCGTCTCCATAATTCGGGGACGCAAATCTAAAGAGGTCAACTCCGCTTCAAAAAGTCTTTCCGCGGGTCAAAGCATTTTGAGATTTTCTTTCTAGCTGTGCAAACCGTAATGTAATACAGACTGATTTGGTATGTAGTACATGCCAGCGTTTTTATCAGTTCTTTTTCGGATACCTTGTGCTTATGATACCTTGTGCTTAAATGAAATGCAAAAAAAAAAAAAAACTGATAGATAGAGCTACCTGTAAATAGTAAAGAAGCATTTTTAATAACTATCAGTTTTTTCAGAGAGAAAATTCATACGTAATGTACAGATGATATCTAAGCTCGTATCACAAAGTGGAAATTATGGAGAGGTCTTATAAATCTATAAAGAAAAGAAAAATATTAAATTGTTGCAAAATTTATTCTTAAGAGTATTATTTCAAACTCTATTAATTGTTTACTTTATAAGGTTTTTCTCCCGCTTTCTTCGCATGCCTTCGTGGTGTAGTGGCTGGGCCCGTATTACAGGGGTCCGCGGTTCGAGTCCCGGCGAAGGCGTCGCTCACTTTGCATCACTTGTTTCCGAAATAACCTAATGTCTCTACAATTTAATTAAACATGGCAGAACACACGAAGGTTATCGTTGAAATATAGGCATGTCTTATAGAGAACTTGTTGAGGGACTTTATAAGGTTCTCACAAGTTTCCATGACTCAAATTTGCATTATCAATAGGGAAAATACGAAAACGCACATATAGGAAGATCATTCACCGGAATCTGAACTTCGGTCGAAATATCAGGGTTTAGAGGTTTTAGTTCTCAGTCACAAAAGGCCTCAAATTTGTTTAACAGCAATGTGAGTATTCTATTCCCGGAAAACCATTTTTTTATTAAAAAATTTTTCGCAGAACTAAAATTTAGCCTACATTTTCCCCACTGCACGGTAATAGCAAAACGCTTTTCAACAAATACTACAATGAAAAGTTCTCTATCGCATAATAAAAAGTAAATGGTAGTAAAAAGTAACAATAAATTAAAAAAAAAAGTCTGAAAGTTTTCATTTTGCATTACTCCCAAAGGGGCCTTTTTTTTAACGTTTTGTGTGTTACCTTTATTTATTAAATATCATGTTCTCCTTGCACATAAACCATAACATTCAAATCAACAGCAATATCACAAAATATTTAAAAACAGTATATCTTTAGAATTCCCGATACAGTTTCGCGCGCTGGAGATATTTTTTTTTTAAGTAACAATAAATTAAAAAAAAAAGTCTGAAAGTTTTCATTTTGCATTACTCCCAAAGGGGCCTTTTTTTTAACGTTTTGTGTGTTACCTTTATTTATTAAATATCATGTTCTTCGCCCTTAAACCATAAAATTCAATTCAACAGCAATATCACTAAATAATTTAAAAAGAGCATATCTTTAGAATTTCCAGTATACAGTCTCGTGCGCTGGAGACAATCGTCTTTTCCGTACAGTGTTGCCATTGCTTACTTTGAAATCGTTCAGTTTGTTAACAAAAATTCGTTAAAGTGTTACAAAATATGAAATCGGTAATATAACAGATTTCAAATTAGAGCTTCCAGATGCCCATATTAGGTGCAGAAATACGTTATTCAAAATTTGATGGCTCTAGGTACCATTGTTTTACCGCAAAGCGAGAAACATATATGCATTTATGCAGATTCTTCATTATTTAACTTTCCTAAATATAACACATATCAGGACTGAGTGTTCTGTGTATGTTCTTTGAAAACATGGTAAAGACTTACAAGGTTTCTCCTTCTCAAGTCCTGAACTGGAACAGGGAGCGGAAAATACGCTATGTTCTGGTGTAGCTATTGTGCTGGAGAATAACTGCACGTGAAAGGGATTTGAAATCCTCTTTTATTAAATCACTATTATTTACACACTTCCCAACTCGGGAAGGGCCCACCAGCGGCCGAGCGGTAAAGACGCTGAACACTGGTAGTTCGGTCCGAGGTTCGAATCCCGCGAACGGGCTGGCTGCATGGGCGTTTTCGTGGTTTTCCCCATGTGTAACGTGTATACGAGCCAGTTTCCCTTAGAAAGTCCTCCACGAAGGCATCCCTCCCTTTAGGCAGATAGCCCTCGTGTGCTTTGCCATAATTAAATAACCTAACCTAACCTAACCCAACTCGGGAGGGATACAGAAAGTAAAAGACCACACTTAGGCCTAACTTAACAATCAAATAAATTTAATACTAAACCTAAAATAGAAATGTAATTCAACTTTGCTTCGCAGAGCAAATCGCGAAGTTTGGCCTCTAACTAACTGGTGCGTAGCAAGAAATACTAATACTATCGCATTTCAATTTATTTCAATATGCAATCACGTAGTAAGCACTATGGCTTATAATTTTAGCTGCTAGCTGGTCAGACGAACGTCGAGCAGAATGACCGTGATCTGAGACTAAAGCTCTCTCACACTGAGAGGTTTCTACCTCTGGTTTAAATAGTACTTGGCTGTACTTCAAAATTAGCATAAGCTGAAAACGCGCGCTTCTTCTGACGGGAAGTTGAAACAGAGAAGAGATAGAAAGATTTAAATTAAAATAAAACTTGGTTAGTTTAACTAAAACCTTACACACAGAGCGGTCATATTTGGTGGCAACAATTTGAAAAGCGTAATGGACATTTAAAAATTTTCAACGCAAAATGCCAAGACGAAATTAATAGCCCTTCTAGGCTAACGCCCTTTTTGCTAAGAACGAGTAGATGGAAATAAAATTAAATAGAAAGTATAAATATTAGTAACATTCATTTGATTTTCAATTTTTATTAATAATTTACTTCAATCATGAAATGCTGATTCATCATTATTAGAATTTTTTAAACGGTAGTTATATGGAATATGAAAGCCTAAAAGAATAAATTACTGCCTGAATGCTCAGGTTTGCAGTGGACTAGATATATTCATACAAAACGAATTTTGCTTTTAAAAAAATCGAAAATTGCAAACTATAGGTGTAATTTTTTGTGGAGTAAGAAACGTAAAAAAAAGGAATTATGCTGTGGGACTTAAATTACGGATCTTCCAATTGCTGTTTGGATGTGGTAGCACTTATAGTGTGAGAGCTCGCACGGGAGAGTGCAGTAGTTCTTTATGTTCCCCTCCATTTAAAGGGTAACGAAGGGAACGCCCGAGACACAGTTGACCAAAGCCCAAGGAGGTGACAAATTATTGTCCACTACAAATTTTGGTTGAGTGCCACCGGCTAGACTAATAGTACTTTCAGAGTAGGGAAATGGGATAAATTAACCGTGTTCTCGATGAGATTCTAATCACAAATTACACATGCTACCATTTTTACGCCACAACAATACGCTATGGGAAATGCGATAATTTATGATAGTAGTAATCAGCTCACTTTGCTTAATACTGCGAATTATCATTTACTTAGTGCTGTGAACGTATTTAAAGTTTACGCATCTTCACGCTTTTGGAACTGTTTTTTTCAAAAGTCAAAAAATAATAAAGACAATTCTATTACTTAATTGGGGGGATTTTAAATATGTTCAGGTAATTGTTCCATTTTTGTTAATAGTTTACATGAATTGAGAAATGCTGATTCAATATTCACATCATAATCGGGAGTAATATTTAAGCTGCTTATAAAGGTTAATAATAGGATCTTGGTTGATAAAACTTAGATAAGAGTAATAAACATATTATTGTGAATATGTGATATAACACTGTTATCTTCCAATTACTTCTACGTCCAACACGACTATTGTATGTCATCGACTACAGTCCTCAGCATATCAAGAGCTTGACATTATTTTAATCAGAACAATGTTATCATAAAATGGAAATGAGAAATTATCAGCTATCCAAATGTATTTCAGGGAAAAATTAGCTTTGAATATACTTCTATGGTAACTTTAAAGCTGCTCTAGAAATTTAAAACGTTCTTTTCCTTCACGTATATTTTTAAGTGAATAAAACTATTGTTTATTTTTTTCTAAAAATCTCACATTTCAACAGTAAGCCTGCAACAGTTATTTAATTTTTATTAGCAGTAAACTACTATTGTAATTTTCATCCAGGCATTAACATAGAATTTGTATCGTAAAGTTATCGCAAATTTGAGGGTTTATCTGCCTCAATGGCTGTGTGCTCATAAGGTGGACGTACTGAAAACCCCAAATATTGACCGGATGTAAAGTGCATGATTATCAGCAATGTATTTTCTGTTGAATATCGTAAAACCATATTTTTAGTACTTAGTCTGCACACTAAACACATTTTCAATCTACGACATTTCAACAGCCACCTTTGTTCATGACGAAACGTGTTACTTCTATCTTCTTAGGAAAGGATATGTTAATGAAGAACTTTTTGAAGATCAACTGGATCACATCTATACTTTAGACAAAATTATGAAATATTGGTAACTGAACTTAGTGTCGAGCTCTAGGTATTTCTAGAAAAAAACCTGCGTCAAACTGATGTAACCCGTATGGCTGCACTACGCACTACGCAGCAAAAAGCCTTCTGCCAACCCTGAGTATTTCGCGTCTTTTCAATGATAGACATAAGTATTGTTACCGTTTTAAGAACTATGAAGCCGGGTTCAAAAATATAGCAAACGGGCTGGTTGGATAAGGTTTTAGTTATTTTCTCCATATGTTGTATACATTAGAGATAATTTAAGTGTTTTACAGACGCATCCTTCTTTTTAGGCGGATTGGGTTCGCATATTTTATTTTATAATAAATTCAATGAAAATTATTCAAGAATATTCCTGAGAAAATTCTTTTAGGAGATCGTAAGAATTAAGAGAAAATATAAGGTATTGCAATTTCATGGGAAAATATTGTTTAGTGCTCAATTAAGTTCAGAATTTATGATAAATATCTGCGCCATTTAGATTGCTGTCTTGCTGTATAACACTATTTTATTTAAAATACTTCTATTGAGCTTTATGAAAAAGCAACAATTTTTACAGAAAAGAAATTAAAATTTTTTTATGCAACTACTTTTGTAGGATTATTCTATGATATCTTTAATTATAAATTTTTACATTCGTATTTGTTTTATATCTAATGCTTTAGTAAAAAGATTTAATAACTTGATAATTTTACTGCGTTTTATTGCTTTCTATTACCATAATCGCAAATTTTGAAATTAAAGATTAAATAAAAAGGTTGCAGAATTTTATATTTCACTAAGAAATCTTGAAGTCACGTGAAATTTAATTTACACGCATTGCATTTACTTAAAATATTTACACAAATTACATTTACTTAAAACATTTACACACATTACATTTATTTAAAAATAATATTAAATTTTAAGTCACATTTTTTATTTAAATTTTAGAAAATTTTACTGCGACAATGCATTATTTCATTGATAGAGCTCTTTTTTCTGATTTCAGTATGAGTACTTATAAATATTAATTTTAGTCTTACAGTTGTGAATAATTCATATAACCTTGCATCTTTTCAACCGTTAAAGAAACTGCAGAAAAACCTATTAGAGAAATAAAATTGGTGTAATCAAACAGAGATGAAATCCAATACTTACATATATATGAACCAGTTTTCCTTGGCAAGCAACCATCATGAAAGCATTCCTCTCTAGACGTTTGTTCTTCGAATATTTTGTTAATAAACTTAAATTATCATGGAGCCTATGAATTTTATCATTGGTTCAATAAGTTATAAGATGGAATGGGTTTTCCCTAGTTTCTGGCCATATAATGCAAGTATTCAATTTTATCGGTACCGGTGGCAAGAAAGGTATATCTTCAAAGCATTTCTAACATTTATTTATTTATTCTTCTTCTATATGGCTATGCTGCCTCATAGAATAAAAATAAGGTTTAGGAATTAGATCCTTATGGCTATAAACGAAATAAGATGGCTATAAACGGCCAATCACTTTTTAAATTGTTGTCACCAAATATTAGATAATACCTGTATTAATAATACTTGTATTACATTTAAAGAAATTAAATAACGAAGAATCTGCATAAATGTATGTATGCTTCTCGCATTGTGGTAAATCAACGGTACCTAGAGCCATCAAATTTTGAATAACATACGTCTCCACTCAAATATGGGCATCTGGAAACCCAAATTTTGAATTTGGAAGTTGTTTATTATCTATTTCATGTTTTGTAAGCATTCATAAGTTTTTGATTAAGAAACTAAACAATTTCAAAGAGAGCAATGGCAACATTGTACGAAAAAAAACACATTTTTATCTTCGGCGTGTGAGATTGTGTACCGGAAATTCTAAAGATATGTAAGCTCTTTTAAATATTTTGTGATATTGCTACACAAAACGTTAAAAAAAAGTCCCTTTGGGCATAATATAAAATCTAAAAGCTTTCAGATTTTTCTTGTCTGAAATATTTCTAAATTTTTCACACAAATTTGAAAAGTGACTAGCTACTTATTTAAATCCCCAGGATTAACATGCATTTAATTTTAAATATCTTTACATATATTAGTTATTTGAGTTGTTTGTATATTTAACTTCATATAGGATGTCCCAACAAAGTTCAGTATTTAATACGCAAATGTACTTTAAATAAAAAGGAAACTTTATTTTTAGAAAACAAGAAATATATTTGCATCTTTACAACAGGCAGCTATTCCTGTGTAAGGTTGTTGAGCTTAATCTAACCTGGCAAGACTGTCATTTCATTTCGAAGCTTTGTTGCAACTTAGTTGACATTAAATTCTCATGCTCTCGATCCAACCAGTTTTGTTGAAGAAACATCCAGATTGCGCATGACGGTATTGTTGCAAGTCCCAAAGAATCCGAACTTAAAGAGTAAAAATAAAATAAAGACGAAATTGAACGCGTTATTAGTCACGTCGGTAGAAGAGTTGAAGATAAGTTGATTACGAATTTCATCAAGAGAATACGGTGCTGTAAACAAGTTGTGGAAGACATATTCCAGACATTATTTTTCATTCTTAAATCGGAATATTTACCTATTGTAAGTATGTAAAAATATTTTCCATTTTCTCAAAAGAAATTATTTTTCCTAGCCATATTTTACAGTCGGTTATTGGGATACACTTTATATAAGCACATATTAGGAGAATATTTAAAATAAGTTTTATTGCTTCATTTAAAATAAATAGTCCTTTTGAAGTATTTCATCCTTCGAAGATAGAAGTTGAAAAATTTGATATTGATTTTCCACCTTTATTTCTTTCCTATCACGTTCTTAAAATAGATTTAAAACCTGGGAGCACATTCCAATTTTCGATGACAGTGAAGTTACGATTAAAACATGTCAAGGTGAACAGCAACCGCTAAGCACTTCAAAAACTAGGCTTAAGAAATGATGAACCTGAAGATACTGTCATCTGGTATTAAAAGAAATGGAAACTGGAACATATTTTTTTAAAAATGCACGTTCTTATAAGGCGGAACTTGTCTTTCCAGTTTGTTTTGTTATTTTAATTGAAAGGAAATAAATCTATATTCAGTTTGTTAAAAGTTTTGAAATGCTCTAACGATGAGATGTCTTTCTTTATTTATTTTCGATTTTAGTTTAATTAGTATTTCATTAGTAAAGGATTGCATTTTAAAATTTCCTTATTACTATAGCGCTTATTATAATTATTTGTTTTAGTTTCAATAGATAAGTTTTTTAACTGAGTAACTCTTTTTATTTTGAATGTTTTACATTTACTTTTATTAGCACCACGGAAAAGATGTTATTATTTCAACTACTTGAAATTTCGAGTTTTTTTTTTTTTTTAAACAGAGCTTATTGCCAGTTGACGTGTGAAAAAAATTATTACAAATCTTGTGAGCAAGTGATTCAGCAGAAAAAAATGTTCAGAGCTACGTCTTGAATAATAAAATATTTTCATTATTAAATACTCCTAAAAGTCACGGTATAGCGTTAATTTATGTTAAATTGTTTAGAAAATTATGCACTTGTGGACTATACACTGGTGGGCAAAAATTAAGGATGAAGTCGAAAAATTAGCATATCAGCT
This sequence comes from Stegodyphus mimosarum, assembly GCA_000611955.2. Classification (NCBI taxonomy): domain Eukaryota; kingdom Metazoa; phylum Arthropoda; class Arachnida; order Araneae; family Eresidae; genus Stegodyphus; species Stegodyphus mimosarum. The sequence goes on along the minus strand of KK120752.1, from coordinate 27,886 downwards.
GAACGAAGAGGCAGAGCGGACAGAAAGACCAATCAGAAGATTAAGTAAGGTGATGTACAGTAGCACATGCGCAGATATGCAGGTAGACGTAATGGGGGAGTGTCTGAGTAGTATAAAGCATGTTGTCGGTGTAAGATCAGTATTTCTGCAAAGAGATTGCACGCCGTATAGCAGTTAAAATCACACCGAGTTGCTGCCTCAGCGAGAAATGGCGAATAATCAATCTGTTAGACGACATCTGGATGCTTTTACCCGAGGTCGAATCATTGGGAAGTTGGAGGAAGGCCGCAGTGTGACAAGTGTGGCTGCAGAGTTCGGAATTGCTCACAGCATCGTTTCACGACTTTGGAGACAATTTCAAACTACAGGAACAGCTATCCGGGGGTTTAGTAGTGGTCGTCCACGAGGAACCACACCCGCAGATGACCGGTATATTGCCTTACAGGCCAGAAGAAACAGGCGGCAGACAGCGGGAGAAATCGCTAGACACACGACACAGGCGACTGGACGACCGATATCGCGTTTTACCGTGGCCAGAAGACTGCACGGTGGTGGTCTGTTTGCACGACGCCCTGTACGGTGTGTACCTCTAACGCCTGCCCATCGGAGAAGGCGTTCTCTGTGGTGCCGGGAACACCGGAATTGGAGAGACAATGAATGGGGACGAGTACTCTTTACAGATGAGAGCAGATTTAGTCTGAGTTGCGATTCTAGACGCATACACATCTGGACAGAGCGGGGAACACGCAATAACCCCTTCAACATCGTCAAAAATGACTGTTTTGGAGGTCGCGGAGTTCTCGTTCGAGCAGACATAATGCTTGGTAGCCGGACCGACCTTCATATCTCCCAAGGAGGTTCGTCACCTGGGACTGCTTTTGTAACGAAGTTCTTCTTCCTTACATGCGTCTTTTCACAAGGGGTATGGGTCCTCAGTTCCTCTTCATGGACGACAACGCTCCACCTCATCGCACAGTTACTGTCGAAGAGCTGTTGGAGAGTGATAATATTGAACACATGGATTGGTCGGCAAGGTCTCTGGATCTAAATCTCGTCAAGCATGTACGGAACTTACTAGGGAGACCCGCGGCAGCACGTAACTTATCGCCAGTATCCATGCTACTTTTTCAATAAAGCTTCTTTTTATCCCTCTGATTTCTCTTTTAGTAAGTGTTGCTTATATTACTCATGTCCTTACGTATTGGGGATCTTACGGTATTAAATGTGTTGATTCGGAAAACTTTTGTACAAAGTTATATGGAGAAAACCGTCTCGTCCTTAATTTTTGCACACCAGTGTACATTTAAGAGGAGTAACATCTTCGTGGATGACTTTCTTTTAATTCATATTAAAACTTTCTTTTAATTTACATTAAAACAAAGTAAAAAATTCTCTCCCTCCTACAATTTGACATTGCTGTTTTGGAAAACCTTATTTTAAATGTATTATTTTGTGTACAGTGAATTTCTGAGAATAAATTCTGAAATTAATTAATACGCTTATCAGAACTGTTTAGTTAAAAACGTTTTCAAGAATTAAATAAAAATTTAAATATAAGTTCCCCCTGAAACTTTTTCCTTTATTATATTTTATATAATTTAAAGCTCTTTTATTTATTTATTTATTTAAAAAATTTGTAATGATAAATTCTTAATAAGCTGCAGCGAAGGAGTTCTCCGAGAGGATGAACGGTGATCGGCCCTGATAATCTAAGTTGTAACTAATCTCATTAAAACTGTGTAAGAGCTTTGCGATGTCACATATTTCAGTTTTGATTTGAGCTAAGTTGGATTATATACTTTTAGGCATATTTTTTAGACATATTTTTAGTCCAAAGGGATTTAGTCCCGAAGGACTATTACTTCCGTTTTGGCATTTTGCGTCGGAAACACGAAAACGGCGTATCACTTTTCAAACTGTTGCCACAAAATATTGCAGGCCTGTATTATATTTAAAGAAACTAAATAATGAAGAAAGTGTATAAATGTATGTATGTTTCTCGCATTGTGATAAAACGACGGTACCTAAAGCCATCGAATTTCGAATGCTGTAATCCTGCTGCGAATATAGGCATCCGGAAGCCCAAATTTGAAATTTGGAATTTGTTTTATTAACGATTTCATATTTTGTAAAACTTTAACGAATTTTTGATGAACAAACTCGAAGATTTCAAAGCGAGCAATGGCAACGTTAAAAAAGCATTTTTATCTGCAGCGCGCGTGAGACTGTGTGTAGGAAATTTTAAAGATATGCTCAGTTTAAAATTATTTTGCGATATTGTTCTTTAACTGAATTTTATGGTTTAAATGCGAAGCGCATGATATTCAATAAATAAAAGTAATACACAAAATGTTTAAAAACTGACCCTTTGGACGTAATTTAAAATCTGAAACCTTTCAGATTTTCTTTTGTTTTTTTTAGGTTTATGCTTGTTATTCCTCATTTATTTAATTATTTATCATTCTGATTAGCTTTCGTTTGTATCACTTTTATTCAAGACAAAAGGAATAAAAGCAAAGCAACTTTTAGAAAAAAGACAAACGACTAGAGAATGAAGTCTTGAATAAAGAAAGGAGTACAATTTATTGAAATGCGTCTGCCGGGAAGCTACCAGAGCTACTCCAGAAGCAGTTTTCGAATTCAAACCATTTCTCCTGTCAAATTATTCATAAATTTCTGAAAGAGATAAGAAGCAAAAAGAAAAAAAAATCCAGTTGGGGACTTAAAAAGTGTTAACCCGTTTTAAGCAATAATAACACACGAATCTTATTTATATCTAAAAGAATGCGTCTTGCGGTTTAACATCTAAATTATGATTCTGATGAAGTAATATCATAAATAAACAGAAAACAAAAGATGCAACAGAAAACTTATACTCGAATGTCAAGCTTAAACGCTAAGGAATACTAGGAGTTCGTCCCGGGTTCGAAACCAGGCGAACTGGCTGGCTGTAGGGTTTATTTTCGAGGCTTTCGTCATGTATAACGTGTGAATACGAGTCAAATTACCTCAGCACTCCTCCACGAAGGTATCCCTTCCCTTAGGCCAATGGGCGTTTACCGTGTTCAAATGACCATATTGCCAAATAATGAAAAAATGTGTAAATCGTGGTATTGTCCTTTCAAGAAAGTTCTTAATTCTATTCTTTTTTTCCTGGACGACAGAAAGCGTTCAAATTTTGATTCTGCACATATATTTAGTAAGTGATGGAAGATTAATTTTAAAATATTGACCCATGAATTTAGTGCACTTTATGTTCGATTGTTTATAGTTTACACTATGGGAAAACGTAGAAATTTAAACTATAATTGTAGAATCAGAATCAATTGAAAAATAAAAAAATATTTTTAAAAGTTTTAAAAAATAAGCTTTTACTAAATTTTTATAAAATAATTAATGAACTAAAAAGGGAAAAATACAAGAGGGGCTGCAATATCTTCCGCTCACATCTCACTTGCAAACGCGGAATGATTTACACTCGCTCAACTCCCGGTTAATAAATACGTCCCAGTATTTGGCAGACAACAGCTGTCTACTTCGGTACATCCTTTGAGCAAATGCTCCGTTTCCGTCTGCAGCTGCATATGTAAAATATAGGTCGGAGATATTTGCATTCCTACAGTAAATCACCAAAGGGAAAGACGATTTATGCCAGTCGATCCAATCCACCTGTCGATCTCAACAGTACCAGTTCAACCTACCTTTTCTAAACTTTATAAATCTTCTTATTCCGATCCTCTCTACTTGCCTTTATATTTTTGCCATATATTTTAAAATCACGCTGTATATAGTAAATATGCATACACTGATGTGGTTTAGGGCGATGGCTTTTTAATTATTCTCCAAAATTTTCCATATATTGAGAGCTTTAATCTTAAACTCACGGGTTACATACAATATAGTGACATGGTTTACAGTTCTGTCAATATTGACTGAGATCTTTATTCTCCTACCTAAAAATCACAAATTTTTTACTTGGGCAGGTACTTCGTCTGGCAATTCTCTTTTTATGAATCATGTTGAAAATTTTCAATAATCATATTGAAAAACGTATCAAGATTTTCGTTCTTTATAATTATTGATTCTTGAGAAAAATACTCGGGCAATTAGGCAGGAGGGAAAAGTAGAGTGTTTTTCCTCATAGGGTAAATAATGATTTCCCAAAGCTGAAATTAATTTTTTTTTCCGTTACTGATTTTCTACCCTTTCCATTTTTCCTTCAGCGTTCACTAGAATACCAATTAGAATGAGTTTAAGCAGTATATATAGTTAATACTGAGTTATCTGGCAGTGACAAAAGCGAATTTTATTTATCTAGTGATCAACAAGCCTTTGACGAAATTCTGTTGCAGTAACTGCAAATAATCTAGTAATTCTCAAACGTTCTGTAGAAACTAGAGTTTTTTTACTAGTAACTTCTTTAAAAGTATGAAAATGGAGAAATCAGAAATGACTTCGCCGGGATTCGAGCTTCGGTCCTTCCAATTGCTAGCCAGACGTGCTTTCAATTACATTATGCAGGCACACTGTGAAGAAGAGGAAAATTATTTATAGTTTATATTAAGCAAATACAAGGTGATTAGTTAGGAATTAAAAATTACATTCTATGTGTATTCGTTAGTTCAAACATTTTGTATAAATTCTCGATCATCTTGGGGCTGAGCTTAGTGTGCTTTGCCAAAATTAAATCATTCAAATTAGGTTAAGTTCCTTTCACTTTGGCAGCAACGTATTACTTTTGATAATTTTGAATTTAAGTTTATATAACGTCTACAAGTTACAGCAATAAAAAAGGAAACATAATGCAATTTGTTTTACCGTATATTTAAGTGTATAACGCGCACATTTAATACAAAAAAATGAGATTGAAATATACGGGTGCGGGTTATACTCCGGCTATAAAAATGATAGATTTAGAAATAACGAAAACATGAGGATACAAAAATTTTATTTTTACATGTACCGGAATGATGTCACTGGCGATTCTGAGTATTTTCCAGAGCTCAGTTCGCATCTCTTTCTTCTAGGATAGGCTGCTTTGTTACTTCTTTCCGCAAAACCACATTCGTACTTTAGTATATTAATTACTGTGGTACCACTTTTCTTCCACTCACATATGGAGCTTTCACCGAAACCAAACACTGGTGCTGTAGCACGATTTCTATTTTTCTCAAACTGAATGACTTTTATTTGAAACCAACATTATGTTTGTTTCGTTTGGCAGGAGCATTATTTATTACTAAAAAGAATACTAGACGAACTATATTTCAGCTTAAATAAATGCGATTTGCCTCTGATGTTAACTTCAAAACCATTGCTTCAAATAACTACAGAAAGAGGAAACGTCTGACTCCTAATTTCGCGAATGCATTCGTATCCCCTATTTCCCCCCCCCCTTTTCGAAACCCTAGAATAAAATTCTTGTAAATATCTGAATTAAATACAACCCACCCTCTTTGCAGAATTATTTACTCCTTCAAGCATTTCCCCCACATACATATTGTTCTCCTTATCTCTTGTCAACTACGCATGCCGTTCTTCGAAAGTCTTCGGAAAACATCGAATGTACGACTTCAAAAGATAATAACATCGCGCATGTGTCTTTCAGCTTTCTTCGCAACGAAATGGGTGCGCGTTGCATGGCGAACGTACCTAAAAATTAAAAAAATGAGTTTCAAATTTCAGGTGCATGTTACAGACCCATGCGCGTTATACAGCGGAATACACAGTACTTGTTACACACATTGTAAAGAAGATACTATCATATGGTGCTATGTAATTTCTTATTATACATCCAATATAACAACGTTTTTGTTGCTACGAGAGTTTAAAATTGCTATGAGATTTCAGTTTCAATCTGAACAACAGCGGAAGGATTAGGAAATTTGTGTAACAGAGAAACATTATGTATACCTGTGGAATTTAGAAATACTGTAAGTTGCCTGTGTTTTGAAAAAAAAAAAAAAAAACAATTCCACGTCAACAAAAATGAGAAGAATTTTTTATTTCCTCAATTTTGTTATGACAAATGAATTAACTGATTATTTATGTGTTTTGCTAAGCCAATTAGTAAAAACTGTCAGTCAATTAGCAAAAACAGTAATTTTTAAAATGAATACCATTATATTACACACTCATGTCCAAAATTATTTTTACATACCCAAAAATGATGATATTCAATGAAATATCGAATCAATGTGATCCGTATTTGCAGGGAATGTGTGAAAACCAAGCCTAATTAGCATTATCCAATCAAAAGTAATCAAACGGTTTGTGATATGCAAATCTAGGCGTTACGTCATCCAAGGGTGAATCAAGCGCTTTGCGCAAACTGAATATTTGAGTGAATTTCTGCAACATAGCGTTTGATTTCAGTGTGTAGGGACTCAAAGCGGTTTGTTATGGCTTCGAAGTATCATTTGGAAGAATCTGTAAAGTGGCGAATTATCGGCCGTTTAGAAGCAGGGCAGTCAATCATGGAAACAGCCACATGTCTGAATATTTCAAGACAGACAGTCTCTAAGCTATGGAAACAGTTTCAAAATGATGGAAGTGTTGTAAGGAAGCCTGGACAAGGTCGGAAACGAATGACAACTGCTTCTGAAGATCGGTATCTGGCATTAACTGCCCGTCGTAACAGAAAGGCTACTGCTCGCCAGTTAAGTTCAGAGCTTGCAGCCGCTACTGGAACTGTTGCATCACGGCAAACAATATTCAGAAGGCTTAATGAAAAAGACCTTTATGCCAGAAAGCCAAGGGTATGCGTTTTACTGTCTTCACAGAAAAAGAGGGATCGCTTTAATTGGTGTAAAGAACATCAAAACTGGACTGAACATCAATGGTCCCATGTTCTCTTTACTGATGAGTCGCTGTTTAGTTTAACTGGTGATTCTAAACGTGTTTACATCTGGAGGGAGTCAGGAACACGAAATGATCCCTCGAACATTGTGGAACGTGACCGTTTCGGTAGTGGAGGTGTGATGGTATGGGGTGGAATAATGATCGATGGACGTACGCCCCTACACGTGTTCAGCAGCGGATCTGTGACAGGCCAGATATATCGGGATGAGGTCTTAGATCCTTATGTAAGACTTTTCAGGGGTGCATATGGACCTGACTTTTTATTTATGGATGATAATGCCCGTCCACATCGAGCAAACCTCGTTGATGAATTCCTTGAAAGTGAAGACATTAAGCGAATACCTTGGCCACCAAACTCTCCTGACCTTAACCCGATAGAGAACTTATGGGACTACCTTGGAAGAGCAATTGCACGTATACATCCTCCTTCTAGAAATGTAAATGCTCTGAAGACGGCATTGCTGGAAGAGTGGAGATTAATTCCCCAAACTGTGGTTAACAACGTTATTTCCAGTCTTAAAACACGTTGTGATATGTGTGTACAAGTCAGGGGAGATCATATTCCATATTAAATTCGTAAGACTTAATTCTTTTTCTGAATCATTCCTTTTTTTCTTAACTCTCTTTGTCACACTTTATTACCATTTTTATTGTTTCATGCTACAATTTTATATCATATGAGGTGATCTTCAATTTTTTCTTTTGTATTTATGTGTCATCATGTTATGTATGATTCCCCGAAAATTCATTAAATTATAAATCATAGTCTCTGAGAAATCCTTGAATTTATGCATGTAAACATAATTTTGGACATGAGTGTAATAAATACTACTTAAATAGAAAAACAAATACAAAATTAGCTCAACATTTTACGTTTTCATTTCGCATGATCATTTTACATCTCATTTCTTCTTTAATAAAGCAAGTTTTGATATTCAAGTTCATTAAACACCCTTAAACTACAATTACATTTATATTAAACTAATATTAAAAATTAGTGGTTATTTCATCTGATTCACTTGTTTATGTGGCCGTTTTTCTGGTATATCTGAATATTCAATTTCTGGTGGAAAGTACCTAGACTCTTGCCGATTACATTACACATTTCACTAAGCAACCTGTCCAAGTAAAAGAAAGAACCTGCTTTTAAGTTCTACTCTCGGTCCAAATATTTACTTATTTTCATTAATTAATAAAAGATAAAATAACTCGTTAATTAAGGCTTTAAAAAAGTTCTTTGCTATCCTACTAATGTACACTAGCCTCCAAAAACTAAGCAAACAATGCTAGTTAGTAGTTTTGGAAGTATAGTTGAATTTGAATAGCTACAATTGCAGTGCGGATGTAGATAACAGTAGGAAAATAACGTATGTAAACAATCATGATTGACTATCTGAACCATAAAAAATTAAGCAGTCATTGAAGGGCCAGCGTTCTGACAAGTTTGACATAATTCATTTACGTTCTGATACGACGTGTTTATAATTTTTGTAGATTACCATTTGGTGCTATTCGTGTTTCTCTGGTTTAGAGAGACGAATAGCAGATGATGTACTCGTGCTGTCGGACGCATTGAAGCAGAATAGTCAATTTAAAATGCTGTTGTTTTCTTTGGCAGCGAATACACTTTTCTTCGGGAGCAAACAAGTTGCATTTGGTAATTTCTAGACAATGGAAACAAGTCCAACAGCTGCCTGGAGACCTGTGTCCGGTTGACTTGAAGATCGATACATTGCTATAGTAGCCTAACGGAATCAACGATCGATCTCCTCAACTGCTACGTCCCTCTTTACAGCCTTACTTGGTAAGACAATATCTCCAAATACTGCGCGTGGGAGTCTTCCCATTATGAGACTCTAAGCCTGAGTACCAAGTGTTTCTGTTTTACTAACCGCCCAATCCAGAGAGGCAAGCTTAAAGAGGTGTTGTGAACATCTTGCTTGAACTGTCTCAGACTAGAGCAACGAGTACATGAACGAGTCTGGAAGTGCCCTTCAATCAGATGACACACATCTAAGAGTCTGGATTTGTCCTTCAATCAGATGACATACATCTAAGAGTCTAGAGATAGCGAGGCACACGAAATCACTCACAGAGCATCATCGAACGTTACGCATTAAGAGGTGGTATTATCGTGGTGGGGACTTGAATTTCAATGAGTTGTAGCAGCCAGCTATGTATCTTTAAAGGTTGTTCTGCAATGGCTGCGCGATATCGGGCTCAAGTCCTGCACCTCATTATGAGACTCTACGCTGCAGTAGTTGGTTCTGATTTCCTTCATATGGATGATAATGCCAGGCCCCATCGAGCCAACATCATTAAAAAGTATCTGCAGAGTGAAGATATTTCTCATATGGAATGCCACCGTATTCTTCCGACATTTATCCCACTAAAAACATTTGGGATGCCTTCGGGTGTGCTGTGTCTGTCTGTTTATTTCTTTTAGCCATTCTTAGACAACTGAAGACTGCTCTGATGGAGAAATGCCTATTGCTAATACCTGCGATGGTTGATTACCTCACTGAAAACATGAGCAATCGCTACAAAATTTGCGTGAATGTCCAGAGTGGTCACGTATCTTATTAATATAAGTTTTTTTTGTTTAGCTTTAAACACCAGTTATTCATGACCCAAATGAGACGGCATCATACAATTTACAAATATTAAATATTGTTTTCATCTTTGCTTATAATGTTTGTTTTCTTTCACACATAAACTCATATGTCACCTTCATGTTCAGTTCAGTTGAATTTAATCATGTATTTTTTTCACTCAGAAACTTTGCTAATACAAATTACTAGCCCAATTAATGTACTAATAACCGTATTAATATAAGGTGGACTATTGCTATGAAATGTGTAGCTTATTTTGCATTGTTCTTCCAAATAGATTTCATTTTCATCATTTGCTTTACTTTAGCCGATCAGCTTTATCAAACTTATAATAAACTTATCTTTTGCAATATTTGGCCTTTAATTACGGTTCCAAGTATGAAAATATCGTTTATCAGTACGACTGTAGCCTTAAAAGGGTTAAAATTGTCCTTATATTTCACTTCATGTTAAAATCTACTTCCTATTTTTCGAAGTTTCCGAATATGAAATTAAATACTTAAATCAACTTTTGCGATAGTGAACTTCAAGGCATTATGAAGTTAAATTTAAGGCATCAATTTTTCTTCTTTTCAAAATTTTAAGGAATCAATTTTCCTTCGTAAAATCCTTGGTTATTTCTGCTTCAAAAACTAGACATAATCAGATATGGGTATAAATTATCAGCGTAAGAATCGGAGATGTATAACTTTCAAAACTTTCGTTTAGTCCCAACTGTAAAGTTGACTTACTTTTATAAGGATTCCTCTCCATCGAACAGTTTTGGTATATAATCAGTTTTAGTATATATTCTATACAGAACTATTTGGTTTTCTATGAAGTGAGCAGAATGGAACTATGGAAGTTTAAACTTTCTATAAAATAAACATTTCTGTTTTTCGCAACAGTAGTCATGGCGAGATATCCTTGGTGATACGACTCCCTTCCGCATCTTCGAATATTAATTACATTATATTATTATATTACTTCGAATATTAATATAAGGTGGACTATTGCTATGAAATGTGTAGCTTATTTTGCATTGTACTACAACTAGTTCTTAACGGTCAACAAGGTGAGTAGAGTTTCTTTTTTTCATTCAGCAGAGTAACATAATTTTATGACTTGTATGCGGCAGATATTTTTGCAAGTATTTTCGTCCAGAAATAGTAGATCTCCTCAAGGCTTGTTTCTTCTTTCAAGTAACCGTCCAATAAACAGACAAACTCTTTTAGTTCGACTCTGTGATATTTAAATTTTTAACTATTTCCGGAACTAGGAATAAGCCCGAATTATCGTATAATTTTGATAGCAAGTATCGAATATAATATAGATATATTGTGATGAAAGAATCATCTCACTCCAGCTCAAAGGTAAAGCGTACATTTTTTATACCATCATCAGTGAACGAGAAAAATGCCGATACTCTCAAATAATTAATGGAATAATCATGTAGGATTAAATTCGAGTGATCAGATTATCTTTACATACTGAATGCAGGATTTTGGATGTAGAACAAAAGGCATTCGAATTCTGGGAAATAACTTTCATTGCTTTCAATAAATCTTCACGCAGGGAATTATTTTCGGTAATAGGACGCAAATTATATCTGTTGTTAATGCTTCATCTATATCTCAAAAATTTAAAAGTTTACTAAGTTAGGTATTTATGTGAGTTAGAAGCTGATGACACTGCGAAGAACATGGTATACGTAATGACTGGTAAAAGATGCTGGGTAAATATTCAGTTGTTGTAATCGATTTAACACTTTTTTTATTCTTAATAAACACGTTCTTGATTTGAATTACATAGTAATTGGCGTAATATGCTTACCTGTCTCTTGATTATATTTATGCTTTTTCTGTTAATTTATAACAATCAACTTCGTTAAAAAAAAAAAAGAGCAGCAGGCGAGAAGAGAGTGATAGTAGATAAATGAAAAATAGAAAATGCCGTGTCAAGTTGAAAACCCAATTCAGAATGATTTAGTGATTTTATTTTAACTCAGCTTTCATTTCAAATGGTTAATTTTAAGCTTTGAAATTATTCCGTAAAGCGTTATGTAAGTGTGCCTGCATCAGCAGTGTTTTACATAAAAATTATGTGACGTGGATTAACTTTGAAAGAACGCAGTTTAAAGCGATTTATTATAAGCAGTTTCTATTTTAGGACATAAAATTAAAATGTAGGGTTAAGAAAATATAGTTAAATTTAAAATTTTTATTTACGTAATTTTATTTTATATGCATAATCTTACGTTTGGAAAACTTAGCGGTAATGAGGATTCACTCATTTCCTTCATTAACTGCTTCAGACTCTTGTTTCCAAGAAGGTGAAGCATAGCTGGAAACACCGAGAATTTCTAGTTTGGGATTATACAGAACATCATGGAAATCGATTTGGCTCAAGTAATAGCAGTTTCTCAGAATTCCAATCTTTTGTACTGCCAAGCAACGTCGAACTTTGGCAGGCAGCTAGAAGTTATCATACGCCGAACAATGCATGCTTTCCTTAACTTAGTGTTAAAATAATCGGAGATGGTGAGTATGTTCGAAGTATCCATAGGTTATATTGATTGTTTCCAGTAAAGATGTAAGAAAGGACATAATTCAAGGTTAGACAGTTAATGCTCCGTGAAAAACTACTGTTTATACAAATTCTGCTTGCAGTTTTGCAGCACTAGCAAGCCTGCACGCCAGAAGCAAAATGATTCAATAACATGGATCTAAGCGTAGTATATTTCTCTCTTCGGAGAGGTTACCGCAGAAAATGCCTAAGCGAAATCATTTGGAACATCAAAATAATTGTGTAAGCTGAAAATTTTGAGGTTTCTCCTATTTGAAGGCAAGCATCTAAGAATTATTGTGGCTTTGCTATGGTATTGCAAATAAAGAAATGCATAAAAGATACTATTTTGAGTGCAGTAAAATTAAAGGTCGTAGTCTTAAATACTCGATTTTTTTTTTTATTTTGATTGATTACCACACTTATTCCATGATGAAAATGAGCAAAAGAGAATGAGTAGTCATTCTGATAAAGACTAATTCTTTTATATATAATTTTAAAGTAATAACTTTTAAAATACGGCAATAAGTCATTCACTTGCGGAGGAAAATTATCGCCATACGTAATAAAATATCTCAACTATTCCCGGAAAAGAAGTTTTAAAGCCATAAATACATGACCCAAAGAAAGGTCAGAAAAAAATCTGCAACAAAATTTATGCTCCTAGATCACAATTATTATTATTTCTATTATTTACTATTTTATTTTTTTTATTATTGTTAGTATTATTTATTTATTTAACTATTATCAACTATTATCATAGTTAATCCATTAGGATTTATTATTTTGAAAAATATGCCTATTAAAAATTATTACAAAAGAAAGAAATCTGTATCTCTCTCTCTTTTTTTTAATCTGTTCTTGTTTGGGAACGCTTATATTTAGTTCTTAGGTACTGTTTAATAAATTCGATACCTAGAATGCCGTTGATTTCATATGTAAAATACCGCTAAGTAATCGCTTATTTAAAATTTTTAATTACATCTTATACTTTAATTACATATTCTGGGATATTTGTCTCAAGAAATTTAAATAAGATATGCAACTAAAGTGTCTATTCACAATAAAAAGAATGATAAATAAAAATAGTTTCTTTTTTGCGGGGAGCTATTACGTGAAATTTGAATAGTGATTATTTTAAACAATTTTGTTACAAATGTGTCTAAAGAAATTTACTAGGAGATAACAGGGTAGGTTGTGATATTCAGAAAAGATTTTAAGTAATCATGCTAATTACTTATTTTATTCGAAGAATATGTAAAAGTAAGGATATGGAGCACGATGTTTAATGCAAACATTCATTATATCTAATACCAAATATTCAGTAAATATATTCATAATTAAGCTATTTTATTTGCTTATTTTTACTAATTGTTCCGAAAATTAAATTTCGTATTATTAATATGAGTACAAATATAACGCTTTCCTTTCAAAGTTCCTTTTTAAAAGTAATTAAAATGAAGCGATAATATATTTTCGGTTTACAGACAAACGTTTTCTCTGAAATTAAGAAGCACTATTTCTCTCTTACTCAGCACTATTATCTGCAAGATATATTTTACTTTCATATTTTCAAACTCTCCTTACCAGTTCCGTAAATGGACCATTGCTCAAGGTGCCATTGATCAAAGTTATCTGAAAATTAGTTTTATATCTGCTGTCGTTTTTATATATTTACATTTTTAACTCAAATACTTCTACCTAATTCGAAATGTCAAAATTAAAGAAAAATATTAGGAATTTTTCCGATAACAATCTTAATTTAGTGATAACTTGATTTCATTTCCAATAAAAAAAAATTAAATTATTCAAAAAATTACTGAAGAATATAAAATTTCATTCTGGTCGCACAACTGGCATTTCATTACACATGTGTGAAAATGAGTACACGGAGTTTTTTTTTATTCCAACCAAGAGCCAGCACTCCAAAAATGCAAATAAGCAGGATGGTTTGGATGAAACATTTTCTGCTGTAAATAAATCGGAATCCACGAAAATGAAATTCAGCTTTGAGGCATTTGATTGGTCATACGGCGATATCCCGAGAAATGTAAATGAGCAACGAGTTTTTAGCTAAGAAAAGATACCAACAGGAAGGAAATGGAAGAATTTCAAAAAATGAACTTCATTACATAAACTGCTAAAAAATCAGATTAAGCTATCTGAAATACGCACTAGCTAACAAGTAAATTGAAAAGAACATCAAGACTTAGAAGATCTAGAGCGTGAAACTGCAATGCGAATACCTGAGGCGAATAACTGAAGATCGACAGTAACAGAGCGAACTTCATAAGCTTACATACACTGCTAAAAAGTGAAATTCCAGCACCAAGAGTAAATCAGTTTAAAGAGATGAGATGCAGGCAAAGCGCTTGTCGAGGTAACATATTGTTACTAATTTTGTATTTAGGTAGTTAATTTTAGTAGAATTCTAATTAAAATTGTTTTATCTCCCCGTGAAATGCAGCGCAAGACAAATTTTAAGAGAACGTTATGCCGGAAAAGTAAAAATACAGGAGCACCTGCATTTAACATTGAATAAATGGATATCTTGGTAATTTTTATTTAAATTGAATAAATGTAATTGAACATTATATTAGCTGTAACCGTAATTCCACTCTTTTCGCTTTCCAAAAATCTGGAAAAGCAGAAATTACTAGAAAGATCTCGTGCGGCCGGTTAAAAACTATTTAAGGTCGAAGAAAGAACAACTCAGTTAGTTGCTTAGTTATTGTTATTTCGATATGTTTAGTTCCGCATGAACTGAGATATCTGAATCAGCTTTCTCTTTAGATAACGCTTTGCATTGCTTTGTGTTTTAATGTTTTTAGCAGTTTAAAGTATAACTCCTGATTATAGTACATGATATTGTGAACACTTATATGAATACCTAAGAGGAAAATTCAAGCTTTCTAATATATTTCTTTTGATAAGAATAAAATTTTATTAACTTGTTAACGGACTTATGCATTCAATCTATTACGAACCCATACGCACGCAACAATATTTACTTGAATTTAATGTTTCAGTGTCACAGGTTAAAGTATGCGTGAGAAGAGTCATTTTAAGTGTGAAATGATAGTACATTAATAATCGCTATAGTTGCCAAGATATTGAATGAAAGCATGCATCGTGTCGTACAGTGCAGTATGTCACTTTGTGGGATGGAGTTCCAGGCCTCTTGCATTTGGTCAGCCAGATCAGCAGTGGTCCGTGGTGGTTGTGGACGACGTTGGATATGTCTTCTAATCATGTCCCATACTTGCTCGGCGGGAGAAAGCTCAGTGATCTCTCAAGCCAAGGCAACAACATATCGACACCCTATAGTGGATATTGGGTAATAGCAGCAGTATGGGAATGAACGTTATCCTATTGGAAAATTTTTCTAAAATATTGCTCAAGAGTAGCACCACACGCGGTGCAGTCTGAAAGACGAATTTGCTGTCAAGATGTGTGAGATAACGATGAGAATGCTCCTGCTATCATAGGAAATTGCCCTCCAAACCATAACTCCTGGTTAGGTCCAATGTGTCCACTCCGCAGACAGCTTGATTCCAAGCGCTTACCTGGCCTCCTTCTAACCAACATACTGTCATCACTGGCGCCAAGATACAAACGGCTCAGATCAGAGAACACAACAGATCTCCATTCCACCTTCCGATGAGCTCTAGCTTGGCACCAGTCGTAGATAGTGATGATTTGAAGTTAGTGGTATGGATGCTGCATGGCGTCTGGCTCGAAGCTATTCTTCAAGTAATCGATTTGCTACAGCGCTGTACCATTCCGGTGCCAGCAAAAGCTCAAATGTCTGCTGCAGATGCAGTGAGATGTCACAGCCATGCGGCACTTATTTTTGGCTCATACGGCGGTCTTCCCTTTGAGTGGTGGCACTTGTGCGTTCTTAAGACAGTACCTTCCTGTGATCACTACTACCAACCCGAAGGTACATCTCTTCCAAATCTTTCTGTAATATTATGAAAAGGAAATCTACCTCCTCGTAGCGTTATTACACAATCTGGTTCAAACTTCAGTAAGCTATTCATACTGCCTTCTTCGTTTCCTTAAAGTCATTCTTGACTCAAATCTCGTTCACGATGCCTAATCCGAAAGATAAATAAAACACACGAAGCATAAATAAAGCATCATAAAGAACGAAGCATAAATTAAACATAAATAAAGTATCATGTATTTACAGCAAACATGATTTGCGTGTTCACAGTAGAGCTTTTAGCTCCAGGGATATTCATCTAACACGAAATTGGACTGGACTTCATCTTCAGACAAATAAGGCGGAGGACGGGGACACCTGGTGTCTAACAAAGGTAAGCAGGTATATACACTACGCCGTCCACTATCTTAAACCGGCAGCTTTTGAGTCCCAGGAGGCCTGCCTTGGGAATGCATTTACTTCTCTGTGAAATCGCACGAACAAACAGGGACCTGGATGATATTATACATGAATGCGTTATCTGTATGAATATATAAGCATTGGCTATTAGGTGATGCTCTTGAGGGTACGGTCTTATCATTGGTGATGTTCTTGGGCGCACGTTGCCATAATTCTTAAATACATCAAATACTACTACTACTAATAATAATAATTCTTAAATACATCAAATACTTGCAATACTACATTAAATATGACCTGTCAGTTAAATACATTAATACATTGGATGATTAAGTTACATCGATACATTAGTTATGTACTTGAGAGCTTGATTACAGTAAGACACTTGAATACATTACCATCTTTCAGACATGAAAACACAAACAAAGGCCAGAACATTGACTTCTGGTCATTAGGCAAAAGAGGAAAGCTGCAACTCTATAACAGATTTAGCGTTACCCAGGGTGTATCACGAGGAGGCCTCCTATTTTACACCAGTATACAGCTGTCAGCATCGCTAACCACTATACGGACTCGGTGGCAGATGGAAAAACACACTTCCCAAATTTCGTTTATGTAGACAATTCCTTCGTGGAGCTGGGATTTCATTTTCTATCAGTGTACGGCATTTTCTCTCTCCTTACTGTGAGCCTTCGTTGGTTCGTTATAATTGGAAGGTCCGCAATTCCAGTCCCGGAGAGGACATAACTCATTTTTCAAGTTTCCTTTTCCAAAATAAATCCAATGACTCTCTATGTAGTAAGATTCGAATTTTTTAGAACAGACTTGCTGCCTAAATAAGGGGAAAAATTAACTGTTGAATAGTGATAAATTATCTAAATGAGTATTAAAATTTAATTTTAATAGGTGGTTCGCCTAACTAAAGGTGTTTTAGTCCCCATTTCTGCCGAATCGTTCTAAACAGGCCGAATTATAAAGAACTCCAGGGTAAAATTAGCAGCAAATAGAAGTGGGGGTAATGGAGCTTTCGGAAGTAAAGAACAGCTCACCAAAATAAAGTGAAGAGACTACAAATAATGAAAAAAAATTAACAAAAGAAAAACTGCTGACGTCTGGATAATTCCAAAGAAAAGGAAGATATAAGAAACTACAAGATTGCCTTAACACAACGCTTCTAATTTGGAAAGAATTTATAGGGGACTTTAGGCAAGAAGTAAATCGAAAAATAATTTGTCTGCTTATGCCCTATATGCACTGCTTTCTCTGAATCTGATTGTTGAATGTGACTGTAGAAAATTATTCTAAAGTACTTCCCTCTTTTTTTGTTTGTTTGTTAAAATTACGTATAATTTATTCATTGCTCCTCGAGCTCTGAATCGACGATGATTTCGTAAGCTTTTTTCGGAAGGAACGAAAGAACACGAATTATTCCGTCATTGTAGTGTACTCTAGCTTTCCAAAGGAAGTTTTCTCGAGATTGTGGAATTTGAGGGAGTGTATATTTTAAAATATCTGGAAGAAAATAATGAACTGCCCAGTGAGTGCTTGGCACTCAAGGAGGAAGATTAGCTTTTCGAGAAAAGATTTAACTTTTCTCGCAGATATTATGGACCATAAAAATCATTTAAATATAAGATTGTATTTTTCCTACCCTAGTAGATTATATATCTTCTGAACAATCTTTTGCTTTTTGTCTCGATTTTGGAGAAAAAAGATTAACACATTACATATTAATGCAGGAATTCAATAATGCTCCGAATTATGATAGATCTTTAAAATTTGGTATCCATTTTGCGGGATTTATTCAATGCTAGGTTTGATGATTTTCAAGATAATAAAAAAAAGTGCTGATCTTTGCAAATATCCTTTGAAATTTCTCTATAAGACGTTAAGCTTGAAATCTAAATACAAATTATTGACCTGCAGCACCATATTACACATAAAAGCAAATATACGAAATTTATTTCAACTGCAAGTCATCCAAATTATACTGAACGTGGAAATTTGTACCAATAAGCAATTTTCCAAATTTGCACGATTTAGCTATCAGATATTCTTGAGGGTTTGAATCAACATGTTTTTAAATAAATGTTTCCTGTTACGTACATAATAAAATGAAAATATCGTTTAAGATTACCTGATATGCATCTAAAACACCTAATTTTGTTAGCATCTTGAAGAACTAATCCTAATATATATGACTTGGCTTCAAAAAAAAATACAAGTTCAAAAGCCACATTAATTAGTTATTGACCGTTTAATAAATTGGAATTAAATATTTCAGGTTATTCATTTTTACTTTGTACATAACCTAACTGACTAAATCTTTAAAAATGTTTATTAGCAATAAAACCTAAATTTGTGCTTTTGCTTTATTTATTATGTTATTTTAAAATCTCCACTAATCAGACTATAAAAGGTGCTATTTGAGTAAACATTCCATAATCAGCCTATAAATAACATTCTATAATATATGAATATCCTATAAATAATCTTGTTTCAAAAGAATATAGTAAAGTTAATTTAAACTTAAATTTAAGTTAAATAGATTATGTGTTGCATTAGTTAAATTAAATTTAAATAGATTACACATTTGCGATTTTACTTTAAAAAATCTGTATTTTAATTCATAAAATTTTTACTTGTTTAATGCAACTCCCACAACGTTTTCCTGATATGCTTAACATCCTTTGAATTGATAGATGGAAAACGTACCTGAATTGTGCATTATTTAATAACTTCATTAAATTCAATAATAAGATCTTTCAGCAGGTTAGAGGAATACCAATGGGAGCCAACAGTTCTACGCAAATATGTAACTTATTCCTTTTTGCTTATGAATATAAATTCCAATTTAGTTTGAATAAGAATGAATTAAAGTTATTTGCGAATACATTTAGATACATTGATGATATTATAACTTTCAATAATAATTCTGCTTTAGAACAATTCAAAATTTACCCAAATAGTTTAGCACTTAATAAAACTAATACTAATCAAGATACTATTGAATACCTAGACTTACTTATAATTAAATTATATGATAAAAGGAGAAATTTTCATTTTAATACTATTAAACTAATTAATTGGAACTCTTAGGTAACACTTTTTATAGCCAAATAATCAGAATAAAAATCATTTGTACTGAAATAGAAGATTTAAAAGATGAAATAATAAAACTAATTGATATTCAGGTTAATAACCAAGTTCCAACACAATTTATTAATTTATATATTAAAAAGGCGGACATTAACTTTTCTTTATAAATTATTAACTCTTTATAGTATGATAACATTACCTTAAACCTTAACTGGAAGGTAATGGAATATTTTGAAGAGTTAAGGGATTATCTTGTAAAATATTTCTTGTAAATATTTTGTAAAAATGTATATTTAATACTGAATTCTTTCATTTTACTAATAAAAGGCCAACTCTTTTCAAAAGTCTCAATTATAGCCCGAATTGAGTGAAGATTTTAATCTTTTTCTCTTTTTCCTTATCTTTTGGCCAGAATTTAGTAAGTTTTATTACACCTCTTAAATTCCGTTTTAATATATTTAAATATTACAATACTTTCATTAAATTTTTTTTTAAATTTTTCTAAATTAAAATTAAAAAATACTTCACAAATTTACTTTAAAAAAATTTTGTACAGTCCTTAAAATTTTTTACAGTCCTTAGTAATTCGCAACCATTTTTCACATTACGACAGTTTGCTTTTCACAGTTAAATTAAAAAATTTTTTAGCTACTTTTACATTTTTTAGCTACTTTTTAGCACTTTTTACATTACATATAGTTTGCAGAATAGTTTTTTTAAATGGTTCTTACATACAGCAGCTTATCACTCAACTTTTACTAGCGCCCTCTTTTATAATTAGAAGAAACACACTACTTTACATCACTTAGTTTGACATGCTGCTCCTTGTCCACACTCCAAATAGAAATAAATGGTAAATTAATTAAATTAATTTAAAACTTACTTTTTACTTGCCTTTATTATATTATTTTAGTATTATTTAATATAGTTTCTAGTTCATATTTTTATTTATTTTTGTATGTTTATAGTACCTGTTTCTTTTTTGTTTATATGCATATTCGTGTCGGGGAAGTTTTTTGTGGGCAAGAGTTTCTAAAAAAATATTGGTTTTCTAAAAAATATTGCTTTATATTAACTTTAATTTGTTCTTTTCTAAAAATTCCACTCGTTTGAATTACTTTTGGTAAATCACATCATTTGGTTTTACTTTTGGTTTTGAATTTTACCCTTGCCTACATGAATAACGAAACACGAATTGAATAATTGAAGAGTTAGGTTTGAGAAAAACTTACCCTTGATAAGTCTGTCTTCTGCCAACTCAACAATTATTCACTTACGCATTTTTATAATTTTAAGAATTTTAAAAAATTGATTAGAATTTTATATTTGTTAATAGATTTTGATACTTTCACTTGATTTACTTATGTTCTCAGAATTTAAATGATATTGTAGATTAGTTCGCAGAAATATAATTCATTTATTTATAATTTCTTTTAAACCTATTTCTTTAATTAATTTTTTACTTTAATTTCCTTTTTACGAATAGAAATTTTCTTAAATTCAAAACTATAAATAATCTTTATATATTTTTTAGTATGTTGGAAAAGTTGGAAGTGGTAAACACAATTTTTTTCTCAGATAGTATTACTCTTCCCAAAAAGGTTGGCCACCCCTGAATTAAACCTCCTTTAAGTAATTCACATATATCTGTAGCTATGATTTTTTTTCATTCTTTAGGGCTGGTGTCCTGACTTTGTAACAATGGACCTACAATCAGGAGTAAATTAGAATCTAAAGAATTTTCTCCCTCCTTCCGGCATGCCTTCGTAGTGTAAAGACAGCACACTCGACGCGTATTCGAGGGTTCCGAGTCCCGGCGACGGCATTGCTCATTTTTCACGTCTTCAACATCAAAATACCTAATGACTCTATACGAGAACAATGGCTCAAGGGCTGCAAGAACAGTTGGCAACAAAGAAATTCTAAGAGGCTCTTAAAAGACTCTTAAATTCCAAGAGGTACCTTCAAATTCTCTCTCAACAGAAGAATGATCTTTTAATAAATCATGCCCAGTAAAATAGTCTGTGCAGAGGTTTTTCATAATTTACCTCTACATTAGTATATACATGGATTATCAAATTAAAATAAACTAAAGAACTGCCTGTAATATCTGAGCTCAGAGAAGAGTTAGCCATGTTTATTCTACTAAAATTTGGGTTTACTTGAATTCGACATGTTTTTACAAAATACTAATTTATAAAACTGAATTAACTGGCAGTATCAATTAGGGCATTCAGCTGAACCTCATTTACTTGGACTTTAGTCATTGACCTTTCAAGACAGTAAAGAACAATTGAAACTGATGCCAGTATATAAACTGTTGCAGTGGAATTAGTAACATTGCTTATAAATTTGGATTTGCACACCTATTGGTAATGGCCTTGTTTACTTTATCCGCGACATGTTGCATCCCTAGCACTCCGTATGTGATTGGTCTCTTCCACAAAAGAAACATTTTCTGGAATGAATAGAAGTAACTACCGCCAGTTGTTCTTCATCATCGTTTTTGTTCTCAAACTGTTCAGCAGTGACTACCGCTGCTGAGAAAGCTACTGAATATAAGGCAGAATGATGTTCAGCATGCTCTAATGATCATAACTTTTTCCAATTAAAAAGAGACATTTTTAATAACGGTTCTCGAATGCGTAGATTCTTCAAACCTCGGATGCACTCATTTTTTTATTCTTTCGCAATAGCAGACTTAAATTCACAGTCCTTGCTCAATTGTTTAATATTTGTAAATATTTATTTGTAGACTCATCTTTTGTTGTAATGCAGATGCTAAACAGTGCAGGGCAAATATTTAATTTAGTAATGTACACTGGGAAAAAAATTTTTTTTTTCTATAGCTGCCGTTCTACTGGGCCGATTGACGAAATTCAAATTGCGTTTTTAAAGTCTCGTAAGCGCGACACAAGATATATATTAGATTTAAATATATCATCATTCTAACATACGTAATTTTACACAAAATCAGACTTCTTATGAAATAACATACCAAAGTTTTTCCATATTTCGATTCAACGACTCAAACTATGCCTAAATATTAAATTTTGCAAAATTTTGTGCGAAATTTATGGAGAAATTCAAAATTTTACCCTGACATATTTTTTTCAGTTTTCGCCAAGAATAATTTAGTCAGTCAGTCAGTCAATGATTTTATAGCCGAATTATTGCAAATAATGCAACTTTACCGGCTCAATGACAAAATTTGCCTAAAAAGGCCACAAGACGTTGAAAGTCCAGACAAATAAAAAATAAAAGAGTAAAGGTCAAAAGGGAAGCCACAAGTGGCAAATACAAGACGACTGAAAAGATATACAATGCATAATAAATATAAAATATACAAGTTTAAATACGATACAGTATCATGAGTTACAAAACAGTTAATGTAAATTGAAAAGTATAAGTAAGGTAGGCACCAAACATGTACAGGATATTAAACATTGTGTGAACGGAAACCAGTCATGAATTTTTATTACGTGGGGAAGTTAGCACTCCGCGTGAGGAATGCTGCAAGTGCACGAAGGTCAACGTCCTCTTCAAGGATGATGTAATCAAACGTGTTGAAGTGCTTCAGTCGGTCACAATTTATGGCTTTATCGAAGAAATTTTTGTTCAATTTGTGCAGATATTTTTCCATAGTTTCAATTTGTAGATCCTTATGTAGCATATCGTTAGAAACATAAAAGTGAACTCCGGTAATTAATCTTAAGAATCTATTTTGAATAATTTGAAGAATTTTAATATCCTTTGCCTTATAGGCTGCCCATGCGGGTGAAGCGTATGTCATAATTGGACGAATAATAGCAGTGTATATGTGACGTTTTTTATAAAGGTCTAGTCTTGAATATTTTCCAAGTAAGGGAGTGAGGCTGTTAATTACTCCTATGGTCTTCTGTTTAATTTTTGCAATATGATCATTCCACTTAAAGGAGGTGTTCAGCACGATACCAAGGTACTTGGCTTTGGTGACAAGTGGTATTTTTTCATTAAATAATTTCAATTCACCATAGAATCCTTTGCGTGCATATCTTCTCCGGATGAGTAAAAGTTGAGACTTTGATGCATTAATAGCAATACGCCACTTGGTGCACCACGATTCAATGGAAGGCATAAATTTTTGAAGTTTTAATACTGCATGTTCAGCCCTAATGGATCTGACAGCCACTGCAGTATCGTCCGCATAGCAGCCGATAAAGCAGCCGCTAATCAGATCCAGGGGCGGAAAATCTGACACATAAAAGAGATAAAGAAGGGGTCCTAAAATAGAACCTTGTGGAACAGAAGCTTTAATATTCCTGAGACTTGAGTGTTCATTTTCTATGGAAACAAAAAATTTTCTATTTGTAAGAAAGGAGTATAGTAACTTGATCATTTCCGGTTCAATGTTTAAGGAGATAAGCTTGTAGATGAGCCCCTCATGCCAGACGCGGTCGAAGAGAATAATTTACTCAACGAACTTCTTAATTTATAGCAACTGATTTTCCTTTTCTTTTTCTCATTGCAAACAAGTGGGAAAAAGTTATCGTTCATAATTTCAAATAATTTTAACAAAGCGCGTAAACCACATTTTTGTTATTATCGTTTTTAAGAAATACGCTAAATTTCAAAGCGCGCAGATATATAAATTCACGTATATCTTAGGAAATTTTGAATAAAAAAAACTCTAATTTTTTACAGGTGTACTTAGAAATACATCTACAAGATATGGTAAAAATTTTGTAGATTACAATTAAATAATTGTTTCGAAAAATTTATAAAAATTATTTAA